>BSEG01000008.1:6937500-7287500 GCA_036245055.1 Diospyros kaki
CTGGATTACCATCTTTGCCATCTCCATAAGAGCCTAAAATATTTATCCTCCATTTCCAGTGCTAATAGCTTTAACGCTTGTAATTTGGACTGCTTGGCTTCTCAAATGCGAATAGCTCAAGTTAAGCAAGCCAGAGTGCACATTTAGATTGATAAACCCAAGCATACAATCAAAGACCCAAACTTTTCTTTGCATCTCCTCTATCCTCACAAATCTGAACAGATTACGAATAAGAAGATATAAAAAATTCTAAGAATATTAGATTGGAAAAAGACTGACCTGGTTTTCTCTGAGAGCAGAGTGACGACCCCGAAGATGAAGAACATGAGAAGCATTCCCGAGTGCTCAAAATCGTTCAGGTGGGAGGGGTTCAAGATACCATTCACAAAGAACTTGAGATGGGTTGAATACAAAAGTTCTATGCACAGATCAATAAAAGCACCAATTACCACAATGTAAATCTCCAAATACTTAATCCTACCATCAAAACCTGGCACCGGATTCCAAATCCTTACCCGAAAGGATTTGGGGTTTGATGCAAACCGGACTACAGAGCTCCAAATGTGCCACAGCCCAATCACAAGAAACAAGGTTCCTGGCAGAACATGACCCATGAAAGAACCCATCTTTTTCCCTCTTAATCTTTACTCTTTAGTTTCACAAATACCTCTCAAAATGATTACACAAAAGATATAAATGAATCTTCCTGAAAACTGTTAGATTCCTCTTCAAAACACCAATAGGCCTCCAATTCCAACTCTAAAACGGAGTGTTCAGAAAGCTCGCCCTTTTGTTGGAATCAACCAACCAGCAGTTGTTCAAAACAAAGCCAAGCTCCAGATTCAAATAACTTTGCTAAAGCAATCCCCAAAATCATATTTTTGACAACAGATAGAATTGAAGAAGCTTGTGCATCCATTCAAAGACTACAAATTATCATAACTAAACGTCTAGAAAGTCCAAATCGCCGTTAGATTCAACAACAAAGTAAAAAACGGAGGCTGGGTAAGAAGCTTCCGGTGGCAGCCGACTTTCGAGCAGTTAAACACATACGCGTGCAATAACACAATTGAGTTCTAACTTGGATGTATGTTCAGCGCTTTAAAGGGTGTGTATAGAAGTACTTACATTTGTAATCGATGATTTTCGTGGGTGGATAATTTTGATTGTGGAATGATGAGTTGAGGACCCAGAAAAGCAAAATACTCAAAATCAGAGGGAATGGAAATATAGAACGATGGGTAAATTATTGTGGGTTAAGGCGAGGGATCAGATCCCGATCAATGGGTCCGTCTGAAAAGGAAAAGACAAAAGCGACGAGAAATTATATACACATCATTGACAAGGATGAACAGCGTGAATGCAATGGATCATGGGGATAGGGTTGACTCGTCAAGAAACGTGAGCCGTCGGATGGGTTGGTGTTGATGGGGCATCGGTGTCCATCCGCAGGGTCATGACGTCCCATCTTTTGGAGAAGATGCGAGTTTTGATTCCCATGTATGTATTATATATATATATATGTATATATATCTGGTTTACCTACCAACTTCGGTAAACGTTATCGTATGGAGCCGCCATGACAATCATGACGTAGAGGGATACAGATTTGATATTTATACTTCTAAACTATTATTATGAGCTACGAAATTTTAATATTTTATGTGGTATTAGTATTAATGATTAATTAATTATTCACTAATATTATTTACAATATTAGTAAATGATTATTGACTATTAATATTAAATATCACATCGAATATAAAAAATTTGGTATTCATATTATAAAATAAATGTTAAATAATAATATAAAATAATATTTAAAAATAAACGTCAAATAATAAGTTTGGTTTTAAAAATATTAAATAATAATGTTAAATAGTTTTGACTTGATAAAATAAATTTATATTTATGATAGTTATTTAAATAATAAATTTGATAACTACTTAATAAATGTGAGGAATTATCTTAAATAATAGTTTTAATCAATAAATGTGAGAATTTATCTTTATTCATTTAAAATTTAAATTTGATTATTAACTAATTAATTCATTCCTCGCATTTAAATTTAAGAAATAAATTTTATTTATAAATAAATATAATTTAATACAATATCTATAATAATGCACATTATGTTATTATTTAATTTGTAATCTATTATTTATATATATGCAATTGTTTTTGAATAGCTGAAAAGGGCAAAGAGCAATTAATGTGTAATGGATCAAGAACCATTAAAAATAAAATTAAAACTAGAAAGCAAAGAAAAGAGTCATAAAAAGCTCATGAGACTCTCTTAGGAGAAAGGGTTTTTCGAGAGACCTGTAAGATTTTTAAGAACTTCTTTTGTCGATGCCTTCCGCTACTGTAGACACTTTTGCCTCTTCATCATCTGTTACTACTGACAACGATCTTTACATTTTTTGTCACAGTTGACGCCTTCATTTTTTCGCCATCTGTTATTGTTGACACCTTCATCTTTTCACCTTCTACCTTCCTTGACTAACGATACCTCTACATCTTTTGCCATAGCCATTGACTTACACACGCCTTGTCATCAACCACTGAAGGAATAAACCATATGAAAAATTGTGATAATATGAAAGGTAATCTAAATATTTTAGTGCACAAGTGTTGCACGTTCTAATTAAATTGTGTAATTGATTTGAAAATATATAATTTAAAAATATAATCAAAATAATAAAAAATTTAAATAATCATGTGAAAAAAACATAAAAGCACCGAAAAAAAATATGTATGTAGCCATTTTGCATTCTACATGTGCCATACCCTTGTTTATAAAAATACGTGTACTAACATATTATGATGTAAAAGTCAAGTGTTTTCATCGCCACCTTGGCAATACCTTAGTAGTTTAGGAATTTTTTTTAATACTTTTATTATTTGGGATTTTAATCTTAAATTCTTTTTGTTTATAGAATGATTCAAATCTATGATACAGTCAGAACAATGAATACAAAGTTTAACTTTAGGCACTGTGGTAGGGCTAAAATTATAGAGTTGTCTTTTTAGTAGTTGTTATAGCCCAAATTGAATACTCCTAAAAGGAAAAGTACCCTTAAAAAGATTGTCATCTAAGGTCGCCTTTCTTCTTCTTTACCTAGAAAAAAAAAAAAAAATCACCCACCAATTCCACATGTACTATTTCACATGCTGGGTAAATACGTCTCATTTTTCTTATTACCTAAAAAATTCAAGAATTTTAGTTTTTAAAATTACGTTTACATTTATCAATCTTTATAAATTTTCCTTTTACTCCCATAACAATAATTAAGATGATTAATTAAAGTTTTGCATGAAGTTTTAATTAAAGTTTTGCATGAAGTTTATATCAAAACTTGACGATATGTAATTTCAAAAATTAAACATAGAATTAATAGCTAACTTCTCACATCTCATGTTGGTAAATCACACCAAAAATCATTAAATTTTCGTATGTTTTTTATTTTGATCACTAAATTTTAATTCTTTTCAATGTGATTACAAACGTTTAAAAAATTTTGTAATATGGTTACATATAAGATTTTTCAACCACTTTATAATTGGAGTGGGTGACGTGGCGTTGATGTGACAAACAATAAAAATATTGTGTAATAATATTTTAATATAATATTATTATATATTAACACGTGGTACTTTCTGATTGGTTATTATTGGATAATAATTTTTATTATTTGCCACATTAATCAAAAAAATTTATATGTGATCACATTGTAAAACTTTTTAGGCTTAATACATCTAAAAGTCCCTAAACTATTACAAAATACGACATTCAGTCCCTTACCTAAAAAACCTTAAGATTCGGTCTTTAAACAATTAAAAAGATATATTTTTAATCCTTACTGTTTACATCCGTTTGTACGTGACATCACGCACTGTTTAAGGTGCGTGACATAACATAAGTTTGTATATCATACACGTTTATATCTGTTTGTGCGTTTACATCATATTTTGTATTTATATATGTTTACATCACATATATAAATATACATTTACATCTGTGGAGGAAGCTTCAACGAAGGTTCGCTGGGAAAACCAAACAGTGTGGCTGACGGTGGCCATGACACTGCCCACTGTGATGAAGTCCACTCCGATAGAAACAGAAGACAGCGAAGCCCATTGTGGCGATGGCAATCGAATGGGAAGCCGACGACCATGGCTGTGACCCTTTCTTTCTTTCTCTCTCTCTCTCTATATATATATATATACTGCACAGACTTACCCCCATCCTCGCTTCTGGCAAACCCGCTCCATCGCTGCTTGGAAGGAGTCGAAATCCTTCTTCTTGTGTCTTGGCGAGAGGGATTCTCTGAGAGTTTTCTTGTTGATCGACGATTTGGGAGAATAGATGAAGTTGTGATCGGGGAACTACAGTTGAGGCGGCGGCTTTAGGGTCTTGATCTTGCTGCCATTGAAGAGCTCGTCGGCGGCGGCTTTAGGGTCTTGATCTTGCTGCCATTGAAGAGCTCATCGGCGGCGAAGAGCGAGGCTCGCTCCAACGACTCGCTGAACTCGAACTCGAAATCATTGCCATTCTCTTCAATATTATCTCTTTTGGTTTTCAAAATTTCGGGCTTCTCTTCTCATTTGAAGGGGATCGTGGAAAGGAGATCGCCACGGCGGAGTCGCAGAAGAAGAAGGAACAGGTGGGGCTAGTGGGGTATAACCGCGACCATGGTTGGGGGATGGGTGATGGTCGCGACCATGGCGGTTGGGGGTGACTGCCATGGGCGTGGCCCTATGTAAGTTTGTGTATTTGTATATATATGTATATATATACAAAGCCATGTGTATGTGTGTATATATATGTGTATATATAGGTTTGGGATAAATATAACGGAACCGTTTACTCGCATTGACGACAAGGACTAAAAGAATAGTTTTTTAATTATTTAAAGACCTAATCTTGAGGTTTTTTAGGTAAGGGACTGAATGTCATATTTTGTAATAGTTTAAGGACTTTTAGATGTATCAAGTCAACTTTTTAAACTTTTATGATCACATTGAAAAGAATTAAAATTTAATGATCAAAATGAAAAACACACTAAAATTTAATGATGTTTAGTGTGATTTACCCCATGTTCCAATGTTAAAACAAATTAAACATTACGACGAAAAAATACTGTAAATAAATAATTTGAAAAAATATTATTTTTCAATTGTTTATCTTTTTATTTCTTCATTGGAGTACTAACACCTTCAAAATATTTGAAAAACTGCAGAATTAAGTAACAAACCACTGACTAACACCTTCAAAATATTTTTGTGTGTATACACATAAACAAAGATATGATATGAACTACTGACTATACCTATTATAACAAATGATGTGATGATTATTAAAGGAGTGTTTGTTAAAATGAACAAGATAAGATATACTAAAGGTGTGTTTGATTGCATTATCTAGAATTTGTAATATTGCCTAAAAAACAAAAACCACCCCACCCCCTTAAAAAATAAATTCTATGGAAAGAAATTTTAAATTCTTGTACCATACATATTTTTTCATAGAAAAATTAAGAGTGTTTGATTGTTTTCTATAGAAAATGTGTGCAATCAAATACACCCTAAGATAAGTTTGGAATATTTTTTGAACCAAAATATGAAATAGTTAAGATAAACTTAGGAAGCATTTCAAAATTTCTATCAGACTATTTGTTAAATTTTTTTGAAATTTACTGATAATTATACTTTTTATTTTTATGTGTTTGTTAATGCATATGATAAATACTAAGATAAAAGGTTTTTTTTTTACCAAAATATTTCTATTACCAAATTCATTATTTGTTAACATTAACAGCAAATTTATAATTAAAATAGTATTTTATTAATATGAATTGTCAAAAAAATAAAAAAATATTTTATTTTCTAAATCTATGTTCAAAAATAAATTTGAAAATAGTTGAAAAGTAAAAATAATTATTATTAGAGTTAAAATAATTCCACCTAAATAATTAAAAATGGTCAAAACATATTTTCATAATAGATAATAAAATATAAAATTAAATAAAATAATTTAAAAATTGATGAAATGAATTGTATTAGTTAATAAAATATATATATAGTGGGAAATTTAAATTTTAAAAATTGATGAAATGAATAATATCATTTAAATTTGAAAAATTGTCAAAACATATGATACTTTAAAAATATATTAAATAATATTAATTATAAGACTTAAATAAATAAGTTCTATTAATAAATTTAATTTAAAATTTTAAAATATATTAAATGACATTAACTATCCTACAAGAGACATATAAGTAATTAAAGTTTATGTGTAAAATGTCAGATAAATTTATCTGAGAAGAAGATTAGATAAATTTATCTTGAAAAAGGGAAATAAGAGGTCATGTGATAACTTTTCTAGAGATAATCAAATAAATTTAACAAATACGTTGAAAAAGCCAAACATCTGAAATATTTTTCATATCTGACATTTTATCCCTTTTATATTGATAAACAAACACCCCTTAAACGAATCTATATCATTTAGTTTGAGATGAAATGTCAACCACCTTGAGAAATAATGCATCATCTTATTATTTACTAAGTTATAATAAAATATGATCATATATACATGCGTGTCATGACATATAGGTTTAACAAGAATTTACACATCATATGTGAATTTTATGGCTACGGTGCAACATTATGCAATATTAATGGACATAAATGTAATAAAAAATAATTCGCAGAGTACTCATGAAATATGGAAGCAAACTGAGGACGTATGCATAAAAACTGAATATAAAGGGTCTAAGTGCAATAAACCAAAGTTGCCAAGTTCAAACTTTTAATGGAATTACGCCCGTGTCCTGGTCTTCTCTATTCACGACAAACCCTCCGGCCACTCCCAGTTGCCGCAGCCAGTGTAGTTCCTCACGCCGGACGTATTCAGAGTTGCCGCCAACCACTACCACCCCGCTCTTACCGTCGGAAAAAGCTGGAAGAAGTTGGAACTTGTTTGTCGTCGCGCCTTGCTACTAGCTCGTTGGATTCTAGCCCAAAACTCACTGAAGTATCTCACTTCCTTACCCTCTTGCTCTTTTGCTTGCTCTTTGGATACCTAGAAACGAATATAAACGCCCCCCATTGTAGTGGTTTCTCACCGAAAATTTTGCCAAATCCTGCCAATTCTTCAAATTTCCAACGCCTCTCTGGTCCTTGATTAGTTCCAATCAATCCTTGCTTTCGATTTGGAAAATTCCAGCAAATTTTCAGAAGATTGTTGCGGCAATTTGCGTCAATTCCTTTGTTTCTGCTTTTGATTTTTTTTGACTTCCCCTAATTTGTTCACGTTAGGGCATCTCCAACGAAGACGGTAAAATGACAAAATTCACCGATTTTGCCGTTTTACCGTCTCCAATGAGACGACAAAACTGGACACTAAAATGGCATCCTGAATGGTGGGACGCCATATTTGGGGTCCCACTATTCACCCACAACATTTTGCCGTTTTTTATTTTATCTCCAAATTGCCCCCTCCCTCTTATGTGGAAAAATGTTATTTCGATTATGTCCCCTCTTAAATTTATTTTAATATGTATAATTATTCAGTTTGACATTAATTTGTGTATTTAATTTGATCATTATTTTTAACAATATAATAAATTAAAATTAAATAAAAAAATTATAATTATTCAATAAGATAAAATAAATTACTCCTTAAAACTAAGAAAGTGGTGTAAAATTTAGTGTGATGGGTTGGAGATGACTTGTTAGAATAGGGTGAAAGTTGCACCATTTTAGTGTAAAAGTTACACCATTTTAAAGTTTTGAGTTGGAGATGGCCTTAGTGATCAGAAACACGTATCCAAAGTACCATTTTACCCTCTTTCATGCCACCTATAAAGCTTGTCAAGTGATTTAGTTAGCTTATAGAATTCAGTCTAAAATCACTTTCCTAAATTGTTTGTTGTGTCTTGATAATTATTTTTACAATTTTTCGAGCTCAATTAACTTTTATCTAGACGTCGGTATTAGGATTCAAAACATTATGTGGTGTTCTCTTTGTGGTTCAAGTTTTGAGTTTTGAATTCATTTTCAATTTTGTATTTTGAATATCTGTTTTAAAATTTTTAAAAATCCATTCCTTTTGTTATTCTGAAAAACTGTTTTTTAAAATAGAAAACTGAAAAACACGTTTATTTTGAAATTTTGAGAAAATTTATTTTATAATATTTTGTTAAATAAATTTGATTTCAAATAAATTATAAATATTTATTAATACATTATAAATTTGATTCAAAGATTTAAATTATAATTCAAGAGATAATTGATAATTTAATTTTAAAAATAAAAGAAAGTAATTATAAATTACAAAATAACATAACATTATCATAGATATAATCCAAAAATTTTAAAATATTTTTTAAAAAAATAATACAAAAAAATTATATTACAAATTTAATTTAATATTTAAATAAAATAAAACAAAAAAATAAAATAAAAAAAAACAAAACAACCAACAAATCAAATTGCGAGAAAAGTCGTAGCAGCAAGTAGGAAAAAATCATGGTGAAGGGGAGGAGATGCTCAGTCATTTGGTGATGGCGGGCGCAATGCTAGGATTTCGGTTAATAACGATGGGTGGTGGCGAGCCATAAGAGAAGAGAGGAGAAAGGAGACCGGGGGCGATCAATGGCGGTGGGCGGCGGCCAGAAGAGGAGAGGAAAAAATGGAGAAGAAAAGAGAGAGAAGAGGTGGGTCTCTGTAGTCGGTGGATGGGTAGGGGGGTTGGATCCGTTTTTCGTGTTTTTGCATTTTCAATGTGTTTTCACTGAAAACACCAACAACATTTGTTGTTTTGGGTTTCCTTTATAAATTTTTTTCTTGTTTTTGAAAACATGTTTTTGAAAATAGAAAAGAGAATGCGTTTTCAGTGTTCTGAAAAATTGAAAATTTAAAACGAGTTGAAAACAACAAAGAGAATAGGCACTTAACTTTTACCTAGATGTCGGTATTGGAATTTGAAACACCAGTGTGTTCTTGATTATGTCTACCATAACACCCATTTTTTAATTTGTCTCAAATTGGACTAATTCAGGTTTTATGTGAGTACAAAATAAGATTATTGACACACCTTTTCAAATTTGACACCCATTTTTAAATTAGATAATGTTATTTATATAGATAAGATTTTTATAAGTGATTTGAAAAGACCATTTTACCCTATTCTCTATTCTCTCAATGATCTTTTTGCCTTTTTCTCTCATCTTTCCTCCTTCTCCCCTCCTCTCTTCTCTCTCTCTCTCTTTCTATCTATCTCTCATCTCCTTCCCTTCAACACCAACTCTCACAGCCTTCATTTCGTCGCTACCTCGCACTAGCTGCCTCGCACTATATCTTTGCCTGACTGTCCCTCCTCGCCTCTCATGGCAGCGGTCGACCAGGCGAGAGGCTAACATGCAACTGGTGGCGAGCGACGAGGGCCAGGCAGGCGACGATTAGTGAGGTCGGTGGTCGGTCAGGCAAGGATGCAGTTGGCAGCGAGCGACGAGGGCAAGGCAAGCGGCAATCAGCGAGGTCAGCAAAGGGTGATAGTCAGTCAGGCGAGGATGCAGTCACATGCGACGAGGATGAAACAGCGACGGGTGGCGAGAGAAAGACTGTGAGAGGTAGTGTTGAAGCAGAAAGAGGAAAGAGAAAAAAGAGGTATAATTGCTGGAGGAAAAGAGAGAAAGAGAGAGATGAAAGGATAGGAAATGAGAGAAGAAAAAAGAAGAGAAGAGAATATCGTGATAAATTCTCAATTTATAGTGAGAACATTACTTGTAAAACCCCTTATACGAAGAACATGACTTTTTTAAATTTGTCTCATTAGACTTTTCAATTTTTATGTGAGTCCAAAATAAGGTAGTAAACTGGAACTATGTTTCAATTAATTTTAACTCAAATATCTTTTAATTTATTTGATCAACAAAATTGGGTTCTATTGATTCATCTTTATGCCATCTATGAAGCTCAATATTGTGCTCGACGCAATTTAATTTAGTATGGTCAATTTTTTTGGGCTCAAAGTTAGCTCCTTAATTTAACAAAATTACCCTATTTTATAATATTTCACAAATTACATTTAAACCCATTTCTTCGTGGATTCACATTTATTTCTCCTGAATTCCTCCCGAAATTTGATAATCTGTCAAATTACCACTAAGCCCTTTTTGGCCTAATTCCAATTAATTCAAAAATTAATTCTTTAATATCCAAAATTTTTAAAATTTTCAGAATATTACACACCACTAATCTTAGCAAAAACATTGTTCGAAAAGAACATTGGCAGTCAATAAATTCTAAATTATTTGCTGTAATTCAATCAATGAAAACATCCCCCAAAAAAACAAAAAGCAAAAAAAAAACAAAAAACAAACAAAAGTGTTAGAATCCATAGATCAGCATGTGCAAACATGAACTCTATTCTAAGCCATTCTCAGAAAACCGAACCATTTTCATGATCTCCCCCACTTCAGCCCCTTTTCATTTACAGAGAACCTTCAAAGCTTACCAAGACTGCCAATAGGCATTAACTGATGAGGAAACAGGCAAGTCTAACAGAAACGGCATCCAAGTTCTATATCTATACTAGTATTGACAACAACGATATCAAGGTGCTGAGAAAGACTTCTCTATCAATATAGGCAAAGAAGACATACTTTATTTTTCAGTAGTTTTAACTTCTATATGCAAGTGCCTTGGCTTCAAACTCGGATCCGCTTGCACCAAAGAAGTCATAGCTCCCTCTGCTATTCAAATCAAAATTTATGGAGTTGCCTTCGACCTTAACTTTGTTGTCTTTCTTTTCTTCTCCTGAGTAAAGAGTCCCATTTGCTTTGGTACGAATATCAGTCAGTATGCTCTTCTCGATGATGTTACCATTCATGGATCCTCCATTCATGTTCTCCATAAGATTTGAGAGAGCCATATTGACGTTGGTAATTTGAGCTCTTGTGGCTTCGAGAGTGCTGCTAGGGCAGTTCATGTCGAGTGTCAAGCTCTTTTGAGCTTTCTCTAATATTGCTTGCAAGTACTTTCCTTGAGCCTCAATTCTCATCTGCAACTTCTTCTGTACCTATTATACGTTGGCAGGATGGAAAGAATTTGTAAAACAACAGGAAAAGATAAAAAAAAAAAAAAAGACCGGGAAGGAAGAAATAAATAAAAATCACATAGTGCCCAAATCCATATTATCATGAATTAGCAAAATTTTAAACTTGGTGCAGATAAACAGGCCTGCAATTGAAGGGATATCGATATACAAGCATTTCTGAAATAAAACATTTACCTCAAGGTGCTCTTGTAATCTTTTCTGCACTTCAATCTGGCACCTTAATGCCTCCGCAATTGGCATTTCTCTGTTGAGAATAGAACAGCAATTAGCAAAAGGATGTGGAGATCAAAAATGGATTTTACTCTTAAAAGGAGAACCTTTCAAACTTTGTCCAAGATAATAATGGTAATTTTTTCCTTTTAACACGTCTAATAGAGAGACCGCTTAGTTATGAAGAAATAAACAACAGTTGAGCCGAGGGTAACACAATACCCTGGTTCACTGTCCGCTCCCGATGAATTGTTAGTTGCACCAGAGGAACTCACATGGTAATCTCTGTAGGAAGTACCTAGATGCAGAAACCATGAGGCAAAATAAGAAATTTGGAAAGCCAAAAGAGCTGACAACTTGCACAATTAAAAGAAAAAGGAGGCGGTAAGAAGTGGCAACTGAAATTTTTTACTGCTAAAAGTGGCTGTAATGTAAATTATTCCAAAGCTTAAATGTAATCAGTCCTTCAGAACAAGATATAAATTGGTTCGTTCATTACTCAAATTTGATAAGCAAAAACAGTATGTCAGAAAGAAGCTCCCAACAACCTCCACCTCATTCAATGCAATTCCATTTCCTATTCAAAAACCTGAAAGAGACAATTTTCTTGTAATATAAAATTTGAGTATTTCATCCAATATTCAGGATCGGAAATGAAAAGAAAACAAAAGGCATAGTGAAGAAGAGGCTGCTGATTGCAAAATCATTGTGTTTCCTATTCCTACTAAAATATTCAAACTGGTGAATTCATGAAAGTAAACATTAAGCAAAGGAGCTGTTGGCAAGAGATTGAGCTATCTCTGTTTTCCAATTTTTGCTATTTTTTAAAGCACATTATGAACTCACCATTGTTTTCTTTGTTTTGTTCTAGACCGTTCTGTTTCTTGGCCTGCTGCCCAAGTCTATACTTCTGTACATCAAAAAGTTGAGCAACATTAAGTCACCAGATCAATCATACAGCAAAATGAGGCAGGGGTACCCTAAATCGAATCATACCTGTAAATGGCTCTTTAAATGGTACAATGTCAAGCCCTTTAAGCCCATTACCCTCAACACCGACTTTGGAGTTGCTTCTGAAATTGAAACCATCCATTGAGTTTTAAATTAAGCATGTAATTAGTGAAAACTGTAATACTTCTTCAGAAAATATGTTGTTAGTCATGATTCAACTTCCATACATGAGAAATCAATGACATTGATAGCTCTCAGCAACCAATTGTCTATAAATCACATTTTACCATGCCTATAGTCTACAGAATCATTACTATGAGATTCATTAATGGTCATCCATGGATCAGAATAAACATGTTACATGTATATGACGCCAAAGTTGAACTTTATAATATTGAACCTAGTCCTCTGTAGGCAGGGCTTATGGCAGAATTTGGGTTCTTCCATAGCAAGATGATTTCAAGTAGTCATGGACCTTGAATAACCAACAGCTTAACTCAATCCATACCATATTAATCTAATACGCAAATATAGATCATAGGAGTGCCAGACAAAAATAATTCCCCACTAAAGAACCTATTATCACTAACAAAATGAACCAAGGACACTGCTTTACTAATGAAAGAGCAAGACTCAAATATGCTGAAGCTGAACCATAACAACCTCTTGGAATAACAATGTCAAAGACATGAATTCAGCAAAATCAGTTGGATAAGAATTTTCAATTACTAAATTTTAATTTCTAATATTAGAATTGAGATTTTCTTAAAATTTTGAATTTAGATTTAACACCTTTTATTTATTTTTTAGATTTCTTAGAATATAGTAATTTGAAATTTATATCTTGTGGTTGGACGTTAGCCTATTGCTTCTTCTCCAGATCTTCCTCAACCCCAACCCATCTCTCTGCTGTTCTCTTCCCTGTTCAGCATTATATTATGTATGGAGCAACCTACTGTCACAACCCTATGTACAGGCCATTTGATAGGCTGCACCACAGGTTGATTTGCAGAAGCATGCCTGTCACAACCCGGAAATGGAGGGTACATGACAGGGATTTGACAGTTAGATGGATTATTTGACTAATCAGGCAAGTACTCTAGTATGTTGTAAAAATTATATATTTCTACATGAACTAGTATACTTATTATACATTACAAATGTTATCCATGACTTCAAACGATTATCTGCACATGATTACTGCTATACATGAAAACTTTTAAATCCACTGGAAAAGGACAAATGTTTACAAATGTTGCATAATGTTCACATGAATTACAGTGATCTCAATTTTCACAAGCTATCATATGATTACATGATTACCATTTACATGATAACACGTGACTACACTATTTACATGGTTACCGTTGCATGGCTATGAACTGCTATGTTTCTATCAGAGTTGATATATTTTAATACGTGTGGGAGTATTTAGTAGAACCCTAGATGTTCACAGCAGGGATCTATGAACCTTGGTGCATCAGGCATATGCTTCCTCCTGACCACCGCATCTGACTACCAATTAGGGAACGGGATCATTAGCCTTTGGCATTGGACTACCTCCCGCCACATGTTTATATGTTCTTTTATTTATGTCCCATGGTTTTATTCACATGCTACATGATATTCATGTGTTCACGAGGAACTAATATATTCACAGGGACATGTGTATATATATATATATATATCTTTCACATGGATGTGTCATGTTTTATATTCTTTTCTAGTGGTCATGGCATGCTAGCGATACTTGTGGGCCTTCTGAAGCTTAACCTGTTGATTTAATCTGTTTTTAGCTTGAGATCAAGGAATTGTTGACTCATGTATGGATATACCCTTTTTAGGCATGCTTCGTGTGGATATACCCTCTAGACCCTGCCCATAGAGAGGTTTTTCATTTCTTTTGTTACATGGGGTGTACGATTTTGTTATTTGTTAACTTAAGTGGGCAAGGCTGCTCACCTTTACACGTATGTTTTTGTCAGGATCCTAAACCTGATAATGTGAATTCTCAGGCAATGGCGAGAATTAGGGCTGAAATTGGTGACAGTTGAGGCAGAAAATAGGGAGAATTTAAAAGGAAAATTGAGAGAGAGAGAGTGAGAGAGAGAGAGGGAGGGAGGGCCAATCAAATTGCTACATCCTACTGAAACACTAGGAACCTGACAGTAGTTAGACGTGATCAAAGGTTCCCTATTTCCCTTCCCCTCATATGACACTAATGTAATATTTTTGACTCTTTACAGACCACAGATATACAGGTTCACCTTGACAGGTGGTATATGTTTATAGATGTGGCTTGTTACCCCAATGGTCAGGGCCATCCTAGCATTGGATTAACGGATTCCCCATTTCAGGTCATGACAATGCTACTAGACTAGTTGCTCCTATTTGCCACTCCTAATTCATATGGTGCATATTAGGAGTGCCCCCACTAGCTCCTACATCTTCGGTGACTCCAACAAATCTTAACAACCTACGCTAAGGCAGTGCCTAGGACCTCTTTTGTGCAGGACTGCTAAGTCTTTGTAAGATGGAGGCTAGAGCTAAGGGTACATTACAAACGCATTCCCTATTTCAAATAATTTTCAGCTTGACTACAAAAATGAAGCACAAACATAACCCATATGCCCCATTTACACCTTGGGTGATGCCAGCTCTCAATATCCTACAAGTTCCCCTCCCCTGTTTCAATTGTTACTCGTGTCTCTTGGATGTTAGGTCTCTGAGCTAATTCCTCCATTATAATATGGGATTTAGACCTCCATTGATGATGGACTTTGACACGGAGACAGAACTCTCTGCTGCTCAGGCTTAGATCCTCCACTATTGCTCTCTCTTCTTTCAACTTTAGCAATTTCTATGACTGCTTATCCCCCCTCCAAAATTCCCAGAAGGGTGCACCAACTGACGTCAGACTTCCCAACACCATGGCTCAAACTATTTGTTATATGAATCATTCACCAATTAAGTTGCTTGATACTCACAGCATGTTACTCTCTTTGTACCATTGGTTTGACAGAAAAAGATGATGATATATATACATATATATAATCAAAGAGGATATTTAATAAGTTAACAAAATTGCTTAACATGAACTTTAAATCAAAGAGGATGTCACACAAGTGAAAAAAAAAATACTATAGTGCCAATTTCCAAAATACAGAATGTTAGGAACACATAGATGTTACATGGTTCAGCTAGATGCCTACTTCCACAGGTGAAGGAGGAGCAACAAATAACATTATGTCAAAATAAAATTTACATCAAAACAATGGAAAAAATTGTAGCAAACCCTGTATTTAAATAGACCTATATCTTCAAAGCGCGAACTATGCTCATAGAGTCACAGTCTCTACCATCCACAACCTTTCAAGAGAAAACATGTACGTAAAAGTTGTAGAGATGCCCTTCTACTACTCTATATTGGTTCGGAGTATAAAAATCCTATTTTTCCTCTAAGTTGGATTAGGATAATAATTGGGGTCAGTCTAAAAATTCAAGACAAACTTAACAATTAACCACCTTAGCTTGAATTGAACAAACATAATGAAGTAACCAAGATCTCCACATTCTCAAATATGCCTTCAAAAGGTCATTGCTCAAATGTCATTAATAACACCCAGTGAAATATCAACCTCCTAATTAACTCGGATCAAAAGGGCCCACATGGAGTCAAATCTAGATGGACCAAAACCTAAAACTGAATCAAAACAAAACTGGATCAACAAACCAAAACTGAGTCAAGTAGTAAATGGCTCAAATCAGGTCAAAAGACCACCAAATTGGGTTAGGTCTCAATGCCAAAGGGTCCAAAAGCTCAAACTAGTTAAATTGGGTCATAAACCAAAACAACCCAAGTCAGATATGGCATGTAATTCTCTTTCACATCAGCAAGATAAAGCTTGACAGTCTGAAAAGGATACACTTGAAACCAAGAGAGTCAAATCTAGGTTGCAATGGTAAACGAACATTCAAGAATGGGCAATGACCTTTGACAAGTAGGAGCAAATAATGGATTACAGACATACAGATGATGGTTTTCTGCAACAGTTGGCAATGTTCGGTGAGGGAAAATGTATCTAAGTTGGTGGTGGAGGCACTTGGTTCCAATATCTATGCCTTAATCATTGTTGGCTCTAAATCAATTCTGTTGGTATCAAACAAAAATTTCTTTATAGATCTAATAACACTTATTCAGATTAAATAAAAAAAAAATTGTAACAAACATAAACAAAATCAAATATACACAAATTTAACGTGGTTCAGCTAAATGCCGACATTCGTAAGTGAAGGAAGAGTAACAAATTTCACAATGAAACAACAAAGAAATCTACCAAACCCTATTACCTAAACAGAAGAATACCCTAAAAGCATAAAATGTGCTCAGGTTGTCTACCATCTGCAACCTTTCAAAAGAAAAAAGCATATATATATATATATTAAAGTTATATGAATACGCTAATCCTCCTCAGCATTGGATTGGAGTAGAGAAATCCTATTTCTCTTTTAAATTGGATTGAAGTAGAGAAATCTTACTTCTCTATGTTGGATTGGTCACTAATTAGGGTCATTCTACAAATTCAAGAAAAACTCAACAAAGAAGATGCTTAAAATTGTAGAAATTATAGAAAAATCAAACTAATGACATACTATGAAACTTTAAGAAGACAAACAAAGGCCTCTAAAAACTAATTTAGTTTCACAACTGGTAGGTCACAATGGAAGCTATCTACTTACTAAAGTGTATAATAGAAAGTCCACAGATAAACAAAATTGTATATGGTATCATAGGCTTGAACTTATGATAGTCTCCAAAAAAGTCTTCTACATGGTTTTAGAGAAGAAAAGAAATACTTATGTACAAGTTATTAAAGATATGTATCATCAAACAGAAATGTGTGTTGGGACTTGTAAGGAGATAGCAAGAGATTTTCAATTATAAATGGATTACATCAATGGTTCGTGCGAAGCCTTTGCCTCTTTGATTTTATGATGGATGAAGTCACAAAGCACATTAAAAATAGGTGTCTTGCAGTCTTCATATGTATTATTTGCAGATAACATAAATTTAGTAGACGAGAAAAAAAATGTGTGAATATTAAGCTCAAGTCACAAAGGGGTGCTTTAGAATTCAAAGATTTCAAGGTTAGAAAGTCAAAATGGAACATATGAATGTAAGTTTAGTAAAAATAAAAAAACAAATAAAATCATGATAAGACATGAAGATCAAACTATTCTTATAAAAAATCAATTTAGATATCTTAGATCAACTGTTCAAAAAAAATGGAAGATTATAGAGGACGTGTCTCATAGAACCATAGCAATATGGTTAAAGTAGAGAAGTGTGTCCAGCATTTTGTAAGATCATCTTTGTTGTATAATTCATAATGCTATGCAATGAAGTACCAACATGTACACATTTTCAATAAGGAAGATGTGGCGCTTATTGAAGACAAGATACTTGAGACATGATTAAGATGGTCCAGAGATGTAGAAAAAGAAAAATAAATGCACATTCAAAGGAAGAGGACAAAATGAAAGAAGTATCTCACAAAAAGAGGTCAAGGAAAACCAAAAAGGGGAAAAAAAAAAAAAAACCTTGATAAGAAACTCTAAATGTAGTATGAACCTTATAGAAGATATAACCATTGATGGAGATGATTAAAGAGCTAGAGTCAATGTAGCCAACCTCACCTAGTAAGATTAAGACTTATGAAGAATGATAATACTCACACCATGTTACTAAACACACTATTCACCAAGGCAGCAGGTTATCATCAGTATCATTTCAAAACACACACATATAAGAAAATTGTAAAAACCCAGCTTGTTTAGAACATCCAAAAAATAATCTTCTTGAAATTTTAACAAAAGATTCAGTTGCCGGGGGTACATTAACCATTAGTCAAAATAGTCCAAAACAAGCAGCAAATGATTACAGAATTCAAGTGCTGGCATGGCACCAGATTAATATGAACAATTGGAAAGCTGCACTGTCAAATCCGATGATAATTCCATCCAAAACAAAGGGCAAACCAAGATAGAAACAAAGATAATTATTTCTAAACTACAAAGCCATAAAAACATTGAGAATGACCCACTAAGAAGCCGCCACCAATTTATTAAATCTGCATATTGAAAATGGCATGCCGAAAAGAAAGGCTCATACATCAACACATTAAAAATCAACCCTGCTAAATTGAAAATCATGCAATGAAGAGGTCACTCGAAGCGTAGAGGGAAGGTAGAGACTCACTGTCAGGGCCACCTAGTTTGGTGACTGCGTCAACAAACCGGTCGTGAAGGTCAGACGTCCACCTCAGCCTCGGCTTCGGATCTCTGGACATCACAACCCCATTCTCATAGGGATACTGATTTCCTCCTCCGCCGCCGCCGCCGCCATATGCTCGCTCCATCATCTGCACAGTAGCAGTTCCTCAGCAGCCTCACCACAGCTCGCCAAATCCTCAAAATTCCCCTTTGTCCCTCAACCAGCTTTTCTTTCCTCTTTTCACTTTTTTCTCCAACACGCCATGAATCGCGTACCTCTTTCCGACAAAGAGGAGGAAATCAATGGAGAATAAATTCCATTCCTTCCACTCAAAAGAAAAGCAGCAAAAGCTTCGAGAGCGGCAGAAACAGGGAATTCTTCGATTCTTGGAAATCCAATCGCAGGAATCGGACCTCAAATGCGGAAAAAAACTTGAAGATGAACGGAATTTGGGAAGAAAAAGCTCCTCAAAGACGATAAAAGCAGCAACTGTAGAGAGAGGGAACCATGTGAGTGTATAAATACACGGATTGGTCGAATATAGGGGAAGGACGGACAAGAAGAGAAAAGATCGGCGACGAATCTGAAGAAACATGATGGCCGTAATATTATTAAAAACCGGGAAACGAACCATGTGTTCTTGCGGTGTATGATAGATCTGGACCGTCGGATTTGGAAGATGACATGGGACCACGATCCGACGGTCGACGCATTCATATCACACGCCAATCATCTATTTTGTTTTATATATATAAGTAAATAAATATCAAATTCATGCTGAATTCATATTTTTACTTATATGGTGGGTATGGTACAACTGTATGAGTCTCCTCCTCCTAATATGGGCCACAAAATAAATTTTATTTTAAATTTTAAATTTGTACAACATTTAACTGTCATCTATTCATAGTCTCACTCACGTTGTGATTGTGATCAAACGGTGGAGGAACCGAGTGGTGGGAGGTGCAGGCAGCAGGGGAAGAGCGAGAGGCGGGGCCCGCGGGATGCCAGCGTGGAATATTCGCCGGCAAATCAGGGGATTGAATATTCGTGCACTCACGTGTGCCGTCGGCGACTTGGGACGGGGACGGCCACTCGGGGGGTGGGGCGGGACACGTTTCGTTGTCTCCGCGAGGGACGGGCGGTGGCGGGGGGCGACTTTAGAATATTCTCGCTTTGCTCGCCACAGATCGCCAACACCTGCACCGGATTATTATAACGAAAAAAGGAAAGGAAATGATAGGGAGATGGATCAGGTCCCATGGATAACTTAATCATTTTAATTTTAATATATCTAATTTAATTATTTCACTTTTCTTAATATTTTTTACTGTTTAAAAATAGAATATACAGTTATATAATAAAATAATTAAATTAGAAAAGAGGGCTTTTGTAATAAAATTAAAATAACTTATATATATTAAAATTTGAGATAAAACATAATTAAAATAATTAATTATATGAATGGATAAAATGCATCAAATAACTAAAAGTAAAAAAATATAATTAAAAAAATTTAGTAGAAGATAATATGACAAAAAAGTTAATTCATTATTCATGAATCCAAGGTAAGAGACTGCAAGCGTTATAATTTTTTTTAGGTAATATGACAAAAAGTCTTTGAAAATACAAAGATAGTTCAAAAATGTTTTTTGATATTTTAGAAACAAAAATGTTTCAAAAACGCTAAAACGACGACCCTAAAAAATTTTCATGCATCATAGTTCAAAATTAACTTTTATTAAACTGTTACCTTAGTTTTTATATTTATTTTCTCTTAATTACAAAAGTTCAAAAATCATATTTTTCTCTCACAATACTCTATTAATTCTTTCATTGTAATTTAATTTACACATATTTGTTCTCTTATCTACATCAAATTTGTTCGACACTGACGCCAATCTTATTTTGCCCATATCGGACAAATATTATGTTACTCGACATAAACACATAACATTCTCAATTTACAACTCATCTTAGAGTTTTAAATTTAGGGAACTGAGTATATTAAAGATCATTTCACTTGGGCAATTGATTTTGACAAAAGGGACATAAATAATAACTTTGTAACACATAAATAACTTAATCATGCATAAAAATGAGAGTTTCTGCAGAAACAAATTATTAAAATTTTGAACTGAGAGTGAGAGACATCATTAGGGACGAAGATGAGCTAAAGTACAGCAGCAGCGGGACATTGCGCATTTTATGCCTTCCGATGCTAAAAAACAAAAGAACAAAAAATGCATATCAATTGGCGGGGCGGCATGATTCAGTCAGAACATCTATCTGCTCGATTTAAACAATGAATTGGTAAAAGAAAAAAAGAGACGTTACAACAGCATCACATCAGCATGTTATGACGATGAAATGAAGACCGGAGTAAACTAGTTTACTGTGTTGTGGACACATGAATGTCGTCGTCGGTTGGAAACCGTTGGAATGTAAACTTGGGTGGCAGCTTCATGAGCGGTGCCGTTCCAGCTAGCTTCCGCATGGCCATCCCCAGAGAGTATCCCAAGGCACAAGCAACAGGAACAGACACTGCATTTCCAACTTGACAGTACCTATACAACAACAACAACAATTGGGAGCTTGGACACACACACACACACGCGTACATACATGTATAAGACTCGACTTCAGCTATCTGTATTTAGAGTCATATCCTCTAAAAGTTGTCGTCTATAAGACCCTTATAACTAATATCTATTAATGTAAAAGTCGAAAGAATAATGCGGCTAAAAGCATTCTTCTAGTTGTGTATTTGCAGCCCATTGTATGGAGTTGAAACTTGAAAGCTCTTCAGGTCAACAAAGCACAAACTTAGGCTCCAGAAGGGCGAGCTGGTAAGTAAGCATGTTAAAGAGTTTTTCATCTAGTAGTCATTCCAGCTGAAATCGAAGTATCCAAGTAAGTTTATATAACATTCCCTGGACAAACAAGCATATAGAAGCTTCTGTTGTTTTAATCATTATTCATTCACCAAGCGTGTTGTGGAGGCTCATATTGAAACCTCCCAGGGGAATATTAGAAGGATTAGGGAAAACAGGTGTGACGTTTAGATTATTACAACAGCGGAACAAAACAAACACCATAACCTAAGAGCTATCTCCAATGTTTTAACACCAAATTTGATACCATTTTGGTATTAAAAAAAGAATCTACACCAAATTGATGAACACCAAATTTTTTTTTTCACTCCAATGTGCTTGACACCATTTTGGTGTTAAAAAGTGTCTTCAAAGAATATTTTATAAATAATTGTTTAACCAATATTAATTAATTTCTTTAATATAAAATATTATTATTAAAAAAATTAGTCACATTTTATAAAAAAATTAATAATTACTCTCATCATTTTTTAATTTTTTTTACAAAATATGTTATTCTAATTAATTTTTCAACTAATTTTTTAATTAATTATTTTCACCTAATTTTTATCATAAAAATCCAATGCGAAGAGAATAAAATTTTATAGAAGAATGCGGATTCTATAAAAGATCCAATACTACGTGATGCTTTTTGAATTGAACAAATGAGAATTTGTGAAATAAGGGCCCGTTAGCAATAATTTCAAGGAGGAAGTGAATCATCAAATTCATTTGGTCAGTATTTTGGTGGTGGTGTTTTTTTTTTCTTTAACTTTTTTTCTATTTTCATCATATATTTTTAATTTAAATTAATAAAAATGTTAATGCTTTTTATTACATTAAGAATATTATATTTCTATCAAGTAATTATTGAAATAATAATTTTTAATATAAATAAACAAAGTTAGTTCATTTTATATTATCATGGTATTTATAATATATATTAATTTTTTTAATATATACTAAAATATATTCAATATTATACTCATTTTATAGATCTCAGTAAAATATTTTCAATGGTATATATTTTTTATAACAATTTAATTTGTATTTCTAATTATTAATCAAAATATACAAATATAATAAAAGTAATAAAGGATATAAAAGGGATAATTTGTTTTGGAGTTATAACAAGAGGGGTAAAATTGGAAATAAAATCAAAAAACTAATTTAGTGTTGAGTGAATAGTATAACACTAAATTTGATAATTGAACTTTGTGCCCAACACCAAATTGGTATATTCATTGAAGTGTATTTTGACACCAAAGTGTGCCCGAACACCAAATTGGGGCACAATTTGGTGTCAAAATGCACTCTAATAAATACACCAATTTAGTGTTGAGCACAAACTTTAATCATCAAATTTGGTGTTCGCATTGGGTGAATAGTATAACACCAAATTTGGTGTTATACTATTTACCAATACCAAATTTGCTTTTTGAATTTATTTTCAAATTTGCCTCTCTTGCTATAACTTCAAAACAAATTATTCGTTTTATGTCCTTTATTACTTTTATTATATTTGTATATTTTGATTAATAATTAAAAATATAAATTAAATTGTTATAAAAAATATATACCAATGGAAATATTTTATTAAGATTTATAAAATGAGTAATATTTAATATATATTATAAATACCATGTTAATATAAAATGAACTAACTTTGTTTATGTATATGAAAGTTTTATTATTTTAATAATTACTTGATAGAAAGAAAATATTCTTAATGTAAAAACTCAATAATATAATAAAAAACAATAATATTTTCATTAACTTAAATTAAAAATACATCATAAAAATAAAAAAAAGTTTAAAATAAAAAAACAATATGGCTTAAAAAAATTGAGATGCTTTGAAACTCATTTGGAAGATAAATGTCAAATGGATTCTTTTCACTTTTGTGAAAGGATGATGATGAAATAGATGGTACTGTATTGTCTTTTACAATAATAATAAAAAAAAAAAACTGAAGGAAATGCAAGTTGTCATACATTAGATAAAAGTTAGGTAGTGTTATGTAGCAAAGTTAGTTGTGAAATAAGTGAGGAAAAAATGTGGATAAAAGGTGAGAAAATTAGTTGAAATATTAAGTGAAAAAAATATTTATGGTAAAAATAGTTTGTTTGATTTAAAATATTAGTTGAAAAAATGAGATGGAAATAATTAGGTGGATAAACAATTAATTTGATAAAAGTTAGGTGAAAATAATTAATTAAAAAATTAGTTGAAAAATTAATTAGAATAACATATTTTGTAAAAAATTTTAAAAAAAATATGAGAGTAATTATTAATTTTTTATAAAATGTGACTAATTATTTTTAATAATATTATGCTAAGTTAAATAAATAAATTAAAATTAATTAAACAATTATTTATAAAATATTCTTAAAGATGCCTTTTGCATTAATTTGGTATTGAGCACGTGAGGGTGAACACAAATTTAGTGTAAACTATTCTTTGACACTAAATAGTGTCAAATTTGGTGCCCAACATTAGAGATGTTCTTAGAATATCAGCAAAGGAGAAGGGCGAGCATCAAAATCCACCATTTTCACCAAAAGATCACCAAAAATATTTATGAGATGTTATCAGCTTTTAGAGTTGATAGGAAATGAGCACCAATCTTTAAGTAGCATGAAAACTAGATTAACACGTCATGGATATTTCACTTGGGGAAGTATTCGTACCTATCCTTGATTGTCCCACAGAACCTATAAAAGTCAGGAAAGCCTTGCAACCTTGCATATTCACGTATAGTGAGGCATCGGTCCTGCTCTGGATGCAATGATGCCTGAAAAATTATAAACCGGTGACCTGTCTTTTATTAGTTCCCTTTAATTCAACTAAAAATTTAAGTATCAGCAAGAGAGTAGTACCTGACTGCGAATATTAGGAAAAGTGACTACAGTGGCCACTGTCTCATCCCACCATACTCTTGCAAATGGTCTGCCCACAATCCCAAAACATCCATCGATTAAACAGAAAGATAAATATATCAGAAAGACTTGAAAAAGAAAATTCACACCTTTTTGACTTCCCTTGTTCGTAAGTGAAGACGCAATCTGGTAGCTGAAAATTAAATAAAAAGATATTAGTTCCAAACCTGTTCTGAACAATATTTCAGTTTACCAGGGCAGAAGAGCAATGTTTCTAGGTACTAAATGCTTGCGGTCAGTTTTATGGTAGCCAATTCATGTTCAATTAATTTATTTCGGCATCTATCCCCATCCAGTTATGCGCTTTCATCAATTTGCACGCTTAATATGACACTTTTCAAAAGTGGAGCTTAAGCTACAAGAGAAACATCAAGCTTAAATGGAGGGCAATGACATTGTTTTTAACCTAACAAATTATTTTATTATAATGACTGGGTGAACCTAACAAACTAATTTAGTCTAACAATCTGAATTAGCTGCTTGTACGGTTTTACTTGGGTCTTTGTATAAAGGGCTGGATCCCTTTGGTGTTTCAGAAAAAAACATTACTTATCAGAAGGAAAAGTATTAGAGACATGAGAAACAGTTTGTATTTGGTTTCATACACAATAGGAACTGAAAAGGATAATAAATTCTCTATTTACCAAAAGCAATGAACTGTTTACCAGTGGTCTTCCAGATGGTAACATCACTTGCTCCATTCTTGGATCCCGATATGCCACATTGTCAGGTCCAACAACTACACCGGGGAGGTCCCGAAAATTTGCTCCCTGCAAAAATAGTAAATTAGAATAGCAAGAGACCTAATAGCTCAATTGTAAACATAAAACAACAAATCTATCAAACCTTCCTGTGTGGAATCTGACAAACTCTCAAATGAGTATCCTCAGACAATTGATAAGGCCGATGGTCATATAGCATAGGCTCTACTTCTGCTTTTTTAGCAGACATGATCATCTCTAGACATAAGCAACCAAAGAAAAAGGAAATATATCAGTCAATACATAATAGACCTGCCATTTCTTCCAATTCACAATAAGTGAGTGTGCTGAAATACAGAACAGTTTGATATTCATGCACAATACAGCAGCTCAATCATCTATAACAAAGAAGGGAGGTGTAAGCTATTGCAGAATATACATCTGCCATAAACAAAAACCAAATGCAGGCAGCATCAACAAAACTAAGAGTCAGCGTACACTTGATATAACAGAAACATTTCATAGATGTAGAAGATCTGAGTCAATAAATATGTCAATAATCAATTATGATACTACGCATTTTCCAAATGAAAGATAATAAAAACTGGATAGCACACATTGGTTTATTGCGTCATTTTCCAAATTGCTTTAGCATATTTATGTTTAAATCAGATCCAGTACTAATTGTAGGAATTTCTCTTGGCTCTTAAATGAAAGCATGAGCCAACATTATGCAAAGAAAACTAGTGTGGCAGTCACCCTCCGGGCATCACCATTTGGGGATGTTTTGACTTGCAGTGATTTTTGGGAACACTTTGTACTGCAGAATGCAACTCATAACGTATATTATACAGTGCTGAGTAAAATCGTGAAATTATTATAAGATTTGATTTATGGTGGTGTTCCATCCTGATGACTTTCTGATTACAGTTAAAAAAAAAAAAAAAAAACAAACCGACCCCTCACAGACAGGCCATGACAACTAGAGTGTCATGTAAATTACCAGATCAAGGAAACAGCACAGCAGAATATCCAACTTCAGTTTAAGTACAGGAACAATATAAGGATTAGTGTCGCAATATGAATTCTGATAAAATTTCATTACCATCTTTAGTTAACCTCATATATTTTTGGAACTCTGTTTCTGGGGGCATTTGATACGCCATCTGCTCACGAGTTTCATTGTTTGTCACCTGAAGTATCAATTCAAATAAGAAAACAGTAAAAACATACCAAAACAGAACCAAATAAATTAAACACGACGAAGATACAGCTGGAAGATCAGAAATGGCATCACGAAGAATGACAGCTTCTTCAAGTTCACGGTGTTCTCCTTCGTCATAAGCTACAGTATTTCGCTGAAACACAAGGTCCTTTCTCATTAGTGAGAAAAAGAAAAAGTAAAATCCAAATTGACCTTGTAATTTAAAGCAGTACCTCGAACTCAGGTGGTGGCCAGTATCTAACTACAACGTCATGTGTAGGAAGTGGAAATTGGGGTAGTTTCTGAAAGGAAAAAAAGACTAATGAAGCCCCATTTTTTTGCCACTGGAAGCAAAATCATTCATTTCAATTTTACAATGAACTGCATCTGGAAATAGAATTCTCAACTGTAGCATTTCAAGGTTGGTGATTTCAACTACTTAATCTGAAAAGGAGATATTAGTTAGACTAGACTGAAAAGATAATCACCTCACTAGGAAGAGCACCCCATAAGAAAACTCGCAACCGAAACTGTGGAAGGCCATAACAGCCAGAAGCAATAGTTCCAAGCCTTGCTTGGTATTTCATGTGTACCAAACGACTCAATGCATATCTTGCAAGAGAACCATTGTCAAACCTTAAAATGTCCACAACATTTTCCATCAAAACATATTTAGGCCTCAAGAACTTCACTATGTCCATGAAGACAATTATTTGACGATTTCTTTCATCACTTAAAGGGGAGCCAATACTTCTAAAACGATTATAGCCACTAATCCCCTGGCATGGAGGACCACCGCAGATCACATCGACATCACCCTATAATACAATAAACCGCTGAGTTTGGGGAATATAAGTGTAAAAAAGGCAATAAACATGAAATAAAGTGAATACTTCAGCATCCTTGGCATTCATTTTGTAAAAACAGGAAAGCAACTCACTGGAAGTGGCAAGATTTTAGATTTTAATGCACTTTTAATGAAGTCCTGTATTCGTTCTTGGCAATTACTGCAAAAAATACATATTCATCAGTAATATGCACCAAGGTACCGAGCAAGAAGATAGCGGTGTTTTTGTTCTTTTCAGATAACAAGAAACAGTGATAACAATAAATGGAACGATGAAGACGAAGATAAAAAAAAGTTTACTTTTGCTATTAGTTGTCATTCATTTTCTAATTATGATCTGAAGACAATTTGCTAACCTTAATCCTTCAATAGGTTCCCACGAATCTTCATCTGAACTATATCCCTTCCAACGCACCTAAGAAAATAGTTCTAAGCAATAATCATCACCACTACACTAAAATATTGAAGAAGCATAACGAATCTCAACTAAAATTTTATATAATAAATTAGAATTGAGAAACTAAACAGGTAAAAAAAATACTTGAGCAACTGAACCTAACAAAAATCCAGCAACATCAGGAATGGTTATTACTGAGAAAATTCAACATGCATATTTTGTTACCACATACATATATGACAGGGAGGCAAAAATTGCTGTCAGCATAGTGGTAGCCAAAGTGCTTCAGTTATGTCTAAAATGTAATGGTCCTCATGGCACATTTTTGACAGTTTAAGCCATAGCCTTTAGCAGATATGATATATATAGTGGACAAGCATCGAATTAAAAGTTTGAGAGGTCCTGAAGGAATAATATCAATTGACAGCATAAGATGGATATATTCTTGCTCAACACAAATGCAGATAATGTGGCGCCCCATCTCCATGACTAGGTATAACTCTTATTTGACTTACCTTTGAGGGTAACAGGGTTGTCATGACCTACCACATCTTGTAGATCTACCCACGTCACAAAGCCAAGGTACATCCTTGGCTTGTAAAGACATGAAACGTCTTACTTCATTGAGTAGGACCTGCTCAATTTATTCTGTTGGTTTCTATTTTCAGTTTCTAACCAAAACAAACTCATATAAGAGATAGTAGTATGATTCCAAGCATGATTCCAAAATATACCATTTTATATTACATATTCAACTAAGTATAACAACATTTAGAAACATTCTACCAAAAGTACATACATAATGTCTTGCATATTTCCTCTCATCTCTAACCCCTGGTTGGTCAATCTCCCCATCCCTTGCAAGGCCTGGAATGCTAAAATGCAATGCACAAGAACAGAATTTTCAGTAAGGCATGTCAAGGCAATGCAATCACACAATCATAATATCATCCACACATTTCATGAAGGCAGCCCCTAATCATAACCTTTTCCCATTCACCGGCTGCTCTCTCTCCTAGGTTCAAGCCCTCCCATTATCCTTCGGCATCATTCACACGACCTAAGGGCTCCACCCTTGGCCAAACATTGACAGCAATCATTAACAACAAATGCTTGATTCATATTTTCATGCAACATGCCCACATTATGCAAACATATCATGAATACAACATGTCATTTTATGCATTAGGCTGCCATAAAATCATTTCATGCATAATATCAACATAGAATAACCATAAGCATGCACTTACCTCAAGCTACGACTTAGTTTCTTCAAGCTTCCCTTAGCTTTCTATCAGCAGTTTATTCTTTCTCAGGTCTCTTTCTTACTCTCCAGCAGAATTTCCTTACCTCCTCCAACTTTCTCACTCTAGCACTTCTCCTTATGGAGATCTTTTCACTCTAGTTTCAGTTGTCTCCTGAAATGAAGAAGGTTTGGCCTATTTATAGGCAATAGAAGCAACCTACTTCGCTGCTGAAGCAGCTGAGTGTGTGGCAGCCTTAATGGCTGCCCCTTGGTTCTTTCTTGGTGACATTTTCCTGAAGAAACATCCAGTGATCTCTGCCACCTAGCCCTAAATGCAAGCCTTTCTTGTGGGAAGACACCTCACCTGTATGCTTCAGTAATTCAGCCACCTCATCATGTTTCTAAAACCTTCTACAGATTCCCTATGTAGAACTTCACTAATCCTTGCTTAATTAACCATATTCTCCTTAATTAAGTCCTTAATCCAACTTCCTCAATTCTAAAACCAAAATTATTAATTTCCATATCATTGAAATCCTCTTTTTATGCCTAAAAACACATTAAAAATTCAGATATTTATATCTTCATTTAGTTCCCAAAAACTGATTTTAAATCCAGCTGGTTACCAGAGGGTTTTCACCTGCTTGGCTGCCACATTACATTGGTTCTGCAAACGTTTAAGAATAACTCCTCACCTTTTGAAGTGTCATGCTGGGGCCCTCTTCCTATGCTTATTAATAAATTTATGGGGTATAACAGATAAGCCTTCAAAAATATTAATATTCAGAATATAGAAACGCCCAAAGCATATACAACTACAAGAAATTATCACGAGTTATCATATAGCCATAACGAATATCATCAGTTTAAACATTAGAAGAGCAGAAACAAAACAAAAGGATCATGCCGTTGCCTCATCAAAGCAGTAAAATAATTTGTCCTAACAACTATGTCAACAATTTATTTACTGCATTATAGTGACCCATCAAGAACAAATCTGAAGAAAACATTTTGAAGTTATGAGGTAAAATGAACTCCATTAAGACAGAGAAGGGCCGGGGGGGGGGGGGGGGGATTTGTTATATGCACTTCTAAGGTACCTTAAATTTTAGCCCACGCTTGCCTGTTTTGCAGGGATCTCCATAGCAAATGTCAAGCAGACGAAGAACTTCATATTCTTTACCAGGATTTTTAACACCAGGCAGAGAATTTACACTGCTTTTGACTTCTTCTCCTGCTCTAGATTTACGTGTTCTACTCAAATTATTGAACACGTACCATTGGCATAGCCTTTCCCATCCCTTCAAAAGTTCTAGAAAGTCCTCAGCAGATTCAGTCCTAACCTATGGAAGGAAGCACAAAAGGATAGGACATTGACTCAAAAAAGTAGTAACACAGCAGCTTGGCAAAAATCTAACGTTATAATGAATACTCACATGTGTTTCTGGATGATTCAGTTTCAAGCTATCACATGCAGATCTATCAGCATCAACTGCCCATCTCTGAAATAAGGGCAAAGGGCTAAGATATATATAAGGTTATAGGACAAATAAAGTAGCTAGAAATTAATCATGTGATCAACCAAGTAACTTTAAAAATTACCGTTACAAGATTAACACTTGAAAGTTTGGCACCTAGGCACAATCCAGTGGACATGCCACCACAACCAGAGTAAAGATCTAACAATGCCAACTCAGCTTTGTGAGTGTCACAACTGGGCATATTCTTCAAAGGTGTCGCAGTGATAATGGCATGAAAAGCCTCGATGTCATCAGGATTAGATAAATCATAGCTCGCTACAGAATCATCTGACAAAGAAGTTTGGTGAAAAGTTTCAAGGCCTGTAATTGGTTAATCTAATGTTGCCAGGTGGCGTAGTGATACCATTGCTAGAAAGCAAAATCAGGAACATAATGCAAACATAACGTGAAAGAAGGAAATAATACAAATACATGGAAAGAGATGAAGGTACATTCCTTTTCCTCTGTTTCTTCTTCTTCTTCTTCTTTGATTTTATTATGCCACTAGCAATCCCTCTCTGTTCCACTTTCTCTCTCTATATATCTCCCTCACTCCGTGTTTCTCTGTATTTTGTCTGTGTTTTCCAAGATCTTAAACCCTCAGTTTATTAGATTCTATATCTGCTTCCCTCTATATCATTATTTATCAAAATCAATCTCAGTTTCTTTCTCTCCGTTTATATTTACATTTAGCTGGCAGAGACCCCTTTCACTCTATGCTTCTTCACCCAAAAATCCATCACCAAGTCACTCTCCCACTCATACTGTTGCAACTGTCCCAGTTTCCATCTCCCTTATCTTCATTTATTTATTTTTATTTTTATTTTTGTGTGTTTCTTATCTCATTTACAATGTTCCAGTGATTGAACACATATAGGAAGAGAAACCAAGGTATCTAAAAACTAACTTGATTTTATAATGTTAGAAAAGAAGAAAGATGAAGTTGAGAGAGAAAACATTGAAATGCATTGTACTTTATTGTGTTGTAGATGCATACAGAGGGTATGTATAAATTCTTTTATTAACCTAAATAGATAATAAACAAGGATGAAAAATCATAAAAAATACACAAAACATATGCAAGATATAGAAAATATTCTCAAAATATTCTATCCCCACTCAAACTCAAAAAGTTAACAAGTTAGCTGACTTGAGTTTGAATACCAACTCGTGAAAGCATCTGGTTGGATGAAGTAACAGCTGCACACTGATGTAGGCATCAAGAGGGAAGTCATAAGAAAATGAAAGCTTCGAAATATGGGATTTCCTCTCCTCTACAAAAGTCATCCTTTAGTCTATTACAGTTCCTATGTTTATCGCTATCGCCATATTCTCTCTCAGTTCTCCATAATGATGATATTAAGTGTGCTTGGAATGGTGCAAAAGTATTGTAGGTATTGCAGCAAAAAGTTGATGCAATTTAATTTCTGAATGTGACCGAAAACCAAGAGGAATCAAAAGCACGGAGGAAACCAGTTAGACTTCCAGAGAAAAGAATCAACAAGATGGGTTCACAAACACTAGGAAAGTGATTGGTTAACTGATCAATTTACCAACAACAAATGATCAATTGAATGGAATGTTGATCAATGTAAGTCAAACACAACTAAACATCAGGCAGAGAACAATTGATTGAGTCCAACCCAGCAAGGACCGCACCAGAATTATTCAAAGCCCCCAAAAAATACAGCCAAGCAACGGGCTCTCTAATGGTTGCAACAAGAAATCCAATATTTGTATTAATAACCCTTCAATGGTTGGTTGAAGAGGAATTTAGCAACATGAAATTAAAATACCAGTGCTAACTGAACCAAAATGAGGGGGATGGCATTTGTACATAGGAATCAAAAGAACCAAAAATAAAAGCCAATTAAACCAACCAAAACCAAAAAGAAAACAATGGAATCAGAAAACAACATATCCAGCCTTTATCCCACTATGTGGGGTTGGCTACATGAATTCTAGACTTCTAGTGGGTTACGCCCCAACAGATAGTTTGTCTAGAATTCATATTTGGATCCAACTAGGTTTTACGCTGGTTGTCGGCTACCTAACGCAACCCTCCTCCTTTATCCGGGCTTGAGACTGGCAGTGGATAACATCCCCTGGCGAAGTAATGATGAAATGAAGTTTCAACACTATCTTCATATAGAGAAGTTTCATGAGATGGTGGTGAATGAAGATAATTGATATAGTTGTATTCCATCACTTAGTTGACATGGTGAAACCAACAAGTACAATATGGAAACAAAAACAATGGAATCAGAGTGCGAAGAAAATTGTAACAAAGACAATGAAACTCAAAAGAGTTTTGATTTATGGCACTATCATTGGAAAGAAATTAGTTAGCAAGATGTAACCCCTTAGATCAGAGGAATCAAAGATAGAGATCAACCAAAACAATCAAGAGATCGACCACAACAATCAAGGAATTAACTAGAATGCCAAAGAAAATGTTGATCGAAGATGGTTAAGGAGCCAATCTTCTCCAAAGATGAAACATATGAAATTTTTGTTTTTGAAAAAGACCAAAAACTCGTTGGAGAAGCCTCCCAGGACATCCCAAAGCTGCCACCAGCAAAGAAGATAAGGATCAAAGATGATGATAATAAAGAGTTTCATATGAGAGGACAAAGATATTGAGGCTAGAAAGAGAAAGAGTTCTCGCAAACAACTAATTGCAAATTGCTGATCAAAATGGTTCAATCAACCAATCTCAGCAAGATGAAAAAAGGAACTGGGTGAAAAATCATACAGATATTGAACCAAGAAAGACAAAGATACTGATCAAATACCAACTGACATGGGGTTTGGTTGTGATCAAGAGGCTTGGCTCATTGGTGATAGGATCGCCATTAGGATCTAACATCCCCATGGTTGAAAACCACTTCCTAGGCAACCTCCATGGCATTTTAGTCCAACCCACTAGGATGAGAACCAGATAAGCCTTGGCCCCATGTACATAGCCAAACTAGTTTGCATGCTCACATACGATACACAACATAAATAATACATGCATATCATACCAATGTCATCACAAATCATGCAAATTATTATCATGTTCATGCTATGCACATGTACGTATGAAAGGGTGATCTAACAATGAAGTGTGCTAGGGTCATCCTCACAAGCTCTTTACTCCTTCCACACCAAATATTCCCTGTAGCAAGGCCTTTCCCTTCATGACTCTTTGTAGAAGACAGAAAAATCCCTATACTATGATGCGTCCCCTTTTATAGGTATTGGTTGGGTTGGATAAAACAAATCATTTCCCCTCATTTAATGCATCCCATGTTGTTCCCCTACTCAAGTCATTTCTCCTTTATGTACATATCTTACCAGCATGCCCTCCTCACTCATTTTTACCAAACCAAGGATATATAGTCATTTTAGAGGCATCTTCTCATGGCCATGCTCTACCATATATATCTCACTTACTCCACACTCATAGTGTGCATGATTTGAAAGAACATATTTCATTTCTTCTTCTCAGGTCAGGTGTGCATTAAATGCATGCAGTCATAACCCTCATTTATTCTCTAACACACTATATAACCCATGCAAGTCTCATATATATGTTTCGTGTATAGACTCGAACTCAATGAACCCTTATAAAAATGAGTCATGGCTCATGACTCACGTATGTACATCTGATGAACCCTTCTTTCGTGCATTAAATGCATGCACTCATTTCTTTCACTTTCTCTCTAACCCACAACATAAATTTTACTTATAAACCCACACAAGACTACTCCATGTATATACGTGATGAACTCTTATATTCACAAGTTGTGCATTTAATGCAGGTAATTGCTCTCTTTCTCTCTCTCTCTCTCTCACACACACACACGTGAGCGCACGCGCGCGTGCACGCTATAAACAGAAATCTCACATTTGTTCTCTACTTGTACTCACCCATTCACTTATCACCCCTGCACATGTGCACACTCAAATATCTCCACATATTAAATCATACATGTGTTGCCCATTTGTAAAGAACAACCAAATATCCAAAGTACCCTTATACATGCCCCATCCAATTTCCCACAAAACAATTTTTCACATTCATATACCATCTCAATTTAATTTATTTTATTATTACCATTATTTCCCTCTTGATTATGCTCCCAGATCATCCTTAATTTTCATTAATTAGAGTCCAAACTAAGGGGATTTACACGAGGGCATCACATATAGGAAATAGATTTGCAAGCCAAAGAGCTAAGCAACAAACTCAATGAGCAGCAGAGCAAGCTGCAGTCAGATCTGCAGTTTTGATTTTCAAGCCAAGCAAATGAGAGAATGTTGCAATATGCATTGCCTTATTTGGGCACATATAAAGGAATTGTAAGTTAAACATTGTGGTTGACTACTTGTGGTCAGTAATTTAGCGTCAAAACTCACACATGCTTAATAGCACAGACAACTAACTCCAAAATAACAAACAGCAATAAATAAGGGTTTTACAAAGAATCATGAAAGTGAGGATTATCTTTTGACGTATCAATAAATGCTGGGCATGCAATAACAAGTAGAAGACTGCAAAATAATAATAATAATAATAATAACAACAACAACAATAGGGACTATGCCAAACCGAGCTGCTCTAGTACAACGTTAAACATTCCCATGACTCAGGCCATTGTGGCATACATCGACAGGAGGAAGGAGAAAGTACTATGATATAAACAATCAAATAATGTAGAATCACATAATGCAAGCTAGACTTGAAAAGGTCTTAAATCATGTGGTCCATATAAATGGTCTATTAGGAATTCAATGTGCACCATTGTTTCAAATGATAAACAAAGAATATCACCATCTAGCACTCATCCTGATGTTCACTATGAAGCTTCTGTGTTATGAGGCCACATGGACAAGCAATGCTGAGCGCCAATTTGACCTAATCAGTTTATATTTGTTAATAGCATTTGTACACCGAGTAATTAACTTGCCTTCAATTTCTAAAGGCCAAAAATTGATCGGATATTGTGATGACGTGATACAAATTTCATGTGAGGAAATGGACTTTCATAAGAATCTATAAAGTTTTAAGAGAACACTATATTGAGATTCACAGCTGAGCAGCAGGTGTAACAAAATGTTTTTGCAGTTTTTCCTAGGAGGATAATGAGATAGAATAACCAAAGTATTTCCATCTGTTCTATAAACAATACTGCTATTTATATCAGAAGATCATAACACTGTTACAACTCTTACCAGTAGGCATATTGCGAAATGTTGAATATTCCACACAGTACTCCATATCAAAGTAGAAGTCGGATGAAATAGGGTTCAGTTGCAAACCTACCTACAATCACAAAATTGAGAACAAGGCAAGAAGAAAAATCCCACAAGCATTTTTTGAGAAAGTACCTAGTTCAAACAATGAAATGAATTAATTAACAAGCCAAAGACTTGGACTGCATACCGTTGGAGCCATTTGAACAACACTGACTTTTGAAATAATGCAATCTAATAAATTATCATTCATTAAAGTAGAATAGAACAAACGCTTCTTCTCATGGAAAGCAGCTTCTGTTTTCATAACCTGAAGGTTGAAGATTAAATAAAAAATAATTTATCTAGTGAAAGGCATATGGTAAATTTTAAGAAAATCCACACTTACAGTATCTTCAGCTTTGAAAAACCACTGAACCCTGAAATAGCTCTCATCATCTGTTGTTTCGAAAAATTCCACAATACGACCAACATGTTTTTCCCTTCCATCACCCTGAAGGAATTTCTAACATGTAAATCTTACCTTGTATTATAAAAACAGACTGAGCGACTTCCAAAAATGACATTGCTCATCTAAAATTTCAACACAATTCAACACTATAATTGTGAAACTTGTTATTCAAGTGTTAATCAAAAACTGAAACACTATCAATTTTCACATACTGCAACTATGACCACTAAAGTGCTGCAATAGAATTTTTAAAAATAAAAGAAAAATAAGAGCTTAAATTATTGGGTAACTAAGAACTCATGGCATGATGAGATGGACAACTGACAAGTACTTGAACTCATCCCCAGGAGATAACCAAAAATTTTCTGTGCATTCAATCTCTCAACTTATGTACCCAATATCTCCACATTTTTAACTTCAGATGTTGTGTAGCACAGGCCAACTAAGGCCAACATCATTCAGTCCCTCCAGACCACAGTCCATCAAGAACAGCACAATTAGGTCATGGTCAGCCCCAAAATAGCTCACTCAACCAATCAACCACTTAATTCATGCTGCTGTGCCCTAGAACGCACAAGCAGTGTGCTGTGTCAGCTCTGCTCTCATACCATAAGAAGCACAGGAGTTCAGACAAAAAAGCAAACCAACATTATCATTCATTTAGCTGTCAATTTTCCCTTCATTCTTAATATCGTCAGGTAAGCAGGGTTATATTTAGAGTTGGGTTCAAATTGTTCAAGGACTTCAATAATAAAGAAGTATATATTTTATCTATTCTACTCAAATTCTAGACTCATTAGTGATATTTTTATCTTCGAAGACTCAAGTGTGGGTTAGAGATTCGTTTAAGTTTCAAATTTTCAATCCTGGAAGATTTGTTTATTTTGAGAACTTTGGGTACTAACTTGAGGAGGATTATTTCTATTTGATGGTTTTTGTTACCTCCATAAGTGAATACATTTTTGTGCCCCATGTGCCAAAGGTCCATCATTCATGGTACCTTCCTAAGTGGGATGTGACATAGACAAGCCTTGGAAAACAAATCAGAACATTCCATAATTGATCAAGCTACTTAATTTTTTGAATTTACATTGGTGAAGCAAAACAGCTATGCATAAATTACCACTGTAATAATAAATTACCACTGTAATAGAACAAATTTTTGAACTCCCTAAATACTTCAAGAAAGCTAAAATCAGGAAATCTGAAACAAAACTATGCAACAGCAGAAAAGTTCTTTTTGTGTGGGAGGAGGACCTGTTCTTCTGAGAAACTGCAAAATAAAGGGCATTCACCTTTACATATGCACAATCTCCAAGATTAAATATGCAGCCGTCAACATTTGCTCTGGTGTAATGGGATTTCACATTCATAATTATTTCATCCTCCTCACCAGCACTGTAGAAATGAGCATGAACAATATTAAAGAGCAAAGATAGAACAAACATAAAAGATAGAAAAGATGGTGAGAAAGGTATAAACTAGGAAGAAGCCACAACAACATCTACCTAGGAGATGAGTTCATATATTATCACTCACTTTAGTTTCCAGCTTTGGCAGTTTGACTTTTGACTCTGCAAACTCCAAAACATTCAACTCAGTAATAAAAATAAACTAGCATGCATCTATTGGGAAGGTAGGGATTGGGGAAAACTGAAAACAAAACAACACAGAAGAACATAATACAGAAAAAGATCAACAAGCAACTGAAGATACACAAACCAGTTTGGAAATGCGAAGTTTCTATTAGTCATGGTTCATATGGAAATTATTAGGTGGCCATGAAAGCACAAACGGAAGTAAATATTGCTATATTTTTCTTAGTTATTAGTTTCTTGTATTTTTTTTCCTTTTTACTTTTGCTGAGCACATCGGGATGGTAGATCATTAGGCTTCCATGTCAAATATCATCTGTCCATGTAGAAGAAAACTGGAAACATAGTATATATATCTCTTAAACTTCACAAGGAATGGTTACAATATATAAAGGAGAAAGAAATCAACCAAATCCCTATAACTAAGGAAAAGAAGGAATAGTAATTATATCAATTACTAATTTACATCAATCAATCCTAACAATTAAGATTGATTATAATCAATCCTATAGATTGTGAGATAATTGGGATTGATAATCAATCTCATAGATTGAGGGATCTAATTTTCTAACAACACTCTCCCTCAAGCTGGTGAATGAATATCGATCATTCTAAACTTACTTACAAGTTCTTCAAATCGCTTGAGAGGTAAACCTTTGGTGAGAAAATCAACTAACTGTTTTTCTAAGGGAACAAAAGACAAACAAATTCCCCCAGCATTTAGCTTTTCTTTGATGAAATGGCGATCTATCTCAACATGATTAGTGCAATCATGCCGCACCGGATTGTGTGCAATGTTGATTGCTGATTGATTATCACACATTAATTCCATAAGACCATGACCAAGTATTTTCAAATCACTAAGCACAATTCTCAGCCAAAGTAACTCACACAATCCAAGGGTCATTGCCCTAAACTCTGCTTCAGCACTAGATTTGACGCAGCGTGTAGCGCGCATGTGAAAAAAAAATACACCAAAATAAACCCTTGAAAGAACAAACTTCAATGGCCGAAACTTGAATTTCAAGAAGATGCAAAAACAAGATTGTTTTGCTAAGAAAACCCAAACAAGTTGCCGAAATTTGTATTAAGAAAAACTTGATTACAAACTCTAGATTCTAAGCATATTTATAGTGTTTAGCTAATCCAAATCCATCTAATATTTGTAACTAAAATCCAACTAGAATAAAATCATCTAACTAGAATCCTAAAACCTAAGTAAAAGTCAACTAGAATCCTAATAGAAATAAATCCCAAGTAAAATTTAACTAGAATCCTAATAAAAATAAAACCTTAATCAAACATGAAGTAGAATCCTAAATCAAGTAAAAACATGAAGTAGAATCCTAAAACATATGAAGTATTAAAATACTGTTTGCTACTGTTTCAGTACTACTGTTTCGGCACTACTGTTCTGGTTTGGTGGGGTCAGCCTTAGGCCGAGTCTTGATTAGTGACCGCATCATTCACCTCCACTTGAGAAAAAATTCAACCTCGAATTTTGATCTTGGTTGGACAAATCCACGTCCGACAAGTACAAAGAGAGATTAACCATATTGAATGTTTGGAAATACCCATATGATTAGACAAATCCACAACATAAGCATTATCATTGATCTTCTTTGTAATCTTGTAAGGACCATACTTCTTTGGCTTGAGCTTGTTCTACTTTCCTGCTGGAATCCGTTCCTTCTTCAAGAATATCATGATTTCATCTCCAACCTCAAATACCTTATGCTTCCTATGCTTGTCAGTTGTCACCTTGTACTTCTTATTTGTGCAACTTTTACTTGACATCTTCCTAAACCGCTTGAACTTTTCTGCTAAGGGAACATGAGCAAAGACATTCCTAAAATATATGAAGTATTAAAATATTGTTTGCTATTGTTTCAGTGCTAATGTTTCGGCGCTACTATTCCAGTTTAGTCAAGTCAGCCTTGGGCCGAGTCTTGATTGATGAACTCATCAAGATCTAGCCACAACCCTTTATTTTTGCTTCTCCATGGCACTAAATTTCCTCCCCAAAAACACACAGTAGCCAGTAGTGGACCTCCTATCCACAAGCGAACCACCATAGTCAGCATCAGTGTATCCTTTAACTTCCAACTTTTATCCTGACTTAAACAATAGACCTTTTCTAGGTGTTGACTTCAGATAGCACAAAATTCTCCGTACAACTTGCATATGCTCTTCAGTAGGACTATGCATAAACTGATTTACCAAGATGACAGCAAAAGCTATGTCAAGCTGGGTGTGGGTGTCACGAGACCAAAAAAAGGACTAGAAAGGCTATGGTTGCGGTTAAAATTTTGAGCTAAGGATAGGATATTTCCTATATATAATCCCTAGTATTTTTGTTCCCTTGCATTTGTTTACTTTCCAGCTAGATAGTTTGTTATGGTTTACTTTCTAGCTAGGCAGGTTATTATGGCAGAATCTGCCAGGTATCTAATAGGACAAAAAGGTTTGTTAAAAGAGGGGTGATCCTGTGTGGCAACACTCTCGGCTAGGCTATATAAGCCTATCCTCTTTTCTGTAATAGCATTCAAAAATTCAATCAAAGAATCTATTATCCTCTCTCTTATTTCTCTTTCTCCCTTCACTTTTCTCCCATATTCCTCTCTTCTTTCTTCCTCTCTATTCGGTTCGCTGCCTGGGTTCACACTGAACCAAGGAAGCTTCCGGTTGTCACAGCATTGCCGTGACATTTGGTATCAGAGCACGATTCCGGCAAAGAGACTCGATGAGCGCAAGAGATGGCTGAAGGAACACGCATGAAGAACATGGAATCGCAGCTCCAACAACTCAGCTCGGCAGTAGGAGAATTTCAAGATCGGATGGACCGACTAGAAGTCAGTTATCAACAAAACCATGATGCAATCATGGCAGTTGATCGAAAAATGGAAGGTGGACTTACCTAGATGAGAGAAGATATCAATCAAATGCGGGAGGAGATGGGTAATCAACTTCAACAATTCATGTTGATGTTTACCCGTCAAAATCAGGTAAGGATGTCTACCGATTTTCCTCATAGGGATAGGAATGATCCCATTTTACAGAACGAAAGGGTGAACCAAGAAAATGTAGCCCATGAGATTATGGTAGAGCAAGGTGATGAAACGGAGACCTTGCTAGGAGAGGGACGGGTGGACCAGAATATTCTCCCCCCCCCCCCAGCGTTTCCCATGCCCCGGATGGAGATATCCGTGTTTGAAGGGATTAATCCTAGGTGGTGGATTAGAAAGTGTGAGAGGTTGTTCGAGTGGTACAATGTGCCGATGGAAAGAAGGGTTGCTCTAGCAACAACTTACTTTGATGATGGGGTGGACGCATGGTTTCAGGTTGGACTAGAGGGCGAGAGAACTATACCTGGAGGGAGTTCTCTGAAAGGTTGTGTGAGAGGTTCGGGGAGAAGAGCATGTCGGACACCATTGAGGAGTTTAATAAACTAAAACAGGTGGGTGATGTGGGGACCTACTTAAGAAGGTTTGAGGAGCTGAGATCCTTGATTAGTAGCCATGACCCACACCTAACGGAGGGATACTTTGTCTCTAGCTTCCTCAGTGGCCTTGGAGAAGACCTGAGGCCTATGGTGAAGATGATTAGGCCAAGAACGATGGAGCAGGCAGCTGAAAGCGCCAAGCTACAAGAGATGGTGGTGGAAGCCTTGTTAAAGAAGCAGAGGGTGCAGCAACAAAGGACTGGACACTCGGGAAACTGGCAACAAGGAGGGAACAACAAAGGGGTCAACAAGGAGATGGTGAGAGGTAATGCAGGGGGCAGGAATCTTGTTAACCCAAATTTTGGTGGGAGACCCAATGATCTTATAAGGCAACCAGGAGCCTGTTACAAATGTGGGGATAGGTACTTCCCCAGACACCAATGCAAGCGCCAGCTGCTGTTATTAGAAGGCCGAGGAGAAGAAGCAGATGAGGAAGAAGGAAAGGAGGTGGGTGGAACTGATGAAGAAAGGATAGAGGACAACAGAGAGATATCCCTCCATGCACTCAATGGAGTCACTAATAACAAGATAATTAAGCTTGAAGGGAAGGTGAAGGAAGGTAGCTTGTCCATCCTAATTGACAGCGAAAACACTGCCCGGAGGCTCAAGTGTCAGCTTCCTCGATGATAACACTACCCAGAGGCTCAAGTGTCAGCTTACAAGCACACTACCCTTGAGTGTGATAGTTGCTAATGGGAATCGGGTGGTGAGTAACTTGGCCTGCTTGGGGTTCATTTGGGAGATGCAAGAGGAGGAATTCGAGGCAGACCTCAGGTTGCCGCAACTAAGAGGTTGTGATGTTGTCTTGGGTGTGGATTGGATGAAAAGCGTGAGTCCCGTATGCTTTGATTTCAACAAGATGGAAGTGTCATTTGAAAAGAAGGGCAGAAGGATAACCCTTACCAGTGGGAAGGAGGTTGCTGCATGCAAAATGATCACCGGAAAGAGGCTTAAGAGGGTCCTGCACAGCAAATGGGGTCAGCTGTCGTAGCTGTTCTCGATCATAGAAGTGGAAGAATGACGACGAAGGGAAGGGTATGGAGAGTTGCAACTCTCGGTCAGTCACCCATCAGGTAATTCCAAATAGGTAAGCACACTGCCCCTTATTGATAAATTATTGATGGAATTTAGGGACTTATTCGAAAAACCAAACACCTTACCACCTAACCACACCCTAGACCATGCAATTAACCTCAAAGCCAATACCGAACCTATCAACATTAGAGCCTACCGTTACGCACCCGCCCAAAAGACTGAAATTGAAAAAATGGTGAGGGAAATGTTGAACCAGTCCTTCATCAGACCCAACCAAAGCCCATTTGCCTCACCGGTCCTCTTGGTAAAGAAAAAATATGGTACTTGGCGTTTTTGTGTGGACTACCGTCAACTAAACACCCTGACCATCAAGGATAAATTTCCCATACCCCTTGTAGAAGACCTAATGGACAAATTACACCAAGCTGAATTCTTTTCGAAACTGGATCTAAAGTCAGGCTACCATCAAATACGGATGAAGCCCGAGGACATACATAAGACTGCCTTCCGAACCCATCATGGCCATTTCGAGTTCTTGGTGATGCCATTTAGGCTCACCAATGCCCCGACAACCTTCCAATCCTTAATGAACCAAATATTTGAGCCTTACCTACGAAAATTCATACTTGTTTTCTTCGATGACATCCTAGTTTATAGTCCTACCTTAGACCAACACCTAGCCCACCTAAAAACCTCTTTCGAAGTCCTTAGATGCCATCAATTATTCATCAAAAGGTCTAAGTGTGCATTCGCCCAACCTCAAGTGGAGTACTTGGGGCACCTGATTTCAGGAAAAGGGGTCAGTAGCGACCCAAAGAAAGTGGAGGCCATGCTGAATTGGCCCAAACCTAATACCTTAAGAGCACTCAAAGGGTTCCTAGGCTTGACAGGATATTATCGCAGGTTTGTGAAGGGATATGGAGTCATAAGTAAGCCCCTCACAAAGTTGTTTCAGAAGGGAAACTTCCACTAGGGACCTGAGGCTGATGCAACCTTCGGTAAATTGAAGGTCACAATGAGTAGAGTCCCAACCTTGGGACTGCTAGACTTCAGCAAGTCGTTTGTGCTAGAAACAGATGCTAGCGGGGTAGGTATTGGAGCAGCACTCATGCAGGATGGTTGGCCCCTAGCGTTCCTCAGCCAAGCTCTAAGCCCAAGACACCTAAACCTCAGGCATCTATGAGAAGGAATTTTTGGTTGTTGTCATGGCAGTGGAAAAGTGGAGGCATTATTTGGAGATGGGAAGGTTTGTAATTAAGACTGATCACTAGTCTCTTAAATTTTTGTTGCAACAGAAGTTGCAAACTCAGTTACAAAAGAAGGGCATGGCCAAGCTAATGGGACTTGACTACTCTATACAATACAAGAAGGGCAAGGAAAATCAAGCGGCAGATGCTCTATCAAGGTGTCACAAAGAAGGGGAAGCAGGTGCCATCACTATGGTGATACCAGAGTGGTGCAGTAAAGTGGTGAGAAGTTATGATGGGGATGAACACATCAGGGAAATTCTAGAGAAGGTACCAGTAGGGGCAGTTCAATGAAAGGATATGTTCTCAAGGATGGATTATTGAGATACAAAGTTCGAATAGTCGTGGGCGATAAGGCTGAGCTTAAGAGGAGCATCTTGCAAGCGCTACATGAATCTCCTATGGGGGGACATTCGGGTATCCAAAATACTTATTTGAGGGTTAGGCAATTATTTTATTGGCCTCAACTTAAGGGAACTGTGAAGGAATATGTGCTGGGTTGTGACATATGTCGAAAGTGCAAGCATGAAAATGTAGCCCACCCGGGGTTATTGCAGCCCTTGCAGATTCCAGAGCAGCCGTGGCTGAGTTTGTCCATGGATTTCATAGAGGGCTTACCAAGATCAGAAGGGAAGAATTGTGTGTTGGTGGTAGTGGATCGACTAACTAAATTCGCACACATTGCAAGATTATCTCATCCTTACACAGCACAAGAGGTGGCCAGGGTGTTCATGGATCAGGTGGTGGCTTTACATGGGGTCCCCAAGACCATCATTTCAGATAGGGATAAGGTGTTTACAAGTCATTTTTGGAGGAAATTGATGAAAAATGCGGGTACCAAACTCAGCCTTTCAACAGCATACCACCCACAAACCGATGGCCAGACCGAAAGGGTTAACCAAAGCTTAGAAACTTATCTAAGGTGCATGTGTATGAGACAGCCCAAGAGTTAGCATAGGTGGCTGGCCATGGCGCAAATGTGGTACAACTCCTGCCACCATGCTTCTACCAAAATGACTCCGTTTGAGGCTGTTTATGGGTATAAACCCCCTCCCCTACCAGCCACCGGAGGGCAAACCACAGCCACCGCCGTAGAAGAATACCTACAACAGAGGGGGGAGGTGCTGGAACAACTAAAACAAGAGCTGGCAACAGCCCAAAACTGGATGAAGCAAAATGCGGATAAACGGAGGAGTGACCGGGAATTTAAAGTAGGGGAAAGAGTCGACTTGAGACTTAGCTACCCACATCTGAAGGCCATCACTCAAGGGAAGGTAATTAAACTTAGCCCCAAGTACTTTGGGTCATTCCTTATCACAGCCCGAATAGGCAAGGTAGCCTATAGGTTGCAGCTGCCAGAGGGAACCAGGATCCATCCAATATTTCACGTCTCCTTGCTAAAGAAGTCCACTGGAAATGAGAGATTCAGCCAAGAGCTACCAACTCTACCGGAGGAGAAAGAGGTTCCGAGGGAACCTAAGGCTATAATAGAAAGGAGGGTAATCCACCATCAAGGGGGCCCCCTCATTCAAGTCAGGGTCAGGTGGCAAGGGAAACCACCAGAGGAGGACACCTGGGAGTACCTGTCGACGTTGATGCAGAAATATCCAAGGACTGCCGGCCTGTTGAGTATTTCTTGAGGACAAGAAATGTTGATGGGAAGGGTACTGTCACGAGACTAGAAAAAGGACCAGAAAAGGCTATGGTTGCGGTTAAAATTTTGAGCTAAGGATCGGATATTTCCTATAGGTAATCCTTAGTATTTTTGTTCCCTTGCATTTGTTTACTTTCCAGCTAGATAGTTTGTTATGGTTTACTTTCCAGCTAAGCAGGTTGTTATGGAAGAATCTGCCAGGTATCTAATAGGACAAAAAGGTTTGTTAGAAGAGGGGTGATCTTGTGTGGCAGCACTCTCGGCTAGGCTATATAAGCCTATCCTATTTTCTATAACAGCATTCAAGAATTCAATCAAAGAATATGTTATCCTCTCTCTTATTTCTCTTTCTCCCTTCACTTTTCTCCCATATTCCCCTCTTCTTTCTTCCTCTCTATTCCGTTCGCTGCCTGGGTTCACACTGAACCAAGGAAGCTGCCAGTTGTCACAGCATTGCCGTGACAGTTGGATAGGTAAATCAACCTTCCTACTAACCACTGGTATCTCTCCCTATCTACCAATGGACTATCACTTGGTCCTAATTTCAAGTTAGGATCCAAGGGAGTATTTGCTACTCTGCCACCTAGCAATCTGGTTTCTTTCAATAAAAACAACAACAACATATCCAACCTTTATCCCACTATATGGGGTCGGCTACATGAATTCTAGACTTCCATGTATTTCTGTCTTTTGTCATATCTTCATTGAGGTTCATATACTTCATATCAAACTTTAATGTCTCTGTCAAAGTCTTCTTAGGTCTGCCTTTATCTCTTTTTTTGATTAATTGTTCCATTTCATCAACTCTCCTCACAGGAGCGTCTCTTGGTCTCCTTCTCACATGACCAAACCATCTTAGTCTAGTCTCTCTCATCTTCTCCTCTATTGGCACTACTCCTATATTTTTACGAATAACTTCATTTCTAATGTTATCTTTTCTTGTATGGCCGCACATCCATCTTAACATCCTCATCTCCGCTACGCTCGAGCCATGGTATCTTTTCAATAAGTCATGGTATATTTTCTTTGGGAAATAAATATACCCTCTTTTGAGTATGCAACCTCTATTCCCGAAAAATACTTGAGCCTACCAAAGTCTTTGATGTCAAATTCTCGAGCCAGATTTCCTTTTAGCAATTTCTCCTCATCCTTATCATTGCTAGTAACAATTATGTCATCAACATAAACAAGTAGGGCTATTAAAGTACCTTTCTTGGAATGCTTTAAGAATAAGGTGTGATCTCCTCTACTTTGCCAATACCCCATTGCCATCATAGCCCTTGAGAACCGATCAAACCAAGCTCTTGGGGATTGCTTTAATCCATACAGAGCCTTTTTTAATCTGCAAACATAACTTGCAACTTCATTAGAAGAACTAGGTAGGGGGTCCATACATACCTCTTCCTCCAAGTCACCATGTAGGAAGGCATTTTTCGCATCTAGCTGCATCAATTCCTAGCCAACTAGCCAAAGATAGGAGAATGCTTACAGTAGTCATTTTTGCCATGGGTGCAAATGTCTCCAAGTAATTGATGCCATATGTTTGAGTATAACCCTTAGCCACTAATCGACCTTTGTATCTTTCCAATGTACCATCAACATTGTATTTTACATTAAATACCCATCTGCACCCTACCGGTTAAACCCCTTTCGGTCTAGGTACCATTTCCTATGTATCATTCTTTTCTAAGGCCTTCATTTCTTCCTGCATAGCTTATACCCAATGCTGATTCTGTAATGTCTCTTCTATAGTCTTAGGAATATCTATGGAATCAAGAGAGGACAAAAAACTTTTGTGATAAGAAACAAATTTGGCTATAGGATGTTGTATACAACTCCTCACACCTTTTCTAATAGCAATAGGCAAATCCAAGTCTGAGATTTCAGGGTTAGGACAATTAGTAGGGTTAAGAAAATCAGAATATTGAGTGAGTTCCAAACCTGGCCGAGGGGTAGATGATGGATCCTGCATAGCATTGGGTTATCCCTTCCTCTTATACACATATGGTGAGCTTTTGAACCAAACAGGAGATATCCCAGGTTGAACAGGAATTGGAGTGTCAAGCGAGGGTTCCAAGTCTCTGGAATCTATTGGCTGAGGATTAGAATAAATAGGAGAATCAGAAGAGTTAGGATCCAAAGAAGATTCAAGCTGATAGGGTTGAGACTCTTCTAAGATAGGAAGACCATGATCAATAGAAACATTCTCCCCCTGAGGACTAAAAGTAGGAACCTTGAAAAAAGACTGATTTTCAACAAATGTTGCATCCTTAGATACAAGGACCTTTTGGGTAGGAGGATGATAACGCTTGTACCCCTTTTGAGTAGGAGAATAGTCAAGAAATACACACTTAACGGCTCGAGCATCAAATTTATCCCTATGATGTTTAGATACATGGACAAAAGCCACACAACCAAATATCTTAAGAGGGAGAGGTGTATGCACACCAATTTTTAAAAAATGAGTACAGAGACACTGAAATGGGGAGAGTTGATTTAGCACTCTTGAGGGAACCCTATTGATTAAATAGGTTGCGATAAATACTGCTTCACCCCAAAAAGGTTTTAGGAACTGAATGATGATGCAAGAGAGCCCTAGCAATATTTAGGAGATGCCTCATCTTTCTTTCAGCGATTCCATTCTACTAGGGAATTTCCACACAAGAGGATTCATAAACAATCCCCTTTTGTTGGAAAAAATGATTGAGATGATGGTTAAAATAGTCCTTTGCATTATCAGTCTTAATCCTTTTAATAGAAATCCCAAATTGAGTGAGAATCATTCTATGAAACAAGGGTAGAATGTTGTTGATGGCTACTTTGTCCTTGAGTAAGTAAACCATGTCATCCTAGTGCAGTCATCTATAAAGGATACAAACCATTTGGCCCCAGAATAATTAGAGACTCTAGAAGGCCCCCACACATCAGAATGTACTAAAGAAAAAGGAGATAAAGAAAGTTTATTGCTGATAGCATAAGGTATCGGATGGTGTTTGGACAATTCACACACATCACAATGAAACATACTGATATATACCCCTTTAAACAAGTTTGGAAACATAGATTTTACCAAAATGAAAGGAGGATGACCTAACCTAAAATGTTGAAGCCAGATATTGGACTGAGTGGAAGTATGCAAGGAAGAGGAGTGACTTAAGCTAGGTTGATCTCCTGCAGGTGGCTCATTGCTCCCTTGTAGATAGTACAACCCATTAAGTGCCTTAGTAGCACCAATCATCTTCCTTGTGGGTAGGTCTTGAAACACACAATCATGAGGTGAGAAAATTACATAGCAATTAAGGCTTTAGGCAAGCTTGTGAACTGAAAGTAGATTGGTGGAGAGGCTAGGCACATAAAGTACTTGTTGGGCAGGTAGAGAAGGGTTCAAGCATACATTTCCTTGTCCAACTATAGAGATAGCTTGGCCATTAGCAACTGTAGTTTTCTGGAGCTAGATATTGGTTCAAAGGTCTCGAAGAATTTTAGATTAGGTGTATGTGATCAATGGCTCCAGAATCTAAGATCCAAAGATTATTCCTAATTGTATATGAGGCATTAAAGGACTCAAAATTAAGGCACATACCTGCCCTTACCATCAATAACTAGTCTGCCAGTGACTAGTTTTGCAAAAAAAATCTATCCAAAAACTCTCTCAAACTCACCTTGTTGTGAGTAGTTTTTCCAAATCTGAGAAGGCTCCCCACCTATAACTCTTCCTTTTGCTGCTAGCAAGGTTAATCAGTTTGCTAACCCAGCTCCTAACAAAAATGCTACTAGGGTTAGAGATAGTTCGTGCTGATTTTGTCAGTGCAGTGGAGGCCCTACAACTGTCTCTAATGAGAAGCAGCGACGAACAGCTTGCTTCCAGCTTTGAGAGTAGCGTCAGAAAGGTCCCCGGCAAACTTGCAATGCAGCAGCAACAACAAACAATGTTGTTCCCCTTGGCTTGCAATGGTGCAGGGAGCCGGATGGCTGTCGACGGCTGATGCTGGACGCTCACTGGAGATGTCATGGCGAACAACAAAATGAGGAAGACCGAACAGTAGCCTGAGTAGCTTCTCGTTCTGGGGCAGCGACGACCAACAGGTGCAATGCTAGAGATGATCGATGACTGACGACGGACACCGAAACTAGACGCAAAAGAGACAAGGATGTACATAACAACCAAGGCTAGGGCGGACAGAGGTGATGCCAAATATGAGTAACACACAAGGATGAAGAAGTGCCAACAATAAAGGCCTGCAATTGAGGGATGTATGCCGTAGAACTGCAACGATGGCAAAACTTGGGAACATAGCAGTGGCGATTAAGGCCAACAAGAAACACGCCAAGAAGCCCTAGAAACGATGAAGGCAAAACAGTTGGCAATGAAGGCCGGAGAGAACAAAGGAGCTGAAAAGGAAGGCAATGAAGGCCAGAGAAACACCCTAGGAAGATGGCTCTGATACCATGTAGAAGAAAACTGAAAACATAGTATATATATCTCTTAAACTTCACAAGGAATGGTTACAATATATATAGGAGAAAGAAATCAATCAAATCCCTATAACTAAGGAAAAGAAGGAATCCTAATTATATCAATTATTAATTTACATCAATCAATCCCAATAATTAAAATTGATTATAATTAATCCCATAGATTGTGGGATAAGATTGATTATAATCAAAGATTGAGGGATATGATTTTCCAACAACAATCCATTGCTTCCACACCCCCCACCCCCTTAATGGCCTATTTGCAATAAGCAATATATCTGCAGAGCATTTATGTATTAGGCATCCATGGTTGCAACCTTCTACTTTTCAATAAAAACAACATACCAAGCCTTTTATCACATTTCGCAGGTCAAACACATAAATTTTAACATGCTAGTGATTTCTATCTATGATTTTACCTTCTATAAGACCTTTATAACTTATATCATACTTAGGTGGTATCTCAACAAGTTTTTCTTAATCTTCCTCTAGCTCGTTTGCTAGATATTTGTTGCATTCTATTCACTATCCTCGCGAGAATCCCTATCGGTCTTCTTCTCACATTACCAAGTCATCTTAATCATGTCTCACCCATCTTATCTTCAATAGAAATCACTCCAACCTTATTACGTATGACCTTATTTCTATTTTATATTTTCTTGTATGGTCACACATTCATCTTAACATCTTCATTTCCGTTACACTCGTAACTTAAATATGCCAGTGTCATAGAACAAAGTTGATCTCATAGTTGTCTAATAAAATTTTTCTTTTAGCTTTAATGGAATCCTACTAGAATATAAAACGTCATATGCACTTTTTCCATTTTAACCATCTTGCTTAATGGATATACCCCTATACCTTTGCCTAGATATGTTTAGGAAGTTTGTCAATTACTAGGGCAAATATGCAAGGGTTTAATGCAAATCATTGACATAGTCCCATTGTAATTGGAAAAGCCTTATTATCACCTTCACGTGTTCTAACACATGTTCCTGCTTCACGATGCATGCCTTTAAACTTATATATAAGCAATTATCTCTATAGTAATATTGTTTTCTTAGTTTCCTTTTTTTCGAGTCACAGACACCATAGGAGGCTTTGCCTCACCACCATTGATGTCATCAACCATCATCAACGAAAACTGACTCCCATCCCACAGCAATGAGCCCAAAAAGGGGCCTTGCGTCGATGTAGTCTGACCTCAGTTTTGCTGGTTCAATCAAACCAGATTGGAGAACATGGATTAAGCCCTAACCTGATTGTTAATGATCCAAACCCATCTGATACCCAATTTGTAAACCAATAACCCAATTAATTGGTATTCAATCAATCAATTTGATTTTACTAATTACAGATTGAACCTTTATACCACAAACTCTTGCCCTATTCATGTAAATCATGTATGAGATGGCAGAATGTGTAATTAATTTGTTTACCATGTGTCAAGGGCCTAAGATGAATTATTATTTAGTAGGCTGAACTTATGTAGGGAAAAGGGTGAGCTAGAACCAAGTTAATGTCAACTAGGAGGTCAGTCAAGTGAAGAGAATGGGCAACAGTCGATGGAGACAATCAGATGTATGATTGACTGAGGGTAAAAAGAAGGTATAAAAGATAGACCAACGAGGGGGAACAGACAATTGTTGTCTGAGTGTTGGAGGTAATCGATTGTCATTTGAGTGTTGTTCAACTGCTTGGTAAAAAGTCAACTGTTGGGGTCATTGGTGAACTGTGGGGTCCATGAGCTGAAATCAAGGAAAGTAATAGCTAAGTTGAAACTCAGAAGGTGTGTGCTCTTCAATAAAGAAGTTCAAAACAAATTACATGGAGTCCCTAATTTCCATCTTGAGGGTTAATGTAAAACCCATTATGCATTCACGCAGTCCTGAGGAGAGCTACTCGGACCTCGTGTCTCAGGTTAATCTATTGGATGTAGGCAGTCACAGCTATGCTATATATTACCCCTTGAGCAGCGGTACACCGAAGGTACAGGGAAGTGGGGAAGGACGCCACAATTTACACTTTATTTTGTCTCATCTACCTAGAAAATATCATCTGCAAAATACAGACGCCAAAGCATCTCTACTTGGATATGTTTAGTGAGTTCATCCATTACTAGGGCAAAGAGATGAGTGTTTAAGGAAAATCCTTGATCTAATATAATTATAATTGAATAATTGAAAAAGATTGTATCTCCTTCACGTGGTCTAACACATGTTTCTGCTCCATAATAAGCGTCTTCAATAAAAGCAATTTGAACTCATTACTAAATCTATAATTACCATATGTAAGGGAGGCAATCTACAACCTTATAAATGCCATGTCTTAACAGAGTTGGTCCACATCACTAGTCATTATGATCAAGATTAACAAAAAAGAAACAAAAGGGAGTGAATCTGCAACCTTATGATTTTTTTTTTTTTTTTGCCCGGTAACCTTATGATTGTTTGAGTTTGTGAGATAATATGTATAAACCACAGTTACGAAAGCCACAGTCCTAATTTAATGATGTCTGAAACTGTTGCCTGCCAAGTACGACTTCAAAAAGGACTTTCGTTTCAACTAGGCGCGATCTGGATGGGAAACTAATTTCTAGAGCTGGGGGGAGAGAGGAAGAAAAGGAAAGCAGTAAAGAAAAGGCCTCAAAGGAGAGGGAGGAAGACTGAGGAAGAGGGGTTTGTGGCTTGTGGGTGGCTCCGAGTCTCCATCTTCTAGTTTAAGAAAATACACAAACAAAATACACATCAAAAACGGTAAAATTTGACGGTTGTGTACCTCCTTCAATTCATATCGCCATAGCCATTTTTCTCTAGCTTCTTCCTCCGGAACCGGTTCGCCAATGAAGAAACATGAAATTTTCTGCTTGCTCACTTTCTTCTTCGAAGAAGCACTTCCCTCAATCTTCTGGGATTGTCTTTTATCCGCTGAAACGTGCAATCCAATTAAGCTCGTCTTTTTATCATCACACTCAGTCCCCAAAACCCGAAATGGGATTTTCCGCGACCGTAGACACTTCTCAACCAACACATCTGAAGAGTCCCGACAGATGGCCTTAATCTCCTCCGTTGGCTTTCTATTGCCCAAGAAATCAGACTTTGTTTCAATTTCTTCTGTCCCAACAGGCTCTAATGATACTGCCCGAGATACTAAGCACTTCTCATCAGTGCCATTTATCGTTTTACTTGGAAATTCAATCAAAGCAGACTTCAAGTCCATATCTTCTTCAGCCCCAGCCGGTCGAAATGGAACTGTTTCAATTAAATTGGACATTGTCTTGCTAGAAGATTCAGAACTCGCCGATGGTTTCTTAACCTTCTTCAGCGGCGGCTCGCTAGATGAAGCACAAACCAGCACCATCCGCGATCTCGAGCACTTCGCATTTCCCTCAGAAGCGCATCGTTTCCCCGAGGAGTCCGACCACTCTAACAACTTCAAATTCCCGCCTCCACCGCCGCTCTCCCCTGCCCCATCCGGCGACGGCCCGGCGACCGGGATAGACAATGCAGGAGCCAATTTGAATTTAAAGACGCTTCTGTAATTGTTATCGGTGAACCTAAGCGATCTCCAAACTAAATCCTCGGCCGAGGAGCAAAGCTCGAGCCTTTTCGGCGGCACAGGCTTGTCTCCGTTCTCTTCGCCTCCGATCACGTACAAGGACAGCGCCAAAGCATCCGGATTTAACTCCGACCTTTTTCCGGCCGGCGATTCTGTCGCATTGCCTCCAGTTCCCGCCGGAGATGAAGTCAATATCGGCGATTTCCTAGCGCAATTAGCCCCAGATATGCCCTGCATTGTGAGCTTAGAAGCAGCAGCTTTGGCCGGGCTTTCAGTTGAGCCCTTCGGCTTCACCATTATCGAGCGAAAGGGAGGGCCTGGAAGGAAAAAGACGGAGAACCAGGGAGTAGTGATCGAAGTTAGAGAGAGAGAGAGAGAGAGAGAGAGAGAGTTGTTGGCAGTGGTGGGGAGCAGCAGACAGTGGCTTTGATTTGTGCACTTCAAGTCCGCTTTCAGCATATAACTCAAATTTTTAAGGGAATATAAGATTACATTACTGTAAATTTTTTTTATTTCTCTCGTCACTTTTTTTTTTCTTTTTTCTTAAATTTTTAAAAAAATAACAGTGGGCCATGCCCAGGCTTCAGCTGAGTTTTCGACGGCTAGCCCGGCAATTGTTGGGGTTGACGTTGAGAGAAGATAAAGAAAAATGAAATAAAGAAATGAGAAAAAATAAAGAAATTAAAATAAAGAGAAACGCGAAATCGGCTATGATACTAGTTGCAAGCATGTTGTAACTAAAGAATAAGTGAGATAAATAAAGAATTCTTTTTGGATTCATTTCTCCTTTCATCCCCATCATCTACCTCTTTTTCATCTCTAACTTATTTTCTATTGACACTATTTTACTAACGACATGTGATTTTGCATCGAGTTTTCTATCTAAAATTAAAATATTTTTAATTACTAAAAACGTACGAGAGAGAAAAAAAAAGATATGTTAGTGTTATCATTATTATTGCTCTTATCGAGTTTCAATTGTCATCAATATTATTGTAAAAATATGACAATTAAATTTATTTATACTAAGAAATAACTCGGTAAAGAAGAGTGAGAGAGTAAGAGATGAGATCTCTATAAAAAATGAAAATAAGAGAATAAAGTAGATGAAGGTATTTTTGTTATTTCAAAAAAATTAACTAGGTTAACTAATTATCGAGGAGTTAATGTAACAAAGCTTTTAAAGTCGAAGGATATCATTACTATTTTTGAACCCTTAGAAATGCTTAGAGTATTTAAGCCAAGCCTCAAATGTAGCCTAAGCTTGTATTTTTTCCATTTTTCAATTGACATGGAACTGTGCTTGTATTTTGTTATTATTTTATATTGCATGTAGCCTATTTAGATTAAATCAGTTATGAAGAAACCGTCATGCTTTATTTTTTTTTTTTTTGACTTTTTCTTTTCACTAACTCCCTTTATTAAGAAGTTTCACTTAGCTCACCATATTTTATTGGACAAAATGCACCTAAATCTCCTATGGGTTAGGTCATTGGTTAAAACACTTCGTTTGGTTTGAAAATGTTTCTACTAGTCCCTGTGATTTAGTTTTTTCCTTAGACACTCCCTTTATTACTAATTTTATTACTTAACCCTTAATTAAACTACATTAAGTTAAATTAAAACTAAATTTAACCAAAATAAAAACAAAAAAGCTTGTTGCCTACAAGAACTAACTCAATAGGTTCCAATCAGTAACAGATCCACGTGTGAGCTGTTCAAGATAGCTCACAATTAAAATTAATATTTTATATTTAAAAAGTATTTTTTAATATAACAAATAATTTTTAATAATAACCCAATAAAAAAAATTACAATTCACCACAAAATCTGTGATGTACAGTTCTACACCTTAAAAAAAATTCAACCTTCTCCTATATAAATTTCTGAATCCGCCACTAATTTTTATCAAGCATCATTGATAGTTCCAAAAACCCATAACTATGAATTCCCATAAGCTAGAGTACCATTGTTGAGATCTATTTAAATTTGAGTTCATGGGAAAGAAGAAGATAGAAGGAAAGGGAAAGAAGAAGATGAAAAGTGAGGAGGGGGTGCAGGAAATCGAGGGCCATTAATTACATCTTCTCATTGACAATGAAGAAGAAGAAGCTACAACACCAAAACAATAATTTTTTTTAGAACCCAAATTTGAAAGAGATATTGTTGTTTCTTCTTCTTTATTATAGATTGATATCTTGTTTCTCTTTCTTCTTTGTCAATTCCCAACATCTTTTTCATTGTTGATTCCCAACGTCTCTTCTTTGTCAATTTGACTTCAGCATCTTAATTTTCTTCCCCCAACCCCTACCCAAATCCTCCATTTGGACAATGGTCCAGATCTTATTCTTTGGAACCCACCAACAATGAACCTATTGCTAGTGGCTTTAAGAATCATGGCCAAGGGTTCTCAAAACCCATTAGCAGCCAAAAGGAACCATCCTCGTCAATGAGTTCCTGCTAGTGATAACTTTTTAGCTTCTTTTTTTTTGTGTGATTAAAAGTATATTTAATTTAATTTCTATTTTATTAACTTAATTTGACTTAATTAAGAATTAATTAACAAAGTTAGTAATGAAAAGAGTGTCTGCAGTGGCACTGTGGCAGAGCCACATGGTCTTGACAAAGTTAGTAATGAAAGGAGTGTCCGCAGTGGCACTGTGGCAGAGCCACATGGTCTTTGAGAGGGGAGCAATTGCTCTGTTACACCCTGCTCTTTAGGCATGTTACTAGCCACTTTGGAATTTGGGATTTTTTTTTTCTTTTCGATCAATAATTACACTAGACTCAAAGTGTCTCAAAATTCTCTTTTTATGCCCTTAATATAACATTCTTCATAAAATTTAAATTAAAGCATGTAATTAAGATAACACATAGAACATACTCTAAATCATAATCTAATAAAAAAACACATAATTTCAAATGTGTAATCATTTAAAATATAATTTTAGAGACACATCTATAAAATATAGAGGGTCAAAATTCTATTATTTAAATAAAAAATATAAACTCGATACAGAAAGATATAAAAGTGCAAAAATGTTCCTACTAACAAGTTAGTCATGCATCTTCTCTTTACCCTTGTTTTTCTTGACTTATGTTGTATTAATTTTGATGAAATTTTTATGGTAAACATTGTTTATACAAAGCTTTAATAAATAGACATAAAACATTTATTTTGATAACTTGTATTTCAAAGTAAGATGTCAAAACTAATTTGTCAAAATTAAAATTATCTAATAATCTTTGCATACTGTAAAGAGATCTCCAAAATTGTCGATTGATTCTTAAAACAATTAACCGTGCAAAATAATGTTTCCAATTGTTTGCTATAGATTATTTTAGTAAATGTTACGGTCGAAACTTTCATCAAATTGTTGATTGATTTTACCACTCTATCAATTGGCTTGACCAAAAATTTATAAAAAATCTATCGATGTTGCCCAGATCAATCAACCATTTCTATCGCAAAAATTTAAACGTCTAATTGTACTTAATTTTTAGGTTAAGATAATCCAATTTTTGGCTCTAGTGGCTAGAACTTTCAAATGGATGACAAAATCTATAAATAGGGAAAGATTTGAAGTTTAAGCCACATAAGTTGACTATTAAGCTTTCAAGTATCAGATCATATATTTTCAAGTGACATTGTGCTTCAATCTTTTATTCTCATTCTCTGTCAAGACTGTTTTTTTTTTTTTATTGAATTATGTTTTGAAGATGATCTAAGCAAAACTTTAATACTTTTAATGTTATATTGTTAATAAAGCCCAATATTAAGAGCAACACATTACTTACTCAAGTAAACTCTTTTGTTAATCAAGTATATGTGGTTGGGAAAGTTAATTTTAACCAACTTTCAAAACATTACTCAAATACTCAATACAATAAATCGAGTAAGACAAGGCATGGGCTTAAGAACAATCGAGTAAAGAAAATATTAGTTGAGTAACAAGTAATCATACTTAATTCAATTATTCAGTTAATTGAGTAATACTTAAATACACTAAGGATGGATCGAGTATATGCTTGATATAGTCAAGCATTGATCTAAAAAGGTTTAATCGAGTTATCTAAATGATATTTGACTAACAGTGATATTATTTAAGTAATCACATTCAATAATCGAGTAAGAATTAAGGTTAAATTGAGAAGTATTTGGACGTATTTTGTTAATTGACTAAAATAAAATAGTAATTGAGTGTCTTATCTTTTTAGTCAAGTAATTAAAGTTCTTATTCGAGTGATTAATTGGTTGAAAAATATCAAAGTTGGACCCCACCAAGAAATTTCAAGACTGAGTTATTGTCTTATTATCAAAATCTAGATACTTTTTACAAAATTTTCAAAACAAACAAGTTTTACAAACACTCAACTATTGCAGTTCAGGGCATTGCTAGAAAAAAAGCTCGAACCTTGTTGAACAAAGATGGTTTTCTATCATCACATTGCAAATTTTTAAAAATTATACTTCTACCTCCTTAACTTTGGTTTAATTCCAATTTAGCCCTTGATTCTAGCCCTCAATTTTTGATATATTAGAGCTTGGCCCATTACAACTTAAGTTCTCACTTACGTCTTGAAAATTTATGGGAATTATATTAAACCTCTAGTAGGGCTCCAAAATATTTTAAGAAATTACCTAATATCCTAATTTTGATAATTACCAAAATACCATGAGGCAGGAATTCAAATTACCAAAATTCCCTCAAACCATTTTCTTAGAAAAATCTCCATCTCTTATACTAATTGTATGTATTACACTAATAATTGATGATTTCCAAATTATATTTAATTTTCAACTAAGATTTACTTTTTAATTGATTATCTTTGTGGATAAGATTTTTAAGACCGACAATCATGTATTTAAGAATCGATTGATAGAGATGGTGAAAATATTTTCTAAATTTAGATGAAGTTAGAATATCTTTTGTATAAATTTTAAATTATCATTAAAATGAAAATAATATATGTAGAAGTAGAACATACATAAAAAATAATTGATTTCAACTTTGCCATTGTAATTAAAAGAGGAAAAGAAAATAACAGTTGATTGAAAATAATCTATACTTTTTAATTTAAAAGTCTATTAATTAGTTAGAGTATATTTCTTTTAAAATAATATAATATATGAAAGAATATTGCTTTTATTGATAAGGGACCGCAAACATTTGATTTAGTAGAACTAATCAAATCGAACCGATTGAACTTGTTAGTTCGATTCAATTTTTTTCTTGCATTGATTTCATTTGATTATTTTTTTTTAAAAGTTCGGTTTTTAATTTTCTACTTAATTTTTTTGGTTGGAATAATTGAACTAACTAAATCGACTGAATTTTAAAACGATATTATTTTGATATTTATAAAATAATATCATTTTTTTTTCGTGTCTTCCATCGATTACTTCAATTTTGTTTGATTTTTTTTTTTGTATTTCTTTGATTTAATCAGTTTAGTTTGGTTTATATGGTTTAGATTCGATTTTTTTTATTGTCTGTTAGGTCAATTTTTTGAATTAATTAGTCAGTTCAATTCAATTTTACCCTTTAATTTAATTTAATTAATTAATAAATTTTGGTCAATCCGACAACTAAAGTGAACTTTTGTACAATCCTATTTATTGGATGCAAGTCTTGGTTTCTGAATATCTAACCTAAAAAACTAAACGACATGGACTAAAAGAATTATTTTCAAACCATAAGGATGTCTTGTCCAATAACTCAAGTCACGTGAGGTTTGAGTGTAATTTGCCTTATTTTATTTGAGATATCATCGAAACCCTTATGGATTTGACCATTTGCACTTAGCTTGTCAATTTCATGGTTTAAATTGAGTGATTTTGTTTAAAAATAGAAAATCATGAGAACCTACACAAGTGTTTTTATTCCACAAAAAGTTTACTTACAAATGGCCTAATCACATAATTTAAGTGAAATTTAGCCCTTTTTATGTTTGTTTTTAGGGTAAGTTTTATAGATTATCCCTCATTTGTTTAATTGCATTGACTATCTTTATGTTTTTGAAATTGACATTAAACTTTATTTGAGGTTAGTTACCTGCATCACATGCCACCTACTAAATGTAGTTAATTTTATTAAAAGCTCCAAAATAACCTTGTAGCTAGGTAAGAAATCAAAAACTTAAAAAAAAAAATAAAAAATACAAGTGGTGCCCTCTATTGTAGAGGCTCGTTGATAAAAGATTGGTATACCAACTAATATGGATTTCTTTTTGAATGAAACTTAAAGGAAATATGGGCTTTTAGATTGAAGAAAAAGAAAAAGATGTCAGATGAAGAATTGTCATTACCATCAATAACCACCGTCGCAAGACCTTTGATTTGAGTTTTATTTAAAAAAAATATTGTCGACGTTCAGAATTAGCTGACTGTAATTCGTAGGCCCGCAATGAATAAATAAACCCGAGATGAAAAGAGAAATAGCAAAATAAAACAAATATAAGAAATTTTTACATTGTTTGGCCAGAACAATACCTACTCCACGACTGTCTTTTGATTATTTTGGCAGAGCAACAGTATGTGATTATTTTTCTTGTTCTCTCCCTTACAATGATATTTTTTACCCCTATTTATAGTGATGGGTGTTTATAATTGCACAAGATATAAAAATATGAAGATGATATAATAAGGGACAAGTTGTCCTTATCATCTGTATAAAATCGGGAGTGAGATCCTCATTACGAGGGATCTGGCTCGCCTCAGATAAAATGAATGGGTCCTTGTCTTCGGCTGTTCAACAGCTTTGTTGTCTATGCGAGCTAAAGGATTGGACCAACGAGTTAGAAGTATTGTTAGAAGCTTGTTAGGTATATCGCTGAGAGCTCATTGGAAGTCTCGCTGGGAGCTTGCTAGGAGCTCGCTTAGTTCCATGATTTGAGATTGGATTTCAACGATGTATGAGTTTGTTCTAACGAGCTAAGTTGCGTCTACTGGGTTTAAGATGATTGGGCCGGTCTATTGAATTGAGTCTAATCCATAAGAAGTGGTGCGAAAAATATATATAACAAATTTAAATTTTATTTTTCTGGGCTTCACTTCAGATTTCTTTTGGATTTTGTTCAAACAAAACCTAGAAGAAAATCTAAATGTCTCGACGAAGGAATACTATCGGGGCCACTTCTACCATTATTTTAACGGTATATTGATTATCATTTACATATAGAACGATATTTCTATATGATTCAAAAATCTTGATTCAAATTTGGAATGACCCAAAGCTCGTCAAATCAGCATGATGACCTCTTATGAGTTTTAGACGGTTTGATGAGTTTTTCAGCGACCATATGGCAACAATGGCTTCTATCTCTCTTGGGCTTTGTGTCTCCCATGTCTGAAACAAGATTTTAGGATCATAAGGCAACGATCAAAGGGAGAAAGAGACAGAGATAAATATAAATGTGAGGCTAAAATAGTCATTTTTCATGTTCTATTAACTTAAAATGGAGTTCTCTGCCATTTTTAAAGATACAAAGGTGATTAGATGAAAGTTAGGCAATGAGAAAGTGACAAGATAAAAGCCCTGAACATCTGAAACTCTCATGTATAAATCATTTTTACAAAATAAAAATTAAACATTAAATTTCAAATTCCAATTTCTCTCCAAATGCAATCTTGAATTCTTTTTATCTTTCTAACATGCAATATGGAATTACCCCTCATAATATATATTGCAATTTATAATAGTAATATAGATGATACATATATCATAACATATATAACATGTAAATAAATATATAAAATAAATATCAAAATTTATGAATCATGTATATTTTTATTTAAATTGTATTCTTTTATAAATATTATTGCACTTATAACTTATTTATTACAAATACTTTTATATTAAATTTTGTAATTTTGCAAGTGCTATTTATTTCTTAAGTAAATATTCCTATTGTAGCATTAACTACAAATTTACTACTTTATCCTATATAATATTTTTTTAGATAAATTTTTGTTTATAAGGGTGTGCAAAAGGAACCAAACCCCCAAATTGCCTAAGCCAGATCAACACAAATTGTCAAATCGTCCATGCTCTTTCATTAAAGTTCAAAAAACTCCTACAACCACTAAATTTGGATAGTTATGGTAATTTAGATGTATTGACATTGTGTCTTTTAATTTGATATTTTATGTGTTTTATAATTTGTTGTATTTCGTAAGATTAGTTTAATTTTATTATGTGTGTACTAATTTTTGAACTTCAGTAACTATATTTTTTTACATTTCTCAATCGACTCAAATTGCTAAGTTAAGGTTTGGGTGGTTGGTTTGAAACACATGATTATTTGATTTAGAAAACATTTCTTGAATCGTCCAAACTAACCATTACATGTCCTTATTTGTTTATGCAACATATAATGAAATATTACTAATTTATTAATTATTATAGGATAAATTAAACTTGACACCTATAAAGTTTGATAAAAATATATAAAATACCATTAACTTATTATAAATGATAGATACATCTCATGATTATCTTTTTTTTTTTTTCTCCTTCCCACTCACCACCATTCCACCAAAGAGCCATGGTCAAAGCTTTGAGCATTCTCATCTTTCTCATTCTCCATATGCATCTAATTAGAATTAATCTATGGTCAAGCACTCTTTGTCTCTTTTTTTCCATCTCTTTATATTTTTTTATATCTAAAATCACATCAAGATAAAGTGATTAGAAAAAAGGGTGAGAGAGAAAGAAATAAGTAAAAGAGCCAAAAAAATTGACAAGAAAAGGACAAAGATGGTGGCAATATTGGTCATTATCTTCTTAACCATATTTTACTTTCTTTTTTCTCTAGGATTGGAACCCAAATTTTATGATCTCGTGTTCTAAATTGAAATTTAGAACATAGAAAAATGTACAAAAGTTAAGTTCTAAACCTTAAATCTTAAACTATCGTATATGTCATGTATGATTGTTGGAAATTGGAAAAGTAGAAAAGAGAAATAAGTTAAGAAAAGGAAAAAAATGAAAGAGGGCACATTTTCAAAATTTTAGTTGTTTTGGAACCAATAAGGAAAAAAGGTGATGTGCCATTAATAAAATTAAGTAAGATTTTTATAATTTTTATTAAGTTAATAATATTTTTGACAAATTTAAAAAATACCAACTATAATTTAGTTTTTATTGTAACAATAGAGTTTTATTATGTTATTTGCATCGAATAATATAAGAGTTACTCTATGCGAGCAATAGAATAAAATTATGTAATAATATATCTAAAATATGCTTGTCAATATTTTCAACAGTGATGGTGACAATTACAAGACAGAACCTGTTTTCCAAATCAATTTGGAAGCTTGGAGCATTTGTCTCAATCATCTAACAGGGAATTTGGTTGGCGCTTTTGAACACAAACGCTGCTGATATTTGAAATTTAAACCAATATCTGGTTGGTGACCCCATTGAAATCATTACCTCCCACTTACAATATTATACCAAATGAAACCCAAAGTTTAGGGGTTAGTTGGTAGGGAGGTTTACTTCGCCTTTTGAGTTGAGAAATTAAATTTTCTTAAATATAAAATTTATTTATAAGAAATAGACTATGATCATAGTGTGAGACATGGGACCAATTACTGTGCATATTGGTAGGATTAGGTGGACGAGTTTGTGTTTTTAATAATATTTATGATTCAAATCAAATATTATTTGCGAAATTAAAAGATAAGTAAATATGATTTTGATGATAATAAAAATATTTTTATGATATAAATATAATTTTTATTTAGGTAAAATATAAATTTATTTTGAATTAAAAATAAGTACAAAAAATAAATTTATTTTGAATTAAAGGTAGATTGTCTTTAGACATATTTTCTTATTTTAATCATTTGTGTCTCAAAAATTTATGTTTAAATTTTCATATCTTGATAAATGCATTTCTTACTTATGTATAAAGTAAATTTATTTTGAATTAAAGGATAATTATTTTGAGACATGTTTTCTTTTACTCGTGCAAAAAGTAAATTTATTTTGAATTAAAGGAGAATTATTTTTAGACGTGTTTTCTTGTTTTAATCATTTATGTCTCAAAAACTTATATTTAAATTTTTAAATATTGAATTAAATGAGAATTATTTTTAGACATATTTTTTCTTACTCATGCAAAAAGTAAATTTATTTTAAATTAAAAGATAATTGTTTTTAGACATATTTTCTTATTTTAATCATTTATGTCTCAAAAGTTTATATTTAAAGTTTCAAATCTCGATATCTCATGCAAAAAGTAAATTTATTTTGAATTAAATATGAGACATGTTTTCTTATTGTTTGAGAAAGTCTAAACATTTTTTGAATTTCAAATTTTATATTAATATTTTATTTAATGACTATTATGTTTGGAAGATGTATATATATAGGATACATATAGAGGCTCAAGGTAGAGAACAAACTTGATAGAGTATTCAAACAAGAGTGAGAAAGTTTGAAGTCGTAGAAGTGTGCTGTTTGGTGAAATTCTCAACTATTGAGAACTTGTTTGTAATTGTCTCTAATTATAAGTTTATTATTTTTACTCACTTGTTATATGAGGGGATTGTATTTACTAGTGATTCTTGCTTAAGCAAGTGATTGTATGTTAGTTCTACCTCCAATTAAAAGTTAGTGTTATTTCTCCTTAGTGAAACCTCAAACTAAGTCTTGAGATAGAGGATTAGACTCTTTATGGTGTGATTTTATTGTTATCAATCTCACTGCAATCATCACATATTAAGATTATAAATTTAAGAGTTTTTAAAATAAATAAAATTATTAATTTTTGAAAAACTCAATTCACACATTTTTTTCTGGATAATATTATTTAATAATAAATAATTTGTATAGTCACGCTTAAAAAATTAGTACACTGGCCACCCAATCTGTATTTTAACTTTAGCATTAAGAAAATTTAATATTCATAATCACAAAAAACAAAAATAATGAAGAAATAATTAAGAGGGCGTTTGGTACACGAGAAATTTTAAGATTTTTAGAAATGTTAGGTTAGGAATCTATATTTTCATATTTAATTAAAAAGAATATTAAAAAATAGAATTTTCAATAATGATTTTTAAGTAACTTTTCCACAAAAAAATTTTCATGGAAGCGGTTGGGAATCCAAGTTTTTCATGAACTTGGAAATATTTTTAATAAAGAAGAAAAAGACTAAAATACCCATTATTATTTTATAACCCCATACAAACATATTATATATATTTATTATATATGCATATATTATAATATATTTATATTATTTATGATAAAATATTATATATATACACACATATATATACATAATGTGTAAAAAAATGATATTTTTTTTACTTTCTATGGAAGATGTGAGTCTCAATATTCTATATAGTAGAATGAATTTATTATTTTTAAATAAAAAATTAAATAAGGATAATTTTGAAAAAAAGAATGTTACATTTAAATCAAATATAGGGAAAAAAAATTTTCATAAAAAAATACTTAACATTTATAAAAATATTTAAATCTATCTAAACATAAACTTATATAAATCATAGAAATCAAAGATTTTCAAGAAGATTCTCAAAAATCATAAATTTAAAGAATTTTAAAAAAAATTTTGGTATCAAACGCCGGGTAAAGGTCAGCAAGTTAAGTCTTATTTTTTCTTAACAACCATACAATGATCGTTAAAATCACTATAAAGGTATTTTGATAATTTTGCCAATTTAGTTTCCCATGCCATGAGGACTGCAGAGTTCAGCAGCAATACCATCGGCCCAATGGGCCGTGGAACAAGACAAAAATCCAAGGGAAAAAAGGGCAGAAAAGGAAAAAGGAATATACCAACGGTCGTACATTCAAATATCAGATGTCCAACGGCCACTGGGCTGTGGGATATACACTCTGCAAATCTCATCCCCCCATCCGAAACCCTGAAAATGCAGAAACCCTAGACAGAGAGAACAGCAGAGATATGGGTTTACTAAAAGCTGATTGCAGAGCCGGAAAGTTGGTGTGGGTACAGAGGAAGAACGGCTCATGGTGGCCCGGCCGAGTAGTCGAACCCAACGAGCTCTCACCTTTTCCTCTTGTCCCATCCAAACCTGGCACCCCTGTCAAGCTTCTCGGACGAGAGGATTCTAGAGTGTAAATCCAAAATATATATATATATATACATATTTATGTATATGCCTTTGTATAGTTCTATTATTTCTGTATATGCTGATATCCTTGTTTTGTGAGAAAATCTTTTTGTAAGAGAAGAAAGAAATTGAAATATAGTGGAACTGAAAAGAGGGCGAAAATGGTTGAAAAATGGAAGATATTCGGGTTGGCAATTTATGTTGATGTTTCTGTATATATAGTTAGTTGCGTAACGTGTGTGTGTGTGCTGGTATGTGTTTTTTGTTAAGCTTGAAAGTAGAAGATATATATGTGGGACATTTTGATATTTTTGGTATTACTTAGTTCCTTCTAAGGTTAAGGTTTTACAGGATTTGGCGATTAACTACTTAACAAATATATCGCTATTGCATTTATGTTTATTTTGCTTAAATGTTGAGAATATAAGCGTAGCTCCTTGGCTATGACAGATTATTGGACCAGGTTCTTTTAGAGGAGGTTTTGTGCTTCTTTGAGTGGTTATAAACCTGTTGTTAAGAAAAAGAAACATTATTTCCTTTGCATGTGTATCCTTGATGTTTTGTTCTTCTGGATTTTATTTTATTTTATTTTTTTGGCAACTCTTGTCTTCTTGGTTATGCTGTCCTTTGTTGTATTAGATACAAAATTTCTCTGCCTCACAATAGGTAAGTATCTTAATAATAAATTATGCTTCAGCGAACGTGTATATATATATATGCACACCTATGTATATGGATAGACAAAGATATGATATATTATTCTTATGGTTGTTACGGCTATTTGATTTATTTAAGTTTGTGTTCTACTTTTCCCGTCTGTTGATGCCCCTGGCTTTTATCATCTTTCAGGGACTGGTACAATTTAGAGAAATCGAAGCGCATCAAAGCATTTCGATGTGGTGAGTTTGATGATTGTATTGAAAGAGCTGAGTCATCCCATTCCCAGGCCAATGTTTTGAGGAGAATTGCCAAATATGCACGTCGAGAAGATGCTATTCTTCATGCTCTTGAGCTAGAGAAGTTAGAACTGCAGAAAAGATATAAAGCACCAGGTACTTTCCCGAACTGTTGAACCAGCAATTTTCTTGTGGTCTAATGAAAGAGTGAGAGGTAAACCTTCATCTTATGGGAAATTCTGGGAAATCCTAGAATTATGCTTGCACAATTTTCTTAACATTGTTTGACAATTTAGTTGTTGAATGAACCTCTACCTAGGTGAGACTGATTTGTTATGTTATTTGGCCATTTAGATGAGGACAGATTACTTTTTCTAAACTTTTTCTTTTTTTATTTCCTAACATCTCAAGCAATAATAGAAGAATGATGCTCAGAAAAGAAGAAGAATGATACTTGTTCTGAAGTCAAATATAAAGTTTGGAGAATCCTAGGTTACAAGGAACCTATCTTGCCCTACTTCCTGTACTTAGTGGAGGTCTTTCTATTAGAGAGATCTGATGGATGCTAGCTATTTGTAAAAGTATTATTATGGGAAAAATTTGCTAGTTCAATAATCTTTGCAGTCTATTGATTTTTTCTTTCTTAATTTTTCTTTGCAATCTATTGATAGTGGTGTTTCCATCTTCATCAGAAGAGAAGCAGGCAAGAACCATCTGCCAAGCAAAGAGAAGCAGACTTATTTACTTGCCAGCAGAGTCAAGTAATTGCTGGAAGTGCATGGCTTTTCCTCCTGAACAATTGAATGTTTCATCCTCAAGACTCAAAACTCATAAATGCCCTTAGCAATCCGGTTCAGCTGAATATAGTACCTCTTCCAAACCAATGGAGTCCGATTGGTCTGCCAGAGATTCAGAAGGTCCAAATAAAGTTCAAGTGGAAACTTGGCATCCAGGTTTGTAATCTCTTGACCCACATGTCATTTCAAATTTCTCAGTCTCTCTGTCTCGACAGGTTCTGAACCAATAAATGTTTACTGTTATATGAAGAAGTTTTTGCTTGATGGCTTTCCATCTTCCACTTAAGTTTGTTTGCTGAAGAATCTGTGTGTTATTGTAATCAGTATCTTGTATGTATTTATTGGGTCCTAAATTTTTATTATATACTTAGCCTGAAGTAATAGGCTTATGCCCAAGTGTTAAAAGTGTGAAGGTGTGTATTTTCTCTCTCTGGCGCGTGCGCACACACAACATTAATTTTCTTTTCTTTTTCTTTTGTTTGGTTTCAGCAAACTCCTTGTTCTACTAGTTTTAGAGCATATCGACATCGGCATGAACTTAAATGAAAGTATTTCATGAGAATACATGTAGGCGAGATATGTGCTTGTCTATGAGCATTTGGATGAAAAAACTCCACCCATGATCTCCTTTAAGAAGTTGAGATCCACCCATAAGGGGTGGAATACCTGACACAAATTAGGGAGAGATTGAAAAACTTGTGTCTTTTTATTCAAGGAGTCAAGAGTAGATATACATAATTTAGAGAGGGTCATAGAATGGGAAATCTGTTTCCCTAAAACAGGAAACTGACTTCTCCACTAGCTTCCCCTAAAATAGGAACTAACCACTAGACTTTTCACTCCCTAAAATAAGGGGATAAGAAGATAAGGGATGAAGGAGATATATCAACTATAACTACACCACTATATTAGGAACATAAATATAAAAAATCTGGAACGCACTATCTCTTGACACACCCCCTTAAGCTGCTGAATGGATGTCTTCTATTGCAAGCTTGCTAGTTATCTTTTGAAATGAAATACTTGGCAGTCCCTTTGTGAGCACATTTGCAAGTTGTTGTCTAGTAGACACAAACATAGTACAAATCAAACCACTGTCCAGCTTTTCCTTTAAAATGTCTGTCAACTTTCACATACTTAGTTTGGTCATGCTGCACTAGATTGTGTGCAATATTAGTGGCTGACTTGTTATCATAGTAGAGCCTCGTTGGATCTTTCCATTAAATTTTCAGATCTTCCAAAATTATTTTTAACCATAACTCACAAATTCCAAGAGCCATTGATCTAAATTCAGCATCTGCGCCTCTGCACTAGACTTTGTTACAACATTCTGCTTCTTACTCCTCCAAGTTTCAAGATTTCCTCCTAGGAATATACTCCTAGATGTAGATCTTCTACCAATCACTGAGACAACATAGTCTGCATCGGTATAGGCTTAAGTGTCAATTCTTGCCTTCTTTTGAATAGGATTCTTTTGCCCAGTGTGCTCTTGAAGTATTGTAGAATTCTGTGTATTGCTCTAAGGTGTACTTCTTTAGGATTGTGCACAAATTGACTTACAATACTAATAGCATATATTATGTCTACTTGGTATGTGACAAATAAATAAGCTTTCCCACTAACTTTTGGTAGGAACTTTTATCTACTGTCCTGTCTTCTGGAGCATCAAGAAGTCAATGATTAAGTTTAATAGGTGTGTCGGCACCATACACCCCAGTTTGCCTATATCTGTCAATAGATCTAGAATGTATTTTTGTTGAGATATAAAAATACCTTGTTGAGAATGTGCAACCTCAATACCCAGAAAGTACTTTAGTTTACCTAGTTCTTTAGTCTCAAATTCCTTTACCAAACACTTCGTCAGATTTCCCATTCCCTCCTAGTCATTCCCTGTTACTATGATGTCATTCGCATGGACTGACAACATAGTGATTTTTCCTTAAATCGAGTGTTTTATAAACAGACTATGGTCTCCTTGGCTTTGTTTATTCCCATATATAGCATTGCTTTGGCAAACCTTCCAAACTGCACTTTAGGAGATTACTTTAGGCCATATAATGCTTTCTTTAGCCTGCAAACTATATCTCCATTTGAACTTGGACTAAATCAAGGTGGCACCTCCATATAAGTCTCCTCTTCAAGATCACCATGCAAGAAGGCATTTTTGATATCAAACTACTGTAATTTCCAATCAAGGTTAGCAGCTAATGATGGTAAAACCCTTAATAGTATTCATTTTTGCAATTGGAGCAAATGTCTCTAGGTTATTTATACCATATGTTTGAGTTTAACGCTTGGCCACTAGTTTTATATCTTTTTAATAATCCATATGATTTATACTTCACTGTGAATACCCATCTACCCCCCACTAGTTTATTTCCTTTAGGCAGTCTCACCAAATCCTAGGTTTTGTTTTTTTCAAGAAGCCTTCATCTCTACTTTCATAGCATTTATCCAATTCTCATCATCTTATGCCTCGGATACAGTTTTAGGTATGAGAACTGCATTTATGTTGGTAAGTAGGGCTTGGTGGTTATTGGACAGGTTTTTGTAGGATAAGAATAAGTGTATGCTTAGTACACGCTCTAGTTCCTTTTCTAATAGCAATGGGAATATCATAGTCACTTGAGTTAGGAATTTTAGAGACATTTTCATTCTGAGGGAAGGAAGAAGTGGTTGCCTCAATAATTTCAAGATTGAATTTAGGATCAGGACCTTGGATAGAATTCGACGGTTGAACTGACATAGATTGCGTGACTGTTTTTCTCCTTGAGTAGACCTACAGGGGTTGGGTAAAGACTTGAGTTTGTTTTCCCTTCATCATTTCTTCATCCTTTGGATTGGTTGGTTCAGGTTGAGAAGCTGAGATTGGACTATTTGTCCTAGGTTGAGGATTTGGATTTAAGGAGATTGGAAAATCAAGGAAGAAAACATCCTTGTCATTCTGGTCCTTATCCTCTAAGAATGATGTCTCCCCTGAAGATAAGGATGATTAAAGTATGGGTCTTTTTCAACAAATGTAACATCAGTCTACACAAAAGAAAATTTGGTGGGAGGATGATAACATTTGCCCAACAGCCCATGGATCAAGTAACTAAGGGCTACACAACCAAACACCACTTGAGAAAAACCATTAGAAATGTTGAACTATGGAAAAAACTTCGAGATAAGTTGCATGGGACTTTGGGAATTAAGGCTTTTAAGGGGTAACCAACCTATTTAGGAGATGAGTAGCAGTCAACTGCTTCTTCCCAATACTGTTTTGGGTCTTTAGCTTGAAATAAGAGTGATCTGGTGATGGCAAGAAGGTGACCATTCTTGCATTCAACCACTCTATTTTGTTAAGGCGTGTAGACACAAGAGCATTTATGAATTATATCCCTTTCTTGAAAATAAGGAGAAAGAAACTGATTAAAGTTGTCCCTTGCGTTGTCAAAACTAAATCTCTTAATGTTAACTCCAAATTGAGTCTTAACCATATTATAAAAATTAGAAAAATGACACTCACTTCAGCTTTATTTTCATGAGGAAAATCCAAGTTATATGAGTACAGTCATCAATAAAAGAAACAAACCATCTAGCCCTAGTAATATTGAGAATAGGTGAGGGAGCCCATATGTCGCTATGGATGAGAGTAAATGGGAAAGAAGTTCTTTTATTGGTGACTGGAAAAGGAGCTCGCTTATGTTTTGCGAGTTCACAGACATCACAATGAAAAGTATCAACAACTAATCCTTTGAACAATAATGGAGGTATTATTTTAAGAACATGAAAGGATGGATGACCAAAACAGATGTGGTAAAGCCAAATTTTTTCTGTACTAGACTTGGAAGAGTCTGACAGAAATGATAATGGTGAGGTTTAGCTGTCTTAAGTTGCCCTTGAGATGTCTCAAGATAGTAAGACTAGCTCTCTCTATAGTATGACCAATCATCTTCTTCTTGCCCTATTCCTAAAACTCACAGTGAGAAGGGTAAAAAATTACACTGTAGTTAGAATCTGTGGTGAGTTTCTGGATTGATATAAGGTTAGCAAACAATCTAGGTACATGAAGCACATTTTTGAGTGTGAGAAAATCATTGATAAGCACATCTCCTTGGCCGACTACTGTTGTTACTATGCCATCAACAATGGTTATCTTTTTATTTCTTAGGCAAGGTGTATAGGAGACAAATTTTTTGGAGGAATAGGTCATATGGGTTGGTAGACCAATCAATGATCCAGACGCTGGGAGAGAATATATCTGAGGCATTAATAGTATGATAAGAGGAAGAAATACCTAAAATAGCCAAGGTACATGTACCTGTTCCAGTTTGTTTTTCTAATAAACCCAGTAGTTTTTTCAACTTTGTTATTTCCTCCTCGTTAAACTCAACTGGTGGTTGTGGTTCTTGGGAACTCTCTTCCCCAGTTTGGTGTGCATCTGCCATGGATGCTTGCCCTTATCCCCGTATTTGTCCACTTTTGCCTGATGGTCCATTGCTTATTGTCTGAGGCTTTCCATGAAGCTTCTAACATTTATTTATGGTGTGTCAGGGTTTCTTACAATAAGTACTCCACAAGGAGTCTTTATTGTTTGATCTGGATCCATCCAATGACTTTATTTCTTCATGCAATTGATGTCCCAAACCAGGATTCTTCCTGGTTCTAGTCACTAGGGCTGATCCATTAATTGCAGGAGTCTCAAGCATAACTCCTCTCCTTCCCTCCTTAGCACAGACAATGGCAATTGTTTCATTTAGAAATGGGATATCTTCTTTTTCCAGTATTTGAACTCTTAACTGCATCAAATTCAATATTTAGTCCAGCAAGAAAGTCATAGATTCTGTCTTTTTCAGCAAACCTCTTAAGTAGGGCTGCATCCTCACTGCGCTTCATCTTAATATACTGATAATGATCCATCTCTTGCCATAATGTTTGCAAAAGATTGGCATATTCAGTGATGGACCCGTTCCCCTGCTTTGTGGCTGATACCTTGTTCTTAATCTCAGATCTATGTAGCATCCCGAACCTTAGAAAATATGTTTGTTTGACAGCATCCCAAATTTATTTAGCTGTATTTAAAAACATTACCGTATCACTTATCTCTGGCAGCATAGCATTCCATAACCAAGACATCACCATCGAGTATTCTGTATCCCAAGCATCAAATGTAGGATCCCCTTTCTTAGGCCTAGTATCGAGTAGATGATTCAGTTGCCTCTTCCCTTCAAGAATGTGCGAATCAGCTGGGACCATTTCAGATAATTCTTGCCATTCAACCGATAAGCTGCTTGTATATTATATAGGTCCTTAGTAGGTATAATGACTTTATTGCTGCTAAAAGGCACCTCTAAAACTTTGCTAAAAGGTGCCTCTAGAATGTTGCTAGTTTCAGTTGTTTCTGACATGGGTCCTTGATAGAGGATTCAAGATCTTATGGGCGTTTACAGGGGAGAAAAATCATCAATACAAACTTGCAGGACTCAGAAGTGAAGTGCAGAGTTGAAAAGAATGTTCTTCCCCAAAAAATAAAAAAGTTCTGGAGCTCTGATAGATGACACAAATTAGGTAGAGACTAAAAAACTTGTGTCTTTTTATTCGAAGAGTCAAGAGTGTGTATATATATATATATATAATATATATAATTTGGGGAGTGTCATAGAATGGAAAAATCTATTTCCCTAAAAATAGGAAACTGACTTCTCCACTACCTTCCCCTAAAATAAGAACTAACCACCAGAGTTTGATTCCCTAAAATAAGGGGATAAGAAGATATATCAACTATAACTAAACCACTATATTAGGAACATAAATATCCAAAATCTGGAACGCTAAGTCCAGAAATCTTCAGAACAGTCTCTTTACATTCTATGCCTAACGAATGGTATCTTAGCAGCAACATTTTCTTCACTATAAAGCAAGTCCTTTTGCGTTGCTTGGACTGCATTCCTAATCGTTGTCAGGCATAAGTCTAGTTAACAAAGAACTCAAATTTCAATGGAATCAAAACGGAGACGTGTGTTACTTTGTTTATGTGGCTGAAGGGAAGGATATGTTTTGGATAAAACATTTTCTCCAATAATGGGCTTAAAGTAAGGAGTGTGTGACAATCAAAGTTACACCGACTTAAGCAATGAGTTTCACATATAATTAATGCACCAAGCACATTGATGTTTGCTATCACTGAAAGGTGCCCCTAGTGCTCGAACTCGAAGGCTCCTCACTCTATGTCAACAAAATTCCATCTAATAAAATGATGAAAGCTATTCCAAGAGAAAAGCTTCAGTTTTATAAAGACATGATTGGAACAGATTCTAAGTGAAGGGTAACTGGTCATATTCCCTTCTATCGTGGGTGTGGATAGGGAAACTGTTAGGTCCCCACTAACATGCTAACCAAGCTAAAAAAAAAATATAGACAAAAAATAAACAACACTTGGTAGAACTTAGGATTCATGCAAATTGGTGTGAGTTGTGTGAGAACCATGAAAAATCATGGCTGGCTCTAAGGCATTGAGGTACTGGCTCGTAAATCATATTAACTCATTTTGTTAGATTATGATTATCCCTTGGTAAATGATTCCCCCCACACCTTATTTGCTGAAGCATGCTATCAAAAGATGACGCAAGCTTTCACATTTCCATGAAGAACAACAACTTATTGAGTGTTGGCTCTCTTCACTTTGAATTGTAGATCTAAGGAGTTTTTGGATGGTTGTGCTTGCTCTTATTATAATTGTGTAAGTGCTGTTTGATTGCATTGATGCTTCTATCCTGGTTGTTATTAATGAAGCCCAAACGATGTCGTTTGAGGTTAGCTGATGGAGGGCCCGTGCTGCAACCTTGAGCTGCCTTCAGGCAGCCAATTGGAGGGCAGCACGTGGCAACCATCAGCTGCCCTCTGATGGCGCCCGATTACTTTATCAAGCCCCTCACCTCTTACAACTCGTCCGTCTGTTTTTCTTATTCTGCTGGAATATTGTACATCGTGCTTGCACGATCTGATCCGAGCCATCCATCTATGCTTTATGAGTCTTGATCTCAGCCCTCCATCATTGCTATTTATCTTCTCCTCGGGATGTGATCTTCGGTAGACGTTTAAGGCGATAGAGACAAAATCAATCTTCGAAGAAAAGAGAGTTCGAGAAGAGAGATACCCTTCGTCTCCGACCTAGGGCTATCTGGTTTGCTTCGGTTCTTTTCTTCCTTTCTCTGTAAATGTTTTGTATAGCATTATAGTTGTATGGTTCGATAGGGTTTTGCCTCTTAATCTGTTTTGAGTGATTATTGGGCAAGTTTTGTCATTCTCGAACCACTGTAAGTACAGAGAGATTGAGGGGTTTTCTGTGGGTGTAATTTTGACTCGATCATTAGTGCAGTGAGCTCTCCATATCAGAGCTCAACGTGGACGTAGCCCTATTTGGGTGAACCACGGTAAAAATTTTTGTGTGTCTCTTCTTCGCCTTTACGTTTCAGTTTTTTGAGTTATATTTACCGTTGCATATATATAACTGTTACAGATCATATCATACGCTTGTGTTGGTATTCTGTTTGTAAACCCTAAGGTTTGAGCACGTTTGCTCAACAGTGGTATCAGAGCCGTGTTAATCTCGGCGCTTAGGGTTTTTTGATAAGTAAATCAGTCAGTCTTTTTCCATCTAAGGGTTGTCATCGGGTTGTCGTCTACTGTCGGGTGGTCTAGTGTTTCTTTGAGAACCTTGTGTCAGCAGGAGTTTGCTGTGTTTATTCTCATCAGTGTCTAGAGCCACCTAAGATAACTTCGTGCAAGGCGAAGAGGATGTCTACCCGATTTGAAATCGGTATATTTGATGGAAAAGGAGACTTCGGTAGCTGGAAAAAGAAGATGAGAGTTTTACTCTCTCATCATAAGGTGCTGATAGCACTAGAAGCTGATGACCGAAAGTGGTCACCTGATCAGCTTGCAAGAACAGAGGAGGTAAGGGAAGAGGCATTCAACCTCATCTTTCTTCACCTTGGAGACACTGTCATTCGCAAGGTAGATGGTATGTTAACCCCCATTGATTTATGGAATAAGTTAGATACTTTATACTCTGTCATGACTGCACTTAATTTAGTATACTTGAAAGGCATGTTGTTCAATTTCAAAATGAATGCATCTAAGTCAATGGATGAAAACATAGATGAATTCACTAGACTTGTATTATTACTTAGAGGTACTGATCAAGCATTGGGTGACACAAGTGAAGCTATGATTCTTTTAAATTCCTTACCTGATGACTATGATGTAGTAAAACATGCATTAAGGTATACTGGTATTGTTCCTACTTTAGATCTAGTTATCTCGGGTATTAAGGCAAGGGAACTGGAACTAGGAACAACTAAAAGGTCTGGAAATAATCTGTTTGTTAAGAGTAAAAATGATAAAAAGTCATTTACCGGTAACAATGATCACTCAAATGGGTCAGGGCAAAAGGGTAAAAAAAAGGATAAGAAGGGTAAACATAAATGGAAGTGTTATCACTGTGGTAAAGAAGGTCACATTAAGAAGTATTGCTATGATTACATTAAGAAGTTAAAACAAGGGGGAAACACAAATGTAAATGCTGGAACCTCTAACTGTTTAGCTGAAGTTCTAAATGTTTCAAGTTTATCTGCTGAACATGAATGGGTATTGGATTCCGGTTGCTCTTTTCATATGTGCCCAAATAGAGATTGGTTTCAAAATTTTAATCAAAGGGAAACGGGTACAGTATACATGGGTAATAATCAGTCATGTAGAATCCAAGGTATAGGTAGTATACCCTTAAAGATACATGACAATAAAATCAGAATGTTAACTGATGTAAGATATGTACCAGGTCTAAAAAGAAACCTAATATCTCTTGGCACACTTGATGAGTTAGGTTACTCATATAGAGCTGAAAATGGTTTCCTGCATGTTTATAAAGATGATAATCTTATTCTATCAGGAACTAAGAAAAATGGCTTGTACATTCTAAATGGTTGTTACTCTTCCCTTGTTAATTCTCATTTTGCCTGCATAGTCAATACTGTTAAGACAGATATATGGCACCTGAGACTTGGCCATATGAGCCTGAAAGGTCTTCAGGCACTGTCAAACCAAGGGTACCTTGGATCAGTGCCTGTTGGGTCCCTTGACTTTTGTGAGCCATGTGTTCTGGGCAAGCAACACAGGCTAAGTTTCCCTAAGGGAACTCACCTGGCGAAGGCATACCTTGAATACCTTCATGCTGATCTATGGGGGCCTTCTCAGGTCCCCACTTTTGGTGGTAACAGGTATTTTCTATCTATTGTGGATGATTTTACTCGAAAGGTATGGGTGTTTCTATTAAAATCAAAAGACCAGACCCTAGAGAAGTTTAAAAATTGGAAAACAATGGCAGAAAATCAAATAGATAGGAAAATTAAAACCCTTAGGACTGACAATGGTCTTGAGTTCTGCAGTAGAGCTTTTGATATTTTTTGTAATGATCATGGTATACTAAGACATAGGACTGTAAGGAACACTCCCCAACAAAATGGGGTAGCTGAACGGATGAATAGAACACTTCTTGAAAAGGTCAGGTGTCTATTATTCACCTCAAATATGTCAAAGTCATTTTGGGGTGAGGCTTTATCCACTGCTGCCCATTTAGTAAATAGGAGTCCCTCTACTGCACTAAATTTAATATGTCCTTAAGAAAAATTGACTGGCAGAAAACTTAACTTTAATTACTTGAGGATTTTTGGCTGTGAAGCCTATGCTCATAAATCAGATGGCAAACTTGAACCTAGGTCTATCAGGTGTGTGTTTGTCGGGTACCAAGAAGGTACCAAGGGATATAGGTTATGGGATAGGGAATCTAATGGAGTTAAAATAATAATCAGTAGAGATGTTATATTTAATGAAAATGTTTTCCCTTGTAAAACCAACAACCTAAAAGAAACAAGCACTCAAGAAGACCTAGATGACTTTGCCGTATTAGGGGGTCCTCAGCTTGAGGTGGAGCAACCAACAGGAAATAATGACCTGCCAGCTGCTCCAACCTCACCTGATCAAAACCAGCATGATGCTATCTCACCTGCGTCTCATGATGACAGCTCCTCTGATCATAATGATCAAGAGGAACAAGAAAATGAACCTGAGATTGAGGTGGAGCATTATAGCTCACCTCAAGATCTCAGTAACTATCAACTTGCTCGTGATAGGAGCAGGAGGGTCTCTAGACCCCCCACAAGGTATGCTCATTCTGACCTTGTGTACTGTGCTCTGATTGCTGGAATGGAATTAAGGAGCAATGAAGCAACCTCTTATGAGGAAGCTATCAGCTCCAAAGATTGTGATAAATGGCAACTGGCCATGGAAGAGGAAATGAACTCCCTCAAGGTAAATGGTACCTGGATTTTGGTCCCCAAACCTGAAAAACAAAAACTAATCCAGTGCAAATGGCTGTTCAAACTAAAAGAAGGTATGTCTCCCACTGATCCACCTAGATACAAAGCTAGATTGGTTGCTAAGGGCTTTACTCAAAGGGAGGGTATAGACTACAATGAAATCTTTTCACCAGTAGTTAAATTTAAAACCATTCGAATGATGCTTGCTGTTGTTGTTCAATTTGATTTAGAATTAGAACAGTTAGATGTTAAAACAGCCTTCTTACATGGTGATCTTGATGAATGTATATATATGGTTCAGCCAACTGGTTACATTGATAAAACTCATCCTGATCATGTATGCTTACTGAAAAAATCTTTGTATGGACTAAAACAATCCCCAAGACAATGGTATAAAAAATTTGATAGTTTTATCTTAGGGATTGGTTTTGAAAGAAGTCAATATGATAACTGCCTTTACTTCGTAATCTCAGATATTCCTGTTTATCTTCTGCTCTATGTAGATGATATTCTGATAATTAGCAAGTCCAAAGGAAAAATTAGTGAGTTAAAGTCAATGTTAAACACTAACTTTGATATGAAGGACCTAGGACCTGCTAGGAAAATTCTAGGAATGACTATAGAAAGAGAAAGAAGTAAATCAACCTTGAAAGTTCATCAAAATGACTATCTTAAGAAAGCCGTCCAAAGATTTGGTATGCAAAACTGTAAAACTGTAGGGGTTCCCTTAGCTGGTCATTTTGTCCTATCTAAATCTCAATGCCCTACAACTAATTCTGAATTAGTTAGAATGGAAAATATCCCTTATGCTAATGCAATTGGAACAATTATGTATTCAATGATTAGCACAAGACCTGATCTTGCATATGCTATATCTCTGCTTAGTAGATATATGTCAAATCCAGGTAAACCTCATTGGGATGCATTAAAATATATGTTGAGGTATATTAATGGATCTGTAGATATTGGCCTGTGTTATAAAAGAAGATGTGACACTCTTAATCTTGTGGGATATGTAGATTCTGATTTTGCAGGTGATAGGTACTCAAGGAAATCAACTACTGCATATTTTTTCACCTTGGGTGGAAATTGTATCAGTTGGAAATCCCAACTTCAACCTCTGGTGGCTTTGTCCACCACCGAGGCTGAGTATGTTGCTGTTACGGATGTTTTTAAAGAGGCTATTTGGCTTCAAGGTTTATTAAAGGAGATCCAGTTACTACAAGACAAAGTTACTGTGTTCTCAGACAGCCAAAGTGCAATTCACCTCTCCAAGAATCCGGTATATCATGAACGAACAAAGCATGTTGAGGTAAAATATCATTATGTTAGAGATTTAATAGCTAATGGCACTGTGAGTATTTTGAAGGTGCCTACAGAAAACAACCCAGCAGATATGGGAACAAAAGTTCTAACTGCAACCAAGTTCAAGCATTGCTTGAACTTGCTGCACGTGGGAATTGGTTGATCAAATCAACCAGAGCAATGAAGGTATGGATAGCAGCATGCTGCACTTTGTGATAGTTTCAGATTCACCTCCTGTTTGGGCTTCAAGGTGGAGATTATTATTAATGAAGCCCAAACGATGTCGTTTGAAGTTAGCTGATGGAGGGCCCGTGCTGCAACCTTGAGCTGCCTTCAGGCAGCCAATTGGAGGGCAGCACGTGGCAACCATCAGCTGCCCTCTGATGGCGCCCGATTACTTTATCAAGCCCCTCACCTCTTACAACTCGTCCGTCTGTTTTTCTTATTCTGCTGGAATATTGTACATCGTGCTTGCACGATCTGATCCGAGCCATCCATCTATGCTTTATGAGTCTTGATCTCAGCCCTCCATCATTGCTATTTATCTTCTCCTCGGGATGTGATCTTCGGTAGACGTTTAAGGCGATAGAGACAAAATCAATCTTCGAAGAAAAGAGAGTTCGAGAAGAGAGATACCCTTCGTCTCCGACCTAGGGCTATCTGGTTTGCTTCGGTTCTTTTCTTCCTTTCTCTGTAAATGTTTTGTATAGCATTATAGTTGTATGGTTCGATAGGGTTTTGCCTCTTAATCTGTTTTGAGTGATTATTGGGCAAGTTTTGTCATTCTCGAACCACTGTAAGTACAGAGAGATTGAGGGGTTTTCTGTGGGTGTAATTTTGACTCGATCATTAGTGCAGTGAGCTCTCCATATCAGAGCTCAACGTGGACGTAGCCCTATTTGGGTGAACCACGGTAAAAATTTTTGTGTGTCTCTTCTTCGCCTTTACGTTTCAGTTTTTTGAGTTATATTTACCGTTGCATATATATAACTGTTACAGATCATATCATACGCTTGTGTTGGTATTCTGTTTGTAAACCCTAAGGTTTGAGCACGTTTGCTCAACACTGGTGACCACTCAACCAAATAACTCTGATAAGCATATTTGCGCAGCTGACTTGCAAGTTCGAAAATGGGAGCTGGAAAGAAATGGAAACAGTTGTGATTTAACCAAAATGCAGGGCAACGTGATTGATGGAAAGAGTTGTGTTGAATTAAAAGATGGGTTACAGGCCAATGGCAGACCATTGTCTTCAAGTGCAGTTTTACATGGTCAAAGTAGAACTGATTCTGATACCAAATTAAGGGGAAACTCAAAGTGGTCAGACAATCCACGCCCAGAATTGGCTCCTAGTAGCAGTTACTTCCTAGACTCTGATAGTCAGAGCATTAATCCAGAATGTATAGGCTCCCATAATCAGTTGGAAACATTGACAAACGTAGAGTTGATGGTTCAAGCAAGTAATCAACAAGAGCATGTCCCTCTGGTTTCTATAACTAGTAGATTAAATGGGAAGGCAATAGTGGGACGCCCGATTGATATTGAAGCATCAGAAGACTGTTCTTCAGAGATCCTGATTGCTAGAAAACGCAAAGCAGCTGGTGTGTTGTTTGATAACTTTGGGAACAAAATGTTTCAGCCAGCTTGGAGAACATCTGAAAGGACTCCTGTGCATTATGGCCCGCTATGCTTCCCCTCTCCTTCTCAGAAGGATGATGAAAGTGCACTGACTTGTCAAAAACCGAGCCATTCAAATCATGAGGCAAGGGCAGACAACATGCTCCCACCACAACAATCTCCTGGTAGACCTATGAAGATGCATATCTTGTCTAAGCAGAAAACAAGAGCAATCTCTTCATTTGACACTGAACAGAAACACGGGGGCAATCAAGCTGATGTTCCTCATTTCAACCTTGACAGCATAATCAGAAAGGCCAGTCCGTCCACTGGAGTTGCTTGTGTTCCTGTAAAGCTCATATTCAGCGATTTGCTGGTTGCACTTTGTAGGGCTCAATCTTGACAGGAATCTTTGGAGTTTCAACCTTACCCCATAGTACAGAAGCCAAGCCTGAATGGTTTACACACCACGTTATTATATACAATCAAATTAATAGCTAACTGTATCTAAATCCTTTGTTAGAAAATCACTAACACCTTGATGCGTATGTTCTAGGAATTAATTTAAGCAACATCACGAGTCCATGGTGCCCTTGCAATTGGAGTTTCCTCTGTTTATCTTTGTATTCTCTGTTTGGTGTCAAAGGCTTTTGCTTTATACATACAAGGAGTGGCTGAGGTTGAATGGCTGTTTTGCTAAAGAATTATTGTTATTATGAAGGAAAAGAGCAGTGCTTGTGCTCTCCAGTTAAAATGTCCTAATTGTATAGAAGACCTGCTGAAGATTTTGCATTACAATAGTAAGAATACCGTGAAGATGAATTTGAAGAAGGAACAGCAAGAAGATAGAAAATTATATCACTCAACCACCTAACATGTATGATCATTTTAGTGTAGAACTATATATATTTGTCAGATGTATTTCTCCTCCACTAAATGGAGCAAACAACAGAATTCAACATTCTTAAAACACAAACCAGCCTTCACCGCACAAACCAAATAGAAGTTTCTGAACAAAATTGAAACAAGCTGAAAGATGGAAAGCTTAAACTTGAAGGTTTCCTCGAGTAATTAGGAAAGTTTAGTCAAGTAACTTGTCGGTTTACTCGAGTAATCAAGAAGACTTACTTGAGTAATTTAGAAGACACTTGAGTAACAAGAAAGAATTACTCTTGAGTAAAAAGAAAACTTATTCCATCAAATAGGAATGCTTTCTTAAACTTTTATTGAACTCATGGTATATATATATACATGAAATCATCTAAAATATCTCGTGAAATATAGGAATAAATTTGAACTAGGCTTAGATGATAAAACTAATCAATGTAACTTTAATCTTTTCTAGAATTATCTTCCGTGAACTGTCTCATCTTCTTTTTTCTTAGAACCTTATCACTCTTAATCTTGTAATCCTCTCTTATCTCATACCACTTCATCTTGTAACCTCTCAACAAACTTATCACTTGGTTCTTGGCCATGATAGAGATAATCAGGATTCGTCTTTTAATTTTTCCAACACTTTCCCCTTAAGATAGTTGTTATGCCAAGATAACTCTCGGCCAAAAACTCAAAGCAGTAATCATAGAAGATTCAATACTGTAAGCATGCACCAAACAGAATAAATCAAACACAAAACACCGGAAAATTTTTACCGTGGTTCACCCGTTAATGAAGGCTACATCCACGTTGAGCTCCGACAAAGAGAGCTCACTGCACTATTGGGACAAAAACGATTACAACCTCAATATACACAGACTCACTCTCAAATCTTACTGTACAAAATCAACTCTCACCTTAAATCGACCCCATAACCAGAGAACTACAGGTTAGAGGCACAAACCTTAGAGAGGAAATAAACATTCGTAAAATATATAGAGAGAGAAAGAAAATATAGAGAATGAACTGAGCAAACCAAACACGAGGACGATAATCAGAGCTTGTGCGCGTTGCTGATCTTGAGGCCACTGTAGAGGATATAAAGAAGAGACCAGCGGTGGAGATCAAGTCGTATAAAGGCACAGAAGGCAATATCGACGATCGGGTAAGCAGCAGGCAAAACGACAAGGTAAGCACGCCAAGCAAAACGGCAGAAGGGGGTTGCCGTTTTGGCCATCCACCTAGGGCCCAAAACGCTGCTGTTTTGGGTGGCCCCGAGGGTTGCCAAAATGACTATCCTGACCCTCTGTTAAACGCAGCGTTTTGAAGCTTCACATAAATATAATAATCTCCACCTTGAAGTTTCAACCTTTTAGGGACAAGTTCACAACAATGCAGTATGCTACAATCTTTGCCTTCCTTACTCATGTTGGTTGTTCCTTCAACCAACCGTGACATGCAGCAAGCCTAAACAGTGTTTGAACTTGGCTATAGTCACAATTTTTGTTCTCATATCAGCTGGGTTGTTTTCTGTAGGGACCTTTTGGATAATTACATTTCCTTTGGCCACTTGGTCCTTTACATAATAGTATTTGACATTTACATATTTTGTTCTTTCATGGTAAATAGGATTCTTATATAAATGTATAGCACTTTGGCTATAAAAAAAAACTACAACTTTACCTTGTAATATATGAATTTCTTTCAGCAAACCCTGAAACCAGATGGCTTCTTTGAAAGTATCAGTGATAGCCACATATTCTGTCTCAGTGGAAGATAGTGCAACCAAAGGCTGCAGCTATGACTTCCAGTTGATGCAATTACCTCCTAAGGTAAATAAGAAAGCAGTTGTAGATTTTCGAGAGTCCTTGTCACTAACAAAGTTAGAATCCACATATCCAACAAGATTAAAGACATCACATTTTCTTTTATAAATTAACCCAATATCGGTGGAACCATTGATGTATATTAACAAGTCTTTTAAAGCTTCCCAATGGATTTTACCAGGATTAGACATGTATCTACTGAGTAGAGAAATTGAAAAAGCTAGATCAGGTCTGGTACTAATCATTGAGTATATAATGGTTCCAATGACATTAGGATATGGGATTTTTTTCATCTTAAGCATTTCAGAATCAGATACGGGGCACTGTTTCTTGGATAGAATGAAATGACCAGCCAAGGGAACATTCACAGGTTTACACTCAGACATGCTAAACTTTTGTACAGATTTTAACAAGTAATCATGTTGATGAATTTTCAGACAAGAGTTACTCCTATCCCTTTCAATAATCATTCCCAAAATTTTTCTAGCAGATCCTAATTCTTTCTTATCAAAATTGGTATTTAACAAAGATTTTAACTCACATATTTTAGACTTAGACTTGTTAATTAATAAAATGTCATCAACATACAACAACAAGTAAACAAGAGTATCAGATAACATGAAGTAGAAACAATTGTCATATTCACTTTTGGCAAAATCAATCCCAGTTGCAAAATTATCAAATTTTTTATATCATTAACGTGGGGATTGTTTTAGCCCATACATAGACTTTTTTAACAAACAAACATGATCAGGATATTTTTTGTTGACATAACTAACAGATTGTTCCATATAGATAAGTTCTTCTAACTCTCTATGTAAGAAGACAGTTTTAACATCAAGTTGTTCTAATTCTAGATCATACTGGACAATTATTGCAAGCATCATACGAATGGTTTTAAACTTAACAATAGGTGAAACTATTTCAATATAATCAATGCCTTCTCTCTGGGTAAACCCTTTAACAACTAATCTAGCTTTGAATCTAAGGGGATCAATGGGTAACATACCTTCTTTGATTTTGAACAGCCACTTACACTTCACTAGCTTTTGTTTCTGAGGTATTGGGGGATCAATTCCCAAGTGTTGTTGGTTATCAAGGATGCCATTTCTTCCTCCATAACACACTACCACTTTGAGCTGTCTTGAGAACTGATAACCTCCTCATAAGAGGTAGGCTCACTACCTCTCAATTTCATACCTGCCACCAAGGCATAATAAACAAGATCTGAATATGCATACCTAGCAGGGGGTCTTACTGACCTCCTACTCCTATCTTGGGCTAACTGATAGTCCTTTAAGTTTTGCTGAGGGGAGTCATGATGCTCCACCTCAGCCTCAGGGACTTCAGTTGATTCCTCTTGATCACTTTCATGATCAGAGGATGAGTCACTTCTAGGGTTGGGACTGACAGAGGTTGGGGCAGCTGGCAAATTAGGCATTCCTGATGGCTGCTCCACCTGAAAGTGGGTATCACTACCTATCACAAAATCTTCCGGGATACTAGGTTTAGGATCTGTTTCTATGTTTTCTAGTTTGCAAGGGAAAATACTTTCATTAAATATAACATCCCTGCTTATAATTATTTTTACCCTCCAGAACTCTTATCCCATAACCTATAGCCTTTAATTCCTTCTTGGTACCTTACAAAGACACACTTTGAGGACCTAAGGTCTAGTTTTCCTATAGATTAATGAACATAGGCTTGACACCCAAAGACTTTTAAATGATTCAAATTCAATTTTCTGTCTAACCATTTTTCTTCAGGGTATATTAAATTTAAAACAGTTGAGGGGCTTCTATTAATCAGGTAGGCAGCAGTGGATAGGGCTTCTCCCCAAAGGGTTTTAGGCATACCAGCTGTGAACATTAGACATCAAACCTTTTCTAGGAGAGTCCTGTTCATTCTTTCAGCAACCCCATTCTGTTAAGGTGTGTTCTTAACAGTCTTGTGCCTAGTGATACCTTGTGAATTACAAAATTCATCAAAATCTCTATTACAGAATTCTAACCCATTGTCTGTTCTTAAAAATTTAACCTTCTTATCTATCTGATTCTTGACTAAGGCCTTCCATACCTTAAATTTTTCTAATGTTTGGTCTTTAGTCCTAAGAGGGAATACCCACACTTTTCTAGTAAAGTCATCAACAATGTATAAGAAATACATGTTGCTACCAAGAGTTGGTGTTTGTGAGGGACCCCATAGGTCTGCATGCAAGTACTCTAGGCATACCTTCGCCAGGTGAGTTCCTTTATGAAAACTCAGCCTGTGTTACTTGCCAAGAGTATAAGGCTCACAAAAGTTTAGGGACTCTGCAGTCACTAAATCAAGATAACCTTGAGAAGACAGTACCTGCAGATCTTTCTGGCTCATGTGATCAAGTCTCAAATGCCAGAGATCTGTCTTATCAGTTTTAACAATGCATGCGGAAGGAATAGGGTAAAGAGAACAACCATCTAACACATATAAGCCATGCCTTTTAGTACCAGTTAGGATTAGGTCTTTGTTTTTAAACACATGCATGAAACCATTTTCAGCAGTATAAGAATAGCCTAATTCATCAAGAGTACCAAGTGAAATTAAATTTCGTTTTAGTCCAGGCGCATATCTGACCTTAGTGAGCATTTTGACTTTGTTATCGTGCATTTTAAGGGTTATGTCACCTATTCCTTTTATACTACATGATTGATTATTACCCATATAAACAGTCCCAGATTATTTGTTACTAAAGTTTTGAAACCATGCAATATTAGGACACATATGGAAAGAACACCCAGAGTCCATAATCCACTCATTAGTAACAGTTTCATCAGAAACAGTCAGGACTTCAGCTAAAGTGTTAGAATTACTAGCAGCTATGGTTGCATTACCCCTTTATTTCTGTTTTCATAAAAGATCATAACAATATTTTTTAATAAGTCCATCTTTTCCACAATGATAGCACTTTCACTTAGGTTTTTGTTTGCCCTTCTTTTCTTTGTTTTTAACCTTATTCCCAAAACCCCCAGTTTGATCTCCATTAATTGTGTTGTTTTTCTTTTCAAATTTGCCTTTCACAAATAAGTTATTAACAGGCCTCTTAGATGTATTTAATTCAAGCTCCCTATCTTTAATTCAAGATATAACTAAGTCTAGACTAGGTACAATTCTAATATATTGAAGAGCATGCTTGACTACATTATATTCTTCAGGTAATGAGTTTAAAAGAATCATAGCCTCACTGGTATCACCCAGGGCTTGATCTGTTCCTCTTAATAATAAAGCAAGCTTGGTAAACTCATCTATGTTTTCATCCATAGATTTAGAAACATTCATTTTGAAGTTGAATAACATACCCTTTAAATAAACTAAATTAGGAGTAGACAATACAGAGTATAATGATCCCAGTTTGTTCCACAGTTCAATAGGGGTATTCATGCCATCAACTTTACGAATAACACTATCACCAAGATGTAAGAAAATAAGATTAAATGTTTTTTCTCTTACCTTATCAGTTCTAGCTAACTGATCTGCTGACCACTTTCTGTCGTCAGCCACAAGTGCGATAAGCACTTTGTGATGAGAGAACAGGACTGTCATCTTCTTTTTTCAACTATCGAAGTCGATTTTTCCATCAAATGTATCGATTTCAAATCGGGTTGTTGTCATTTTCACTTTGCACGAAGGAACCCTAAAACTTTAGACACTGACAGAGACTCACACAGTAAACCCTTGACTGACAAAGACTCATAGCAAACCCTAGCACCTTAGACCAACACAAGTAAAGGAAAAATATGACTCGGAAGATGAAATAACACAGGCTCTGAAAACCCTAACGATGAATACCAGAGAAATGACTTTAATACCACTGTTATGCCAAGATAACTCTCAGCCAAAAACTCAAAGCAGTAATCACAGAAGATTCAATACTGTAAGCATGCACCAAACAAAATAAATCAAACACAAAACGCCAATTTTTTTTTACTGTGGTTCACCCATTAATGAGGGCTAGATCCACGTTGAGCTCCGACAAAGAGAGCTCGCTACACTATTAGGACAAAAACGATTACAACCTCAGTATACAAAATCAACTCTCACCTTAAATTGGCCCCATAACCACAGAACTATAGGTTAGAGGCACAAACCCTAGAGATGAAATAAACATTCGTAAACTATATAAAGAGAGAAAGAAAATACAAAGAATGAACTGAACAAACCAAACACGAGGACGATAATCGGAGGTTGTGCGCACTGCTGATCTCGAGGCCATTGTAGAGGATATAAAGAAGACACCAGCGATGGAGATCAAGTCATATAAAGGCCTAGTAGGCAACATCGACGATACGATAAGCAGCAGGCAAAATGACAAGGTAAGCACGCCAAGCAAAACGGCAGAGGGGGTTTGCCGTTTTGGCCATCCACCCAAGACCCAAAACGCAGCCATTTTGGGTGGCCCCAAGGGTTGCCAAAATGACCATCTTGCCCCTCCGTTAAACGCAGCGTTTTGAAGCTTCACATAAATATAACAATAGTGAATGGATATCAATAATCCCAACTACCAGCTAAGAACTCGAATCCTGTTTTGGACAAAGTTTTTGTGAAAATATTAGTTTCCTGATTCTCTGTAGAGACATAATATAGGTTAAAAATTCTAGAGTCAATTTCATGTTAGATGAAGTGCTTATCAATATGCACATGCTTCATTCAATCATGTTATATAGGGTTATGAACTATGCTTATTGTTGATTTACTGTCACTATACAACTTCATAGGATATGTTCTAAGAATGTTTAGGTCCTTTAGAAGTCTCTCAATCCAAATGAGTTCATATACTCCTTGTGCAATTGTTCGGTATTCTATTTTAGCACTACTCCTAGCCACAATAGACTATTTCTTGTTCCTCCATGTCACAAGATTACCCCATAACATAGTACAATACGCAATTATAGATTCATTGTCTTCAATTGACCCAACCCAATATGCATTTGCAAACCTTTCTATATCTCAATTTTCACTTTTCTTGAAGAGAATTTCCTTACCTAGAGTTCCTTTGAGATACTTTAGTACATGATTAGCTGCCTCTAAATCCTGCTTTGTGGGAGAATGCATAAATTGACTGATTACACTAACACTAAATGAAATATCAAGTCTAGTGAGAGAAAGATATATTAGTTTTTCTATCAATCGTTCGTACTGTTCATGATTTACTAGAGGATCATTCTCAGTGGCCTTTTGCTTCCAATTTCTTTCTAAATGAGTGCTTGCAAGTTTGCATCCAAGCTTCCTAATTTCCTTTAACAAATCTAGAACATATTTTCTTTAATTAATAAATATTCCTTGTTTGCTCTAAGTAATTTCTATATCAAGGAAGTATTTAAGAGTTCCAAGATCCTTAACTTGAAATTCACTTTTCAAATGAGTTTTTAATTCTGTAATTTCCTGATAATCATCACTCGTAATCACAATATCATCTACGTATACAATTAGAATAGTTCTTTTACCACTTGTTGATTGTTTTGTGAACAATGTGTGATCAGCTTGTCCATAGATATATCCAAAGATCTTAAAGCAATGTTGAATCAAGTAAACCATGTTGTAAATGATTGTTTCAACAATAAAATGATCTTTTAAGCTTGCATACCTTTTTGTTTCCTTCTTCAAATCTAGGAAATGTCTTCATAAATACTTCTTCATCCATATTTCCATTTTAAAATGTATTCTTGATGTCTATTTGATAGAGTTCCCAATAAAAGTTAATTGCAAGAGATAGTAGAACCTTGATTGAATTCATCTTGGTTACTGGAGCAAACATTTCTTCATAATTAATGCTATCTATTTGGGTGTATCCTTGAGCCACTAATCTTATTTTATATTTCTTTATCGCCTCGTCAATTTTGAATTTCATAGTAAATATCCATTTGTAGCCCACAATTTTCTTCCCTCGAGGAAGATCAACTACCTCCCAACTTTTATTTTTCCAAAGTGCTCTCATTTCTTCATCTACAATAGCTTTCTGTTTTGGATCTTGGAGAGCTTTCTGAATATCTTTTCGAATCTCTACACTATCTAAACTTGCAACAAATTCCATGTACTATGAAACAATGTAGTGTAGGTCAAGTGATTTAAAATAGGGTATTGAGTGCATGATCATACTCATTTCTTGAGAGCAATTAGGAGATTTAATTCATTAGTTAACATCATACCTTTGTTTGTGGGTTCTAGACTTTGCCTTGGTTCAAACAATTGTACAACTTGGGGATTTTTCGGTCTCCTTCAATAAACCATGATTGGTTTAGTGATACTCAATTCTCCCTCGATAGTCAATATCTAAGGGAATGTGTCAAGTAAATAGCTGAGATAAGTACAAAGGTTACAGGTTTTTGAAGGTAATCGATTGATGAGATAAGCTGCTATTAGAACAACTTCCCCCTGAAATGAGTTAGGAACATGGCTAGAAAACATAAAGGATCAGACTACTTCTAATAGGTGTCTATTTTTTTGTTTAGCCACTCTGTTCTTATTGAGGTATGTAAGTGCAAGAACTTTGATGAAATATATCCTGATTAACAAGATATTAGTTTAGGTTATTGGTAAAATAGTCCCTTCTATTGTTAGTGTTAAGTCATATACTAGGTTTTGATATTGATGAGAAATGGTTTTGATAATGATATGCAAAACAATATGTTTAAGGTGAAAGTTGATAAAGGTTTAATCAAGTAAGGCATAATATCAGTCGAGTATATCAGAATATTAATCAAGTACAAATTTAATGTTACACGAGTAAAATATTGATCTGGGCAATTGAGTTTCTGTACTCACCATTTCAATCGAGTATAAAATCAATTGTAATTGAGTCAATCTCTAAACTTTATCCTATAATTGAGTAAAATATTTCTTTATTTGAATAATAAACTCATTTGAGTAAGCAAGCTAGCTAAAACAAACTCAATTGAGTATACTTATCAAACAATCGAGTTAAATCTTGTCATATTCAAGTAGGTTATTTTTACACAAGGATAATCGATTACAAGTTATATTGTATTCTAGTAAATATAAAAGAATACTTAACTAAATCTCTTTTTGTAATCGAATATTTATTCATAAGAGATATGTCAAGTCTTTGGAGTGTCAATGTAATTGAATACTCAAAATTATAGTCACTTAAATATCTCAACATACTTGACTAAATCCAAATTGTAATAAAGTATTAATTCTCAAATGAATTGTCAAGTCTAAGGACTTTTAGTGTAATCGAATGTTCAAATTTGTAATTGAGTAGATGTTAAAACATAATTAACTAAATTCATATGTTGATTTTATGTGATTCAAAATGTGTTTAATGATTTATCAGAATGATGACATGCTGTTATATGATATTGAGATGCATATTATATTTGTTTTTGAATATAATTGTGACTCATATTAATTGCTGTTAATTATAATGCATGTTATGTTGTTGTGGGCTGCGGAGTTTTATTATGGGCCGAGCCCATATCTATTTCCGTGTTGCTTGTCCATTGCTGGCCCAAACCCATTTCCTGGTCCAATTGGCGCTGATATATAAGGGTTGCGAGGTGCCCTTAATCTCCAGAACATTCTGATATTTTCTCCTGCTCTTTCTCTTTGAAACCCTAGTTGGCGATTTCTTGAAGCGAGACACATCCCGTGAATCCTTCATTCTGATCTTTGTTTCGATCGGTTGGTTGGATGGTTCCATGGTAAGATCAGTCGGTAAGACAATTTATTGCTTGATCTCTATGTTGTTTTAAATGCCTGAGGCGTGAGAGGTTGATAAACTGATAGAACAGATTCATATTCTTGATCGCGAGATCGGTATAGAACAGATCTACTCTTGTTCTTGTTTTTGTTTCTGTTTTTCAGTTGTATTGCAATACTATTTTTCTTTTCGTTTTATGATATTGTAATCGATTGTAAACTTGAGATCTAGTGGATTGACTAGAGGCGGAACCTTTGTCGTGAGTAGGATCTATTGATTCGAACATGTATATCGTTGTGTTTTTGTGTGAGTGAGTTGTGGTTTAAAGCCTTTGATTTTTCTGTTTATTGCGCTTGATCTGTGTTTGACCGAGATAATAGGTTGGTTAAAACCTACAAGTGGTATCAGAGCCACGGGGATCCAAGATCCCGGTCAAGTGGTCTCAGATCCGAAAGGTAAATCTCAGATCTAGTAAGTTTTTTTTGAAGATCTAAGGGTTTCTCATATCATACTCTGTTTTGCCCTAATTTCTTGTACGAATATACTTGTCTACTTTAGTCTATTAGATACATGCTGCATGCCCTAAATATTTTGTATATTCTTGATCTTGAATAAGTAATCTGTTGTTTACTCTATTCTGAAATATACTGTCATATGTTTTGGTTTGTATTTGAAAATCTAATTAAGGTTTAATTAATTTCTGGAAAATTAATTTTTTCAAAATCTTTGATCTCGTACATAAAATCTAAATAAGATTGAAATATTATTTGTGCTTATTCCTGTCTGTTTCTATTTCTACTTTAATTCCTATCTGAAAAATCTCAATAAATTCAAATATCATTTGTAATTACCATTCTATTTTATTGTTCATATAAATGGCTCCATCTAAGTTTGAATTAGATAAGTTTGATGGTAGTGGTGATTTTTCGTTATGGCAAAAGAAAATGACTACCGTATTGGTTCAAAACCAATGCTCTGAAACACTAGATGAACCTTCTGTAACTGAGAAAGATAAAGTAGAACCCCCTTCTACCCCTAAAATACGTAAAATGGATAGATTAGCCTATAGTCTAATTATTTTAAATCTTTCTGGTAAAGTTCTTAGGCAAGTTAACAAAGAAAATACTGCCTTAAAGGTATGGAATAAGTTAGAATCTCTATATATGACTAAATCTTTAACCAGTAAGATTTATTTAAAAAGAAAACTATTTGGTTTTAAAATGAATACCTCTAAATCCCTAGAAGAAAACCTAGATGACTTTAATGTCATTGTAATAGGTCTAGAAAACATAGATGAGAGTATTTCTAAAGAGAACCAAGCTGTAATCCTTTTAAATGCTTTGCCTGAGTCATATAGAGATTTAAGGACTACAATGCAGTATGGTAGAACTTCTTTATCCTTAGAGGATGTAGTGTCTGCCTTAAGATCTAGGGATCTTGAAGATGATAAGAAAGACAAGAAAATAAATAGTGCTGAAGGCTTAAATGTAAAGGACAACTGGGAACAAAAATCTAAGAATAAAGGCAAAGGGAATTCAAGGGGTAGAAGTAAAACAAGGTCAAATTCAAAGTCTAGAGGATCTAGTAGGGAATCCTCAAAAACTAGAACATGTTGGTATTGTAAGAAAGAGGGTTATGTAAGAAAGAACTGTTTCAAAAGGAAAAAGGATCTAGAAAAGGAAAGCTCTAGTAATCAAAATGCAGCAAATATTTCTGATGGATATGATAGTGCAGAAGGTTTAATTATGACAGAATATACCATAGGTGATGAGTGGATTTTAGTTTCTGATTATACCTTTCACATGATACCTAGGAGAGACTGGTTGGTTAATTTCTAGCATATAGAATGTGGTAAAGTCCTAATGGGGAATAATCAATCCTGCAAGGTAACTGGTTTAGGGTCAGTTAGGTTTAAAATGTGGGATGGAGCATATAGGACTTTAGATAATGTGAGATTTGTGCCAAATCTTAGAAGAAATCTTATTGCCCTAGGTATGTTAGATTCAAATGGGGGGTCTTATAAGTCAGAAAATGGAGTCCTTAAGGTGTTTAAAAGATCCATGGTAGTTCTTAAGGGAATCCGTAAGCAAGGTCTGTATGTCCTTCAAGGAGAGTCTATCTCTGGTACTACTGCAGTTTCATCCTCTGAAAATGATGACACTGTTTTGTGGCATAGGAGACTAGGTTATATAGGAATGAAAGGTTTACTAGAATTAAGTAAACAAGGAATCTTAGATCCTAGGAGAATTGGTAATCTAGACTTTTGTGAGACATGTGCCTTGGGCAAGTCTCACAGGTTGCAGTTTGCTTCTGGAACTCCCAAGTCCCAAGATGTCCTTGAGTATGTTCATTCCGACCTTTGGGGATCTCCCTAAATCCCTAGCTCCATTTCAGGCGCTCAATATTTCTTTTCCTTTATAGATGACTATTCTAAGAAGGTTTGGGTTTATTTCCTTAAGCATAAGAATGAAGCTTTTGCAAAATTTAAGGAGTGGAAGACCTATGTAGAGCTGCAATCAAGCAAGAAAATAAAGACCCTTAGAATAAATAATGGCTTGGAATTCTGCAATCAAGAATTCTCTAATTTCTACAAACAAGTAGGCATTGCAAGGCATAGAACTTGCAGTGAAACACTCCAGCAAAATGGAGTTGCTGAATGCATGAATAGAACCATCTTAAATAAAGTTAGATGTTTTTTAAAGGACTCTAACACGCCCAAGAAATTTTGGGCTGAAACAGTTTCAACTGCTTGTTACTTTATAAACAGATCTCCTTCCTCTACCATATAATTTAGAACTCCTGAGCAGTTATGGAGTGGGAAAATCCCATCTCTAAACCACCTTAGACCTTTTGGATGTATTGCTTATGTCCATAAGAAAAAAGGGAAGTTAGACCCTAGAGCCAAGAAGGCTATATTCTTAGGATACCCTCAAGGGGTAAAATGATACAAATTATGGCTGATTGAGGAAAATAAAACCGTTATTAGCAGGGATGTAGTATTCAAAGAATCAGAATACTATACCCCAAATAAGGTGGAAAATCCCAAGATAGACCAAACTGATAAATTTCAGTTTGAGGTGAAAAGGGATAGCATTAATGATAAGGTAGAACAGTCTAGCTAAGAGAGTCCTCAAGAGTCTAGCTTCCAAGATCTTGTTGAAACTGAAATGGAGAGTGAGGATAATGGAAATTCAGCTGAAATCATTCTAGAATTGGATGATTATGTCCTATCTAGGGATAGGGTAAGGAGGGAGATTAAATCTCCTTCTAGGTATGCCCATGCTGATGTGATTACCTATGCTCTTAATATTGGAGATTCAATAGAGCATGAAGAACTTCTTAGTTATCAAGAAGCCAGCTCCAGTAAATATAGAACTAATTGGTTAAAGGCAATGAAGGAAGAGATGGAATCTCCTCAAAAGAATAAAACCTGGATTCTTGTAAATAAACCTAAAGACCAGAAAGTTATAGGTTGTAAATGGATATTCAAAAGAAAGCTAGGTATACCAGGTGTAGAACCAACCAGATTTAAGGATAGGGTAATTGCCAAGGGTTTTTCCCAAAGAGAAGGCATAGACTACCATGAGGTGTTCTCCCTTATAGTAAAGCATACCTTTATAAGGTTAGTTTTAGCCTTAGTAGCCTTAAATGATCTAGAACTTGAGCAATTAGATGTTAAGACTGCTTTTCTCCATGGAAACATAGAAGAGAAAATATATATGGATCAGCCTATAGGTTTCATAGAAAAAGGTAAGGAGAATAAGGTTTGCTTGTTACAAAGGTCTCTTTATGGTCTAAAGCAATCTCCTAGACAGTGGTATAGGAGATTTGATGAGTTTATGCTCAAAGAAAATTACACTAGGTGTAACTTTGACCATTGTGTTTATTTTAAATAGTTTAAAGAAAAGCTATTCATATATCTCCTTATATATGTAGATGATATGCTTATTGCATGTAAAGAAAAGGGAGAAATAGATAGATTGATTCAAGCCCTAAAATCAGAATTTGAAATGAAAACCTTAGGAGCAGTCAGGCGTATCTTAGGATAGATATCACTAGAGATAGGAAAAGAGGTATTTTGACCTTATCCTAATCTGGTTATTTAAGAAAAGTGATAAGTTTATTTGATATGGAAGGTTGTAAACCTGTTTCAACCCCTATTCCTCCCCATTTTAAGCTTCAAGTTGTAAAATGAATTTTACCTAAGGAAAAAGCTGAGTATATGAAGAATGTTCCTTACTCTGATGCAGTGGGAAGCCTTGTGTATGCCATGATAAGTACTAGGCCAGATATAGCCTATGGGGTTAGCCTAGTAAGTAGATTCATGTGCAATCCTTCTAAGTAGCATTGGTCAGCTGTTAAGTGAGTTCTTAGGTATTTAAAGGGGTCAATTAATAAGGGTTTAGTGTTTAGATCAAATGCTAAAAATTTCAGCAGTATTAAGGGTTATTGTGATTTTGATTTTGCAGCTGATTTGGATAAAAGAAGATCCTTATCAGGTTATGTTTTCACTTTAGGTGGAAATGTGATAAGTTGGAAAGCAAATTTCCAACACATAGTGGCTTTATCAACCATTGAGGTTGAATATGTTGCATTCACAGAAGCTATGAAAGAAGCTATCTAGTTGCAGGGAATAGTTAGAGAATTAGGTCTAGGCGACCAAATTTCTAAGATATATTGTGATTCTCAAAGTACAATTCATCTGTTAAAGAACAGTGCATTTCATGAGAGAACCAAGCACATAAATGTGCGTCTGCATTTTGTTAGAGATATTATATCTAAAGGTCAGGTCAAAATAGAAAAGATTTCTATTTTAATAAATCCTGTAGATATTCTAACTAAATCAGTTCCTGTAGTTAAGTTTGAGCAGACTTTAGATTTGCTCAATATTCTTCCATCGTAGCTGTGGAAGATTTGCAGGGGTCTCTAATCATCATCCACTATTTAATCCATTTTTGAATCAAGGTAGAATTTGTTGATTTTATGTGATTCAAAATGTGTTTAATGATTTATCAGAATGATGACATGTTGTTATATGATATTGAGATGCATATTATATTTGTTTTTGAATATAATTGTGACTCATATTAATTGTTGTTATATGCTGTTAATTATAATGCATATTATGTTGTTGTGGGCTGCTGAGTTTTATTATGGACTGAGCCCATATCTATTTCCGTGTTGCTTGTCCATTGCTGGCCCAAGCCCATTTCCTAGTCCAATTGGTGCTGATAAATAAGGGCTACGAGATGCCTTTAATCTCCAGAACATTCTGATATTTTCTCATGCTCTCTCTCTTTGAAACCCTAGTTGGTGATTTCTGGAAGCGAGACACATCCCGTGAATCATTCGTTCTGATCTCTGTTTTAATCGGTTGGTTCCATGGTAAGATCAATTGGTAAGATAGTTTATTGCTTGATCTCTATGTTGTTTTAAACGCCTGAGGCATGAGAGGTTGATAAACTGATAGAACATATTCATATTCTTGATCGCGAGATCAATATAGAACAGATCTACTCTTGTTCTTGTTTTTGTTTCTGTTTTTCAGTTGTATTGCAATACTGTTTTTCTTTTCGTTTTATGATCTTGTAATTAATTGTAAACTTGAGATCTAGTGGATTGACTAGAGGCAGAACCTCTGCCGTGAGTAGGATCTATTGATTCGAACACGTATATCGTTGTGTCTTTGTGTGAGTGAGTTGTGGTTTAAAGCTTTTGGTTTTTCTGTTTATTGCGCTTGATCTGTGTTTGGCTGAGATAATAGGTTGGTTAAAACCTACATCATAAATGCAATTGAGTAATCATTTCAAGTTTTTGTCTCAGAAATATAATCGAATACAAATGTTTTGTAATAAAGTAAAATCCAAAATTAGTCAATTACAACTTGTATGCACTCAAGTAAAATTCTCATTGTTTTTGAATTTATAATCATTACATTATATTTAATACATGCAGTTTTTGCTTTTCAGATCATTTTGAATAGAAGAAGTCATACCCTCTAGGGTAAAGGATGATGAGGAATTGGTAGAAAGATTAGTCCCGCCATTGATCGTTCTAATATCATGAACAAAATTGAAATAAGCTGAATAATGAAAAGCTTACTCGAGTAATGAGAAAATTTAGTCAAGTAACTTAAAGGTTTAGTCAAGTAATTAGGAAGACTTAGTCGAGTAATTTAGAAGACATTCGAGTAACTAGGAAGAATTACTCAAGTAAAAGGAAGACTTAATTAAATAGGAATGCTTTCACGAATTTTTATTAAACTCAAGTATGGTACATATATATATATACGAAATTATCTAAAATATCTCTTAAAATACAAGAATAAATTTGAATTAGACTTGGATGATAAAGCTAATCAACGAAACTTTAAACATTTTTTGGAATTATCTTCCATGGACTGTGTAACAACCCACTTTCTCAGGGCGTGTTATACCTTAGGAAAATTGGGTCTTATTTTTATTTTATTTTTTTTAAACTACGACGCATCCGAAATTTCCTAAGGCCTGTTTAGTGTTTACACACCAGAATACAATTTATAAAGCGGAAGCTGAATCGAACCTGCTCATGGCAATATATACATGAATAACTGGACAAGTATTTATTACAAACGTTGTTACATAACCTTCAAAAAGTAAAACAAATGTACATAATCCTTAACTATTCATATCACAACATAACATGGCACATTTCCTCGTTTCCTGACGTCTCGCGTCACTATACATCTCCAATCTCGGTATCATCGCTGCAAGACCCGACTGGAACGTTGAATGTTTCAGGGGCGAACCCAAGTTAGATGATGAACCATCTAAGTAAGGGTACATAATGCTATGTCATGAGTGTATGTAATGTCTTTCATCGTAGGTGTCAACTGCACTCCTTGAACTATCTACCAATCTTACGGCCCCTCTTTCAGAGCCGGGGTATCTAGGGGTACCCTTGGTAGCGGTGCTAGTTCGTACTCCCTACGGCCTCATATGCGTGTGATCAACAATATCAACATGTATTTATGCATTTCATAATCATGTATGCAATCTACGTGATGGATACATACCAAGGCATGTCAATATGATGAAAATATTTTCGGGAAACATAAACCACTTGCAAACCAAGCATTTTTCACAAAACTAACTTTAATTGAGGAGTACCACTTACCTTTTAAAGCTTATCGGGCTACCTCGAAATCCGTACCTTGCCTCTTGCATCGCCTTAATTTGCGTGCCATTCTCAAAATTTGCACGAGTCTCTTCAAATTAAACCTCAAAGCATCCTAATCACCATAGGTATTTAAATAAATATTAAATCCTATTTTTTCATAATTTCTAGCATTTTCTTTAATTTTCTCTCTATTTCTTCCTATTTTTCCTCAATAATTTCAAATTAAATATTTCTAAAAATATTTTCTCAAATATTCCACTACGAAAATTCATAAGATAATATTCTATAATTTCTAGAATTTTCTAGAGAATTTTACTCACCTTGATTTAGCATCTCCGACTTTTTCGGTATGCGTGTCGTATTCTCGAAATGCGTGCCCGAGCTATTTCTTACCAAAATCATCGGGATATCACTGAAACATAATTTCGTATTGTTCAGGATTTTCTAAGATTTTTCAACATTTGTTCTCTATTTTTTTTCTTTTCTTTTTCTTTTTCTTTTTTCTTTTTCTTTTTCTTCTTTCTCCCTCTTTCTTCTCCCCTGCAACTTACGCGCCAGCCATGCGCGCGCACGGCCGAGCTCCACCGGCCCTCCCTCGCTCCCCCCCGGCCGCCGTGATCACCTTCGCCGGCCTCCGCCGACCTCCCCGATCGCTACTGCGGTCGCTGCGCTGCAGCTGGCAGCCATTCGCGGCTGCTGATGGCCGCGGTCGGTTGCAACCTTGTTGCAACTGGTTGCGGCCATGGCTGTCGTCGCCCCAATCCGCTGCCGCTGCACGAACCTCGAGCTTCCTTGTGCCACCGCGAGCCTCCGCAACAGCCTTCTTCGTTGCAGCCCTGCTCGCTCGGCCGCTTGCTGCTCGGCTGCCATGGCCGCGGCTTGTGGCCATGGTTGCTGTCTGCCACTTGCGGCTAGCTTCGGCCGCTTCCGCTGTTTCCTCGCGCCTCTCCGAACCTTCTTCCATCTCTCTCATCTCTCGGCCTCTGCTTCACGAGCTCTCGCTCGCCTTGCTGCCTTGGCCGATTTGGCCATTTCTCCCTCACCTTGCCAATCTCTCTCTCTCAACGTCCCACTTGCTTACTTCAATTGCTCCAATTCTTCATCTATTTATAGGCATCACTAGCTTAGGCATTACTCTACCAATCTTGGGCACCACTTATCAGCCATGAAGCTTCCCAGAAGCTTCCTCACAAACACGCACACACGCACATACATACATACATATACATAATTGTATATTATACTTTAATTTAACGAATTTTACATATTAAACCCTAAGTTTTATCCCTATATCACTTGTACATTTCCCTAATTGCAACTAAGGCCCTAAATCTCAAATTAATTTGCATTTTAATACCGAAAACCCATAATTAAAAACTTAAATTTTACTCGATATAGACGATTTCGTCCCAGTGTCCTTACCGGGCTGTTGTTTCCTTCTGAAATCACTGAAGAGTTGTTTGTTACGCAAAATCGAAGTCCCCCTAGGGTTCTGTTAATTTTTCGAGAGCCTCCTACGACGATTCGGTGTTACAGCTCAAATAGCAGCTGTATTTTAGCTGTTCCGAAAATCGTTCCGAATTCGATTTCTTTTGATACCATAAATCCCAACTCGATACGCTCGTCAAGACTATATAATTTTCTTTGGATGATTTCATTTCGAGGCATTCCCTGCAGTCGATTCGGTACCTGAAATTGCTATAAAATCAATTTTCGGTGTTCTAAACTTATTAAAATTACGTGGCAACCTTATCTAAACATGGGGTATTACAGACTGTCTCATCCCTTTTTTCTTGGAACCTTATCACTTTTAATCTTGTAATCCTCTCTTTTATCTCTAATCCCTTCGTCTTATAACCTCCCAACAATCTAAACATGGGGTATTACAGACTGTCTCATCCCTTTTTTCTTGGAACCTTATCACTTTTAATCTTGTAATCCTCTCTTTTATCTCTAATCGCTTCGTCTTATAACCTCCCAATAATCAATATTCGTCTTTTAATTTTTCCAACAGTTTCTCTTGTATCTTCAGCACAATCATCAAGACATTTCATAGCACCTTTAGACAAGAAAGAGTTCCCAAGCTCAGATGTATTTAATACTTACAAAAGGGTGAAGAATTCTTGACTTCACATCTTTAACGACAGTAAGCTGTTATCTTGTAGGTACTCTCTTTCTCTAGGCCAACCTGGGATACTCTTCGTATGGTTATTTTCATGCTGGCATATCCAGTTTGAAAGCCCTCAAATCTTCCGCTAAGGTGCAGTTTTTGTTGGATGCAATGTATTCGTGCGAAACACACCCTTCACAGAATTCGCTTCATGCTTATGCCAATAATGCTTGTGGTGCACAATTAACACGTCAAAACAATCATCCCAAAGTTCCCCAATCATAATTGCTTCAATGGAAAAAGACTCTCTCTTTCAGTTACCATAAACTAAAGAATTGAAATTCTCATGTAGAGACATAATTTGGGGGAAATTGGTGGTAGAACTCTCTGTTTCTGATAGTAAGAATATTTCAGACAGTACTTCATATATACTTTTGGATTCGGGATGTGATTCATCTGCAGCCAAAAATTCATGAGCCAAACCCTCCACCTCTATACAACTGCGTCCAGGAGTCTTCTTGATGCCCCTCTCTCTCATCATACTCCTAACCATCCGCACATCAACCCACCTTTCCTTGTTAGCACATAAACTTGCAAGGAGCATATAAATACCGCTATCCTTAGGGTTCAAGTGCAGTAGCTTATCAGCAGCAAGCTTACCTAGCTCAACATTTCCATGCATCCTACAAGCATTAAGTAAGGCACCCCAAGCAACTTCATCAGGTTCCATTGGCATCTTTGTCATCAACGCATAAGCTTCTTCCAACAACCCAACTCGACCAAGTAAATCTATCATGCATGCATAATGTTCCACTTTGGGCTTTATCCCAAATTTCCTCTCCATGTTTGCAAAATGTTCTCGACCTTGAGTAACAAACCCCCCATGACTACAAGCTGACAGGATCCCCACAAACGTGACATCATCAGGCTTGACCCTGTTACTTTGCATTTGTTCAAAAAGAGCAAGGGCCTTATCAGCATGCCCATGAGAAGCATATGAGACAATCATTGAATTCCAAGAAATCAGACCTCTCTCTTGCAATTCATTGAAAATCTTTTCAGCTGCGTCAATGCTCCCACATTTAGAATACATGTCTATAAATGCATTTGCCAGAATTATACTAAGTTGAATTCGCTTTTTCTTAATGTAGTCGTGGTGGAGTCGTTGACCCAAATCCAGGCACCCTGATTGAGCACAAGCAGAGAGAACAGATACCAAGGTGCTCTCTATGGGAACTAAACCTGCATTCTCCATGTCATAAAAAAGTTCTAGAGCTTCCTTGGGGTGATTATTTTGTGAATATCCAGCAATTATTGCATTCCATGACACGACATTTCTCTCAGGCATTTCATTGAAGCACTTTCTGGCCAAATCCAACGCCCCATTTTTGGCATAACCGTTTATCATACTTGTCCATGAGAAAACATCCTTGGTTTCCATCTTGCTAAAAATATCTTCTGCGGTCTCTAAGCGACCGCACTTCACATACATATCCAACAATGCATTCGTTAAATTCAGAGTGCAATTAATGTTTCTTCTTTTAATATATTCATGAAGAGATTTCCCAAGGTTTACATCCCCCTTTTGTGAACATGCCGAAAGCACTGTGATCATGGTAACATCATTTGGTTCAATACCGCTTGACAACATTAAGTCAAAGAGCCTCAAAGCTTCATCACACATACTGTTCTGCGCATAGCCATCAATCATTGTGGTCCAGGAAACAACATCCCTCTCAGGACATTCATCAAACAGTTGCCGTGCATGGGTTAAACATCCAGCACAGGCATAAAAATGAGCCAAACCATTTTGCACAACCAAATCAGAATCAAAACCCACCTTACAAATCCGGCAATGCACCGACTGCCCCATTTCAACTCCGCGAACGATCTCACACGCCTTGAGCACAAACACGAAACTTCGCCTGTCCATTTCCACCCGCTCATGAATCATTCTCCGAAACAAGGAGAAAGCCATGGTGGAAAACTGAGCTTTACAGTAGCCCCTTATCATCGTATTCCATATATAAACATTGGGCTCGGAGATCTGCGCAAAGAGAAGATGGGCGTGGCGAATGTCGCCAGCATCGGCAAGAGCACAGAAGGAAAGCACCCGGCTTACCGGGAAGAGGTGGAAGATGAGGCCGGTTCGAGTCATTTGAGCTTGAATTTGCTTCAACTGGGCCATGGAATCGCACGACTCCATGATTAGAAGAGTTGGGTTGGTGAGGAGGTGAGTGGTCCGCGAGTTCCATTTGGGTTTTTGGGCAGCGGCCGAAGAAGAAAACGGATAGAAGGATTGGAGGAGAGTTGGGGGCTTGATAAGAACAAGGCAAGAGAGCAGCGATTGTGGTGAGTGGCTGAATAATGAAGAAGTCTTCTGTATCAGAGGAGAAGGCATCGAATCTGAAGTTCCAACTTCAGACCGGCACTTTTCTCATTGTAGCCGGCGAAATCTACATCTGCCATCTGCCATCTACATGGGTGGTGGTGTAGGATTAGGAAGAAGATTAGTTCGTTTGAAATTTTACAATCTCAATTTTATTTTAATTAGTAATTATTATTTTATAGAAAATGTTCTATTCTCTCAATAAAAGAGGTATAAAACGGAAAAAATAAACAAAAAAAAGTAAAATTCTTAAATATATGTGAGTTATTAAGTCATCTTATGAGATTTATTGGTAAATAGAAACTAAATTACATTTAACACTCGCCACCTTTGACAAACAAATAAAGATATTTTTATATTTTTAAAAAATATAAATTGTTAAAACTATTAATATATAATAAAAATATCATTGTGTTTTATTTATGTAATAAACTAAATTAGAATTTAATAGTATGTCAATTGCTTTTTTTTCTCTAATTTAATCATGGTTAAATTATCATCAAATTGAAAAGAAAGACTCATTGACAATCAAATTCTATCCAATTAGTAATGCAAAATAAAAAATGGAGGAGAAAAGAAAAATAAGAGTGTACTTGTTTAAAATTTTTAATATTTATAAAGTAACAATGGAAAAAAATATACCTAGACTTGAAAAAAAATGTACTTAAAAAGTGTACTTTCTTTGCTTTGATCAATTAAATATCATGGAGGGTAAAATCCTACTGTTATTGGTTTATGCACTTTTTACTAAGTAATTTCCTTTTCTTAAATTTTTATACTGTTCTCAATATATTAACCGCTAGAAAAACAAAAATAAAAAATAAAAAAACAAATGCATTGATTTTTGCAGGCATGATCAAATTCCCAGCCTATATTTATTTATATATATATATATAATATCGGCAATGCTATTTATTTGTACATGAAACAAAAACATGAAACAAAAACATTCCGTACAGACTACATAGCACTTTGACACGATACATGCTCTTTTTCCTTTTAAGGCCACAGAGATGAAATAAACGAAAGTAAATATATATATATATATATATAAATACCTCTATTAGTTTCCTTTAAAAAAAAAAAGAAAATAAATAGGCAACATTCTTTATCATTTCCATAATTTTGAAACAAAAAATAGAAACTAAAATCGAAGGTGCAACCAAACACCCTTCTCGACACTTAAATTATACCGCTTCAGACCTACGGGTAGAGTAATCAAGACTCGCAAAGTCTTTGTCCAACTGGAGAACAAATGTTATCACTATCAACCTCACAAGCAAGCTAAAGAATATTACTATGAACTGAAAGCAAGCACCTGTTAAAGCATAAAGCTTAAAGGCAAAGAGAATGGCCTCATCACCCCAAATATATATTATGACTTAAACCAACCTGTAGACTTGCACGAGCCTTTGTTGTTGAAAATAACTTAAAAGGGATTAAAATTTACAAACCGTTTTATATTTTGCAAAAATTATGCATATGCGTGCGTGCCACAGCTATATCAAGAAACTGGTGTTACGTAATGTTCACCTAGAAGGGGTTTCAGACGGCTGACTATTCAAACCAGAATTTGAGGGGACCGAAGTCAAAGTCCCATTTTCTTGCGGCGCTGAACCACCCCACTTTGGCTCTGCATCAGATGGCTCGATCACATGGACTGTTCCATCACTCATCCCTACTGCGATTTGGTTAGATTCAGATGGATGTGCAGCGATTACCAAGGGAAAGGCACTGCCGCCGCCACTGCAGAATTAATGCCCACATTGATTAATCCAGCTTCACAAGTTAAACCATTTGGGAAGGGGAAGTATCACTATCAACTTCAGAGAGAGAGAGAGGGGGAGAAAACTTTTTGTTGTTTATGGTAATGTCTCTAGAGTGGAACTCACCAAATACAAATTGTCAAGTTTCTTATATAACGTCTACAAACTACCAACACAAAAAGCTTGATAAGATAATGTTTAAGTTACAGTCGATGTTCTGAAATCGCTAACTGTTTATGCCATATTTAAGCTATAGTTCAGATGGGATTTAAGACCAACACGGATCCCATAAGCAGCTCAAATTTCAGAACATGCATAATGGGACCATGTGTTGAAGGAAAATAATGCACTAGTAATTGACGAATGCGGCAGACTCTGGAGTTTGACTACAAAAGGCTTGATGACCATTTGAATAGAACTATCAATTGCTTGATTACTGTTGACAGGCTGCATTACTGTCAATAATAGAGGCCTATAAATATGTGACAAATAACAAGACAATCATCATCATGTAGACGAAAATTGTATCACCTACAAAATTGGGTCTTGGTAGGAACTGGAGTAGAGTCAGTTTCCTTTCTATCCAAGCCAGTTCATATGATCTGATTCAGTTATTCATTAGATGGCAGGGGTTAATAGAAGTTCCTATATTCGTTCTCTCTCTCTCTCTCTTGTAGGTGTCTTGTCTTTCCTAAATTCAAGAAGTTCTTCTTTAAGAATGTTCATCCGAGAGCTTTCCCCACTTGAAAGCAAGAAAATTTTCAGATATCAACACAAACAGGAAAATCCAAAATTTCCTATCTTCAAGAATCCAAATCTCATCGCATCACTAGATGATTTCGGGCATTCATAAATGCTTCTGATTTGGTTTATTATTAAAAGATATTTCAAACATATTGCAGACACTGATTTCATAAAAGAAGTTTTTACGGTTAACTATTACTAAGAGTTGGGTAACAACTAACAATCACACATAATGAGTACTGGAAAATGGATTTAATATGGTTAGTTTCTTATCAATAACCAGAAAGGTCAAAAGCTAAAAGGTGGTGATGTTTAAATTTCTCTAGCCTATTAAATTAAAATCAAGGGAACACCATGTCTTCTTAAAATATACAATCTTTTGGCATTTAAAAGGATGCAAGCTTTAGAATAGCATACCTGGCAATGGATGAAGGTATATAAGAAGAAGGTGCTATACGACACCGAAGCCTCAAACTGTCTGCATCAAAAACCCCGATAGCACCATCACAAAATCCAGTGAAGACCAGCATACCATCACATGAATAAATTGCACTGGAAATGGGAGCAGAAAGTGTCTCTCTTGGGTACCACTGCAAACAGGTTCCCCATTTAAAAAAAGAAAAAAAATGTAAGCAAGTGCATCAAACAAAAGAACATCAGATGAACTGCCTTCATAAGTTCATTTTTGTAACCATTAGGATTTGGTGAAGGAAACGCATGTAAGTTAAAAGTGGCTATAAAGTGGCTCGAAGAAAGATATCATGCAACCGACCAATTCTGCATTTCAGCAATTTTGGATCCCATATCAGAAACCTTTACTAACATCCACCATAGATGTGGAAATGGCAAAATAAACACCAAAATCATCATTTGAATTCAAAAAATCTCCTATGCCAATCAAATAATTACTTACAAAATATAAGAATAAACAAATCTAGTAGAATTTATACTCTATTGATGTATTATGAACCTTAAATTCTTTTAAGCTAAATAAAGTTATAGATAAAGTGTCTTGCTATCCTCCACTTCATATTGCCTCTTTACCTATGGCCCTCAATTTTGCCCCTTGGCAAAACATTACGCCTCTGTGATCACAGTGCACCTAAATAGAGGGGTCAAAGGTCTTTTAGCATGGTATTACCAAACACGTAAAAGAATGCTCTTGACAATGCAACCATGCGTATTACAATTCTTCATGTATGTTTCAGCTTGGTTAATCCTGAGCTAGTAATGAAATTGACAGATTCACGGGCTGAAGGTATGACAATTATTAATTACAGTACATTTGCCAGATGAATATGCAAAATAATAGGTTATATTACATTACAAGGACTCAGATATGTCTATCACACATGGGTACATACAAGGATATGAATCCAACAAATAGATATAAATGAATACACACATGCACAATTAAATATCATCTGCAATGCATAGTATTCTATGAAGTAATATAATTGTTTCAAATGTACCTCAAATTTGTCAAAGTTTTGAAGACGCAAATGAGATGTCTATTTCTTATCTGCATCCACAACGACGACACACCTTAATCCCACAAGGTATGCTCTGCTTCATGAGTTCTAGACCTCTAGCCATCTCTACACATGGTCATATCCTCTATAAGACCATTATATCCTATGTTATGTTAAAGGGTTTCCCACCAAGTTTTATTTTGGTCTGCCAGTCTTAAGCTACAAAATTTCTCCTCACTTGTTTCATAAGTGCGTCTATCAATCTTCTTTTACATGTCCAAACCATCTTTATCGCTCCCCACCCTCCAGTTTTGTTTTGAATAGTGGCTATCTCATTAAGTATAATCTTGTTTCTTATTTTGCCTTTTCCTATACAGATGCCATACAACAAACATGATCTTGTAGTTGTCTGATAAAAGTTTTTCTTTAAGGATAACTTGATCTTCAAGTCTCACAATTACATCATCCACACTCTTATTTTTTTTTATTGAATCTGCATTGGATTCTACAGTGTTTTCCATAAATTTAAGTTTTCATTTACATGTTTTTTTGTCTCATCTACCAACACAAATGCAAACACAAAGGTAGTTCTTCTTGGATGTGTTATGTGAGTTCATCTATCACTAAAGCAAAGAGGTAAGGAGGGTGCAATATAGATGCTTGATACAATCCAATTATAATTGGAAAAGCCTTATTATCTCCTCCACCCATTTCTGCTTGATGATACAGGTCCTCAATAATCCAAAAAGAAAACATGCCCTTAATACCCTGTATATAAGCAAGTAATCTGGGTTCCTTTATTCCCTCACACTTCCCACAAAACTTCTTTGAGGTTCTTATCCATGTCAAATTAGAGAATTTTAAGAATCAAACATGAGCTTTATTTTTTTCCTTCAACTATCTTATTTGAAGATTCAAACATCCACAATTTGAGTACATCTAAGAACCATGGCTCTCACTACAAGGCAATCCACTCAATTTACAGCTAATTATAGCTAGCATATTAATAGATAATTAGCTTGGATAAAACTAGGATTTAAGGTTATAATAGGATGCTCTGTGGTATACAAGTAGAGTTCCATCTTATTTTAAGTTTTAGAGTCAACCAGAGAAATGTTATTCAAGTCTTTGATAAAAGCTTATGTTTTGTCTTAAGTTGAATATGTATGATTCAAAAACTTGTGATAGGTGCGTGGAGGGGATTCAAGCTAAGAAATATGATTTGAAATGAAACAGTTGTGCCCCTGATGTACATTAAACTTTACCAATCAGCCAAATCTCAATGAATTATAAAGTAGAGTCCAACCAACAAGAAGATTCCTATAACATAAAATCAATAAGGAGAATGCACACTTACTGATCGCAAGCATTCAAGATGGCTATCATAAACAGCAATTTGACTTTCATGGACCACTAGTAAATGGGTTTGATCATTATGGAATTGTACTTTAGTTTCTCCCACCAAGGGAGATGGGTGACCAGGTGGTGCTAGTATGGGCCTTGCTTTTCTTTTCTCCCATCCATCAATGTTCCAGACACAAAGCTGCAACTCAAATCAAGCATTGTAAGGTGATCATTAGTAGCAAGATGATCCAAAGTAACCAAAAAGAAAATGCACGTATCCTTTTCTCTATCGACTCTGCAAAATTTGGCACTTCATCTTAAGGAGGATTCTCATAAATCTCCAAATGGAAACATGTTGGTATACAGGAAAAACAAATCTCCAATAGTCTGAAACTTACCTGTGCATCAGCTCCAGATGATACCAGTACATTCAGAGTCTGGGAAAATGCAAGCCCTGTGATTCGTTTCTGGTGACCCTTGAGCTTGGTTTTTACCTACCAACAACAACATATCAAGCCTTAATCCCACTAGGTGGAGTCAGTTGGATGAATTCTAGCTCACTAATCATGCTTTTACCTACCATTTGGGTTAAATGAAATTTAAAAGACTTGGAAACTTAATGCCCTTCAAACAAAATTACGACCAATAACTAAATTAGTTTGCAGATAACACACAGATCCTAGTGACAATAATACTATGGCCATGATTAGCATATGAAATAACTTATGGTTATTCTCTAATGTAACTCAGGTGCTAGCTCTAATTGATTCACCTCATCAACCCGAACATTGTATATTTGAATGGTAGAATCCTCCATTCCTATGGCAATAATATTGTTATCTTGTGGATGGAAGGCCAAATAGGATGCTGCAGGAGGTGGAGGCATGAAAGTTGTCATCACCTGGTGAATAATTAACCATTCCAAGATAGTCACAAACCATAACCATAAGCAAAGTTTCAAACAGATTAGCAATCTGGAATGAGAACTAGCAGAAGATAAACTCCAAACATCGCTACCAACCTTAAATGTCATCATGTTGAACAATGAGACCTTCCCTCCTGAAGCAGACATGACATAGGAATCATTTTTAGATAATGCAATGCATGCAGGAGCAGCTAACTCTTCCGATGGTTTAGTGTCACTCAAGTCATTTGTCATAAGAGCCCCAGTTGAAGGCTGCCACAACTGTGGTACAGAAGATGCAGTAGACTGGAAAAATACAGGGTAAAGGCAATTAAGAAATAGGACGGATCAAAAAGCGTAAAGCAATTAGAGATTGGATAGGGCATACAGTGTATTCAAAGAAGATTAAGTCATTGCAAAGCATGTATTGAAATAATAACCTTCCCAGATGGGTTACGTTCAGTACGCTGCCATTTCCAGAGCTTATGAATGGCATTGGAGGCTAGCGCAAGAAGAGCGAGCCCAGAATTAGTGTAGAGCAGTCGAACAACCTATGGTCCATGACACAGATATACTGCACTCAGTTCAACATACATAAAAATGGCACGGAAAAGGAACATGATAACAGTCAGTATAGACAGACGCATTCTTTAATGGATATACCAACAAAGAAATGACGAGGATGGATTCTTCAATTTCTTGAGAGAGAAGATGAAATTAACCCTAAATTGAGTGGAACTCAACACAGTATTTACACACAACTAAAAAGAATAATGAAAGCCATCACAAAACAATTGCTAGGCATATCTTCCAGTCAAAATCATATGCACTTCAAAAAAATGGAGATGCATGAATCAGATTCCCAAAAGTATCTCTTAAGCCTCATGAACTTGCCTTGCTTGTCGTCCATGGATCAGGCAAACGTAAAGACTTTAGTTGAGAAGAGTCGACTATATCAGGGGACTTCCAGCTTTTAACTTTGTCAACACTATCTGAAATCCTTGGTTTAATATCAGGTGTCCTGCTGCTCTCAACTCCAGCCTGCAATTTATCAAATGATATGAGCAATAGTGTTAAGATGACAAAAACCTGACAGTCAACAAAGAAAGAAAGATTACAAGAGTGCCAACGGATACAGTTGGTTGGATTCTATCAGAACGCTCTGGGTTTGGAACTAGAGGGCCAGAAACATTGGCGATGGTCCCTAGTGCACCAGTTATTGGAGGCTGCACAGATGCAAACAATACAATCAGAATGACATTCAACTATTCATAGATAGTAGTAAATATCATAAAATGATTAAAAATTTATTAAAATTTACTTTAACATTGCCAGATTCAGAAAGACCTCGAGACCCTTCAAATGCCCTGTTCTCTAGCATCCTCAACATGTGCTGCCCATCGGTGTTAGCTAAAATCTTGATTCCATTATCGTTTGTTGTAACAGCAAGCAATGAACCTTCCTTGTTAAATCTTAGTTTAGGGCTTGCCTGTTAGGAAGCCCCAAATCAAGTAGCAGAAGAGATTGGTATTATTCAAGAGTTCAAGTTAATGTTCTATGTTAAACATGACAAATATGCCCAAAAATCATACTAACAGGCACTCCTCCATCTGCATCAATAACTGTCAGTATGTTGGTATTATCCATATCCCAAAACTTTATCTGGAATTCATCTCCAGCAGCTAAGAAACGGTTCTTTGTTGTGTCGAACTGTACAACGTCTAGAGAGCGCTTCCTAAATCCAGAGTATTTTCTCTTAATAGCTCCTTCGCTCTCATTCCACTCTACCAGGTGTGATTCACCCTCTTTGCTTGTTCCACAAGAGAAAAGCCTGGAAACAAACAAATAAATAAAATGAGAAACAAACAAGAATCATCAGAACATAAACACCAAAACATTTACAACAAATAATCATGATAATCATCACCTTCATCAAGATCAATGTTAGTTCCTGTGAATTATCGAAGAATGGCACGTGTGTGATTAGAAGCTTCCAAATCTGGTTTAGGATACATGCCTAAATCAGACTTAGGAAACCTTCCTAAGAGATGTATATATGTATCTTTCCTATTGTGGGTGATGATGTTTCCCATGCTGTAATTTCTTCCTCTATAAGAGGACTCATCGTGTACATATGAATATATGAAGGATTTATTCAGTTTCTAACATGTATCAGAGCCTGAAACCCTAGTGTGCCTTCATTGCAAGTTCCTATTCCTTCTCCACCTATTCTCGTTGACCAAGCCTTCATTGCTACCTTATTTCTGACCCGATAGCAAAGGTGATCATGTCTGAAATTTCAGAGGTTACCCCATGCACGGAAACCGGAGAATCTGCACCCATTGACCAGCCAACCGAAACCAGAGCCGGAGAGCTGCCTGGAATCCATCAATCCTACCGCCTAGATGGTAGGAACTACCTATAATTAATAGGCTCAACTGGTCAGGACCTTCCTCAAAGGCCATGGGAAGATCAGTCACCTAACTGCACCTCCTCCTAAAGCTACTGATCCAACTTTCCCAGCATGGGATATTGAAGATAACAGAATGCTATAACCGAATGAATGATTTGTGGCTAGAGTTAGATCACTATCAAAATATAAATATGGTATGCAGTGCAAATGCTGCTACTCTTAGCCGAACATTTGAAAGGGATAGGATTGTGGAATTCCTAGCTGGTTTCAACTCAGAGTTTGACCAAGTGAGGGTGCAAATCCTCGGTAGAGAAAGACTCCTTTCCCTTAATGAGGTTTTTGCTATGGTTCGAAGTGAAGAGAATCGAAGGGTAGCCATGCTTAGTGAATCCGACTCAGAAGGGTCTGCTATGGTGTCAAATAAAGGAGAAGGAACAAGGCTTAGAGATGGGAAAACAAAGGCTCAAACCAGAACCACCAATAGAGAGGGACTATGGTGTATTTACTGCAAGAAGCCTAGGCACCCCCGAGATACTTGTTTCAAGCTTCATGGGAAGGAAGCTGTTCTAGGTCGAATTGGAGGCTTCAAAAACCTGGCCACAAAGAACCAGTCTTATCTATCTCACAAGGGACAAGAAAAAGGAGGATCAGTTGATAAGACAGAATCCATCTCAGGCTCTGGTCTTACTCAACTGAATGCTGACGAGGTCAACAGACTAAAGTCTTTCTTAAAGACCATGCAGGATGGGGCCTGCTCACTCGCTCATCAAGGTAATCCAAGTAGTTGTCTACACACTGCATTCTTTTCTACCTCAAAAGCTAATAAGAATGACATTTGGATCTTAGATTCAGGAGCAACCAATCATATGACACCTAACCCTCATGTTTTTGCCACCTATAAGCCTCTTGAAACCTCTTAAACAAATTACAATTGCCAATGGAACCTCAATTCCTATCGCTGGTCATGGCAAAGTCATCCTTAGCCCAAATCTCCCTACTAAACAAGTACTTCATGTACCAAATTTATCAGCCAATCTTATATCTATCCATCAGCTCCTAAAGAATTAAATTGTAATGCTATTTTCTCCCCTAATATGTGTGAATTTCAGGCCATGAGAAGACAGGGAAGATGATTGGTGTTTCTAGAGAACATAATGGGTTGTACTATCTGATAAGGGAGGGAACTTATCCTACAGGTTGCTTGCTCATCTCAGGCTACCTCAGATCATAAGGACATTTGGCTGCATCACTATCATCTCGGTCATCCTCTTTTTACTCTCTTAAAGAACATGTTTCCTACTCTGTTTGGTACCATAGATCCTAGTAGGTTTCACTATGATGTACGTGTTATCTCTAAACAACATCCTGTTTCCTACCCAATCAGCAATAAAATATATTCTAAACCTTTTGCCTTAATTCACTCTAACGTGTGGGGACCTTATAAAATTCCTAATTGTTAAATCATTTGTATTAGATTAGTTTATTGTCTCGGATGAGCAGTTAATATCATGGATGTATTCGGTATTTCATTTAGTTGTTCTGTTAGTTGGTTAGTTATAACAACCAAAGCTATTAGTTCATTAAGTCTTGTTTTGTCCGCCCTTATGTTCTATAAATAAGGGGTCAGGGGCCTTTAGTTCTCATTGGTTTTTTTATTCTATCTTGGGAATTCTGTGCGAGTATGTGCTGTGTAAGAGGAAAGCAATTGAGAGCTTTGTAATCTGTGGTAATCTCTGCATAGCCTGGGTATAGGGTTGTGAGAGAGAGCTTGTTGTCAATACATGTAATCGTTTTCGAGATTCAAGATAGGGGAGAAAAAGCCAAAGGCAGTCTGGATGTAGGTTTCCTATAAGGGAAACTAAACCAGGATAAATCTCATGTCTTCTTTTTGTGTGTGTTCTTCTAATTTGCTGCTTTCATATTCAGTTTTTCTATTTCTTTCGTGTGTGGGGTAATCCCGATTATCTTGAGGGTAGAGCGTTTGATTAAGTGAGGCGAAAGATTGGGACAACACTAATTATTATGGGGCTCTTTGGTTTATCTCATCCATTGACGATTGTACTCGCATAACTTGGGTTTTCTTGTTAAAAGATAAAGCTACTATTGGAAAAGTCCTACCAACTTTCTGCAAAATGATTTCTACCCAATTTGGTTCCCCTATACAAAAGTTGAGAACTAATAATGCAAGGGATTATTTCAATCATCACTTGCTTCAGTTCTTTCAATAAAAAGGGATTGTCCATGAATCTTCATGTATAGATACTCCCCAACAAAATAGAATAGTTGAAAGGAATATGAGACATCTTAACGTGGCTTGTTCCCTACTTCACCATCATAATGTCCCTAAAACTTTATGAGGGGAAGTTGTTCTTATAGCAGTTTATCTCATTAATCGAATGCCCACTAAGTTATTACAACAATAGAGTCCATTTCAATGCCCCTCTCCTCATTTTCCTGACCTCACTTTACATACTCCTCTTCCTCTAAGAGTATTTGGTTGTGTCCCATTTGTTCACATATCTAAATATCACCAAGATAAGCTTGATCCAAGGGCAGTCAAGTGTGTTTTCCTAGGTTACCCACCCACTCAAAAAGGGTACAAGTTACCATCCCTCCACTTGAAAGTTGTATGTGTCCAAAGATGTCACTTTCGTTGAATCTACCCCAATTTTTGGTCCTCCTCAGGTTAGTCACCTGGGGGAGATGATCTATGGTGACCAAAGTAATGGTGACATCTTCCTCCCTATCCTAGAGTCATCTCCACCTCCTCCAATCTGTTCAAGTGCAGATCAACAGCCATGCTCCACTCCTCCTCCTCAGCCTCCTAACCTATCCTTAGGCAGTCATGACCAAGATAATGATCAAGCTGCCCCTGATGAGCAAGCAGCCTCACGAAGGTTGCCATCTCTAGTAAGGTATAAGGGATCTCCTTATGTATTCAAATGAAGGCAGCCTAATTTGGAAACTTAGCATGCACCAAGATCAGTCCCTAGTCAAGGTATGGATTTCATACATCCTCCAACCTCTCCAACCTCAATTTCAGCTTATGCTATTCTTGATGATTTAGACGTACCTATTGCAGTTAGAAAGGGGGTTAGAAGCTGCACTCAACACCCCTTAGCCAATTTCTTATCTTACCATCGTCTCTCCCAAAACCACAAAGGTTTCGTGGTATCTTTAGATTCAATTGTGATTCCTAAAACAATTGACAAGGCTCTAAAGGATCAAAACTGGAGGCAAGCTATGCTGGAGGAGATGAGAACATTAAAGAAGAATCATACATGGGATTTAGTATCTAGACCTAAGGGAGTCACACCAGTTGGTTGCAGGTGGCTTTTCAATGTGAAGTATAAGGCTGATGGGACCCTAGAAAGGTATAAAGCCAAGTTAGTAGCAAAAAGCTACACTCAATCCTATAGTATTGACTATCTTGAGACATTTGCCCCAATGGCAAAGATGACTACTGTGCGAATTCTTCTTTCACTAGCAACGTACTTTGGATGGAATCTACAGCAACTGGATGTAAAGAATGCATTCCTCTTGGAGGAGGAAGTCTTTATGCAATTGCCACCCGGATTTCAAGAAGGGGATGTAGGGAAAGTTTGTAGGCTTAAGAAGGCTTTATATGGACTCCAGCAACCCCCAAGAGCCTGGTTTGACAGGTTTTCTAAAGCCATGGGATACAGCCAAAATAGGGGTGATCACACGCTTCATAATTGTCATCGAAAATGATGAAGGAGAGCAAAGGAGCCTCAAGGAAAGTTTGGCCAAGGAATTTGAGATCAAAGATGGCATTCTCAAGTATTTTCTGGGAATTGAAGTTGTCTATTCTAAGGTTAGGATGTTTCTCTCTCAAATGAAATATGTACTGGATTTATTGGCTGAAATAGGGTTAATAGGTGGAAAAGAGTCTAAGATTCCAATTGAACCTAACAGCAAACTATGGGACAACCCTAGCAGCCAGCCCATGGACAAGGGAAGATACCAGCAGTTAGTTGGCCGCTTAATATATCTTCTCACACTAGGCCAGACATTGCCTTTGTTATCAGCCTAGTGAGCCAATTTATGCACTGCCCAACTGAGGAACACATGCAAGCAATGAGGAAGATTCTAAGCTGTGCTACTCCAGGTAAGGGAATCTTGTTCAAAACATGGAATGAGCTAAACATTAAAGGTTTTTCAGATGCTGACTAAGCTGGACCATTTCGGGTAAGAGATCAACAAATGGATATTGTGTGTTTCTAGGTGAAAATTTGGTGTCTTAAAGGAGCAAGAAACAGTGCGTTGTAGCAAGATCAAGTGCAAAGGCAAAATTTTAGAGCTATAGCTCTTGACCTATGTGAGGTATTGTGGTTGAGGATTATCTTAGAAGATTTGAGGATCAAAGTCAAGGGCTCAATTGGGTTGTGGTGTGATAACCAATTAGCTATTAACATTGCCCACAATCATGTCCAGTATGACAAGACAAAACACAGAGAAATAGACCGACACTTCATAAAGGAGAAGTTGGAGGCAGGTCTAATTCATTTACCCTATGTTCTATCCGAGGAACAAGTGGCTGATATGCTAACTAAAGGGCTGCCAATTAAAAGGTTTGAAGATTTAACATGTAAGCTGAGAATGATAGATATACATTCTCCAGCTTGAGAGGGAGTGTTAGTTCCCATGAATTATGGAAGAAGAATGGTGTGTGTGTGTGTGTGATTAGAAGCTTCCAAATCTGGTTTAGGATACTTGCCTAAATCAGACTTAGGAAACTTTCCTAAGAGATGTATATATGTATCTTTCCTATTGGGGGTGATTGATGTTTCCTATGTTGTAATTTCTTCCTCTATAAGAGGACTCATCGTGTACACATGAATATATGAAGGATTTATTCAGTTTCTAACAATCAATAAGAGGATGAATAAGATGAGAAAGAAGAATGTTATAGAAGCCATTACGCAAACAACCTTACATCTCTAATAATGAGAACTTGCTGATGTTGCAGAAACAAGCAATATTCACCAAAATAAGCATTCACTCAAGCAGCGTTCTCAACTAAACTTTGATTTATTTCCATTGAAATCCCCTTGCAAAATATCAAAAGAACACAGATTATTCTTTTGTCAATGCATTCTGGAAATTCTCGTCTCTCATTAAGCAGTGGCACTTAACTACTAGCAGAAACAGTTTTTGTTTCCATGCCACTCTTCACTCCCATCCCTAGCTTCAACATTGCAAGATGTACTTGATAAACCCATGTGCAATTTTGGGTTCCAGTTAAAGATATGGTGAGACTAACGCATCTTATGAACATTTTCCCAGTACCTCATCCTATATATTGGCTTAAGGCTTTCAAATTTTAGCACTCTTCATCTCATTTTGCCTGAACTAATCCAGCAAGTAATCGACTTCAAAAGGTTCAGTTCTAATATTCCGACGTCTTCTGGTGGATGTCCTCCTCCAACCCCCTCCCCTCCCCCTGTTCTCTCTCTCTCTTTCTTATGTGGGCATGTGTGGTATGACATATTCCTCAGCTGTCCAGTAATCATTACTATACAAAGTCACATGTAGCACAGTAGTCTGGTTTGGTCCTTAAACCCCCAGCTCTAGAAGGCTTCTAGTACCATGTAGAAATATACAACACTACTGACTTCATTAGGTGACATGCAACTCAGACTCATGGCAACAAGTTAACTGTGCCTTAGAGAGAACATGCTTTACCCAACCTAACAGGTCTATTGATCTGCAACCCCTCACATCATGCAACTAAAGAGTGCCTTTATGTTTTTGGCTGTCATAGTAACATACTGCAATACAAGTTCTTTTACCATCCTGAATTCAAATTGTAATGACCCTTCTGGATATTAAATCCTCCACATTAACAAGTTCTTTTCATTAGCTTTTTATATTTGAAGACGTTTCACCATTCTTCATCATGATGCCCCTGTCTAATAGTAAGAACAATAATAAGAACCTAAATTTATTCCAAAAAATTGAAACTGGTAAGTCAAAGTGATAAAAAGATTTTTGTCCTAGTTATATGTTTAGTGTTTTGATTAAAAAGATAAAAACGTCAATTGGAATTTTTTCCCTGGAGTTCTGCATGGCTACAGAGAATGAAGACGATGAAGACACCTAATTGTTTTAGAACTTTATCATTCTAGTTATGCAAAGTATTTGTCATATGGGAATTTAGACAATTTGGAATTTTTTTGTTTTTATTCCTACTTTGATTTGAATTCCAATTTTAGCTAGGATTAAAATTAAATGCTTTTATTTTCTAGTTTAGTTTGGATTCTAGTTTGATAGTAATTTGTGAGTTTATAAATGCAGCTTGCAGCACAATCTAGGAAATATTTAGATTTTGATGGTTGATTTCTGAATACAAGATTTGAATTCTTTTCAATTGAATGCTCTTCTCCTCTCTACAATTCCTCTTTTCTTCTTTCTACTTCATACTTCTATACACTCCCCTTCTCTTCCCCAATTTTTATTCTTATTGTGTCTCCACTTAAGGAAAAAGCAAATATGAACTATCTAGGTACTGAACTCCATTTTTCATCCCACTCTAAATCAGGTTAACAATTGAAATATCAATGCTATTCACAGTAACTACGAACCATAAGAAGAAGTAACAGTTAATTCCACCATCAATAACCATAAACAAACCTAATAGTTTTACCACTTTGTCAAACTCCTTTCAAAGAAGACTTTTTTAACTAAAGAAGCAAAAAGTAGAAAAGATATCTAAGGAATGCCACTACTGCTGGTATAATCTTCAATGAATCGATGATAACAATATTAATCCTTGGAACAAGGCTTTGGAGTGATCAGAGCAGGATGCACCCTCAATAGTATGTCATGACCCTATGAGTAATAAAGGGGTATTATTGTAATAGGGTATAATAGTTTGTTAGAGATATTTTAGCAAGTGGTTAGAAGCACATGGGAGCATGTGCTAGGCTGTTAAAAGGCAAATATGCCTATATAAGGTTATTGTAATGGGTTTGTTTCTTTATGCAAGAATTAATGAATTGAAATCTGATTTCTCCTCCTTCGAATTCTCTCCCTTTCTTGATCTTCATCTCCTTCTTTTCTATTCTTCTAATCCCCCTAACACTTCTTCTAATTTCCCTCTCATTCTTTCAAATCCCCCCCCCCTAATTTCCACCTGTTATTGGCCTTAGCTGAATCGAATGTTATGATCCTAGCGTTTAATCTTAGGATTAGATCGGAAATCAGAAGGATCCGATAGGTTTAGAACCAAGAATTGCCTGGTTTGGGGGAGGAAATGAAAAGAATGAGGGGGAAAAACCAAAAGAAGAAGGGCGAAAGAAATAGAAGAACAGAAGAGAGGGGAAAAGATGAACGAGAGGGAGAGACGGGAGAGGGGAAGGAGAATTAAGAGAGAAAGAGAGAGAGAGAGAAAAAAAAGATTTTCATTCATTCAACAACCTCCCTCCCTTCTCCTATCAACAGCCTTTTATAGGCTTCCTCTAACAAAAATAACAACATCCATGTGCTATAATAGCATTACAAAATATCTCCTAACAACTTACTAAGTCTATTACTATAATGCCCTTCTATGGAATCTTGGGTCATGACAATTCCCCTCCCCTTGAGAGAGTTCTTGTCCCAATAACTTCAACAATTGGTCACTGCTATTAACCAATTCCAACTTTCTCACATGCCTCTTTCCTTCTTTCTTCTTCTAGGCTTCTTCTTCTTCGTTTGTAGGTTAACAACAACATATCCAGCCTTTATCCCACTATGTGGGGTCGGCTATATGAATTCTAGACTTCCATATATTTCTGTCTTTTGTCATATCTTCATTTAGCTCCATACACTTCATATCAAACTTTAATGTCTCTCCCAAAATCTTCTTGGGTCTACTTCTACCTCTTTTTTTAACTAATTGTTCAATTTCATCAACTCTCCTCACAGAAGCGTCTCTTGGTCTCCTTCTCACATGACCAAACCATCTTAGTCTAGTGTCTCTCATCTTCTCCTCGATTGGCACTACTCCTACCTTATTACGAATAACCTCATTTCTACTTTTATCTTTTCTTGTATGGCCGCACATCCATCTTAGCATCCTCATTTCCACTACGCTCTTCTTTTGCTCATGCTGATATTTGACTACCCAACATTCTGAGTCATACAATAAGACCGGTTTTAAAACTGTCCTATAGAATTTTCCTTTTAGTTTTAATGAGATTTTACCATCACATAACACACCCGATGCATATCTCCATTTTAGCCAACCTGCCTTAATTCTATGCGTGACATCCTCATGAATTTCTCCATCTTTTTGGATCACTGATCCCAAATATCAAAAATGGTATTTTCTTTGTAAGATTTGTTCCTCCAATTTTATTATAACATCCTCCACTCTTGCATTTTTACTAAATTTACATTCCATATATTCTGTTTTCCTTCTACTTAATTTAAATCCTTTAAATTCTAAATTGTTTATCCACAACTCAAGCTTAGTGTTCACTCCCTCTTTTGTTTCATCTACCAACACTGTCATCTGCAAATAGCATACACCATGGCACCTCTGTCTGAATGTCCTTATTGAGTTCATCCATTAACGTTGAACGTCTTGGATATACCATCGAGTCTAGCAAATCTACAACATAGGCGTTGTCATTGATCTTCTTCAAAATCTTGTAAGGACCATATATGTTGGGCTGTAATTTCTCATGATGTCGATCAACAACTTGTTTGTACTTAGAGTTAGCTTGTTGCAGCTTCTGCTTCACATCTTCCTACACGATTTGCCACTGTTCCGCCATATTCTAAGCAGCTATGCTGACTCCTAGATCCTTTGGCAGGTTGATTAGATCCAAAGCATGCTACGACGTCTTTTGATACACGACTAAAAATGGTGATTGTCCTGTGGCACTGTGAATAGCACTGTTGTAAGCAAATTCTGCCTGCGACAGTGCTAAATCCCATTGTTTGGGCCTATCACCACAGACACTTCAAATGAGGTTGCCCAGAGTTTTGTTCACTACTTCTGTCTACCCATCTGTTTGAGGGTGGGCCATACTGCTTAAATTCAATGAAGAATCGAACATCTTCCATAACATTCTCCAGAAATGGCTAATGAACTTGGTGTCTCTATCTAAAGTGATGGTTTTTGGTACTCCGTGTAAACGGACTACCTTCAAAAGAATAATTTAGCAATGCCATCCGCATCAGCAGTCTTCTTGCAAGGGATGAAATGAGCCATTTTTTAGAACCTATTAACAACAACAAAAACAAAATCCATACCTCGATGAGTTCGTGGTAAACCCAACACAAAATCCATCAATAGATCATCCCAAATAGCTTCAGGAATAGGTAAAGGCATGTATAACCCAGTATTATCCGACTGTCCCTTGACAGTGGTATATGTAGCACCTTTGCACAAATCTAGTTACATCCCTCAATATGTAGGTCTCAAATCAGCTTTTCCCTTAGAGAGGAAAAAGGAATGCAAAGTTGATTTCCTTTCATCAGTACCTCTCATGGATGCGAAAATCATCCGTAGGTTCGTTGCTATAGCACTTCCCCAAAAGAACTTGGAAATCCTCATCTGTCTCATACAACTCCTTCAATCATTCAAAACTCACATCTGTCTCGTACAACTCGTTCAGTTGTTCAAAACCCACAACTTCTATGCTCATTATCATCAATAAGTCTGCTCGTCTGCTTAAAACATTCGCCAATTTGTTTTGCACTCCCAACTTGTGCTTTAGTTTAAAAGGGAATTTCTGCGAAAACTAAGACCACCTAACATGCATATCACTGTTGATTCTCTTCTGGCTATTCAAGTACTTCAAAGCTTCATGATCCGAGTATAGAACAAATTCTTACCCAACCAAATAATGCTCCTATGTTTTCAAAGCTCAAACGTCATAATAGAATTCCTTGTCATATGTGCTCCACTTCCACCTTACTTCACTCAACTTCTCACTGAAGTATGCTATGGGCATCTTCTCTTAGGACAGGATTGCCCCTATCTCTACTCCACTGGCATCACATTCCACTTCAATCAACTTGTCAAAATCTAGCAACACCAATAGTGGGGCAATACACAACTTCTCTTTTAACATAACAAAACTAGTGTAGGCTTCCTCTCCCCAATGGAATTTCTCCTTCTTCAAACACTTGACTATGGGTGCAGCATTGCTACCAAAGTTGCATATAAAACACTTGTAGAAAGTTGTCAGCCCATGGAAACTTCGCACCTTTGTGTTAGTTTTCGGGATTGTCCACTCTCTAATGGTTCAGATCTTTTCTTCATCTACTTGTATCCCCTCAACATTGACAATAAAGCTCAAGAACAAGAGTTTATCTGTCATGAAACTACACTTCTTCAAGTTCACATACAACTTAATCTCCTGCAAGACTGTTAGTACTTCCCTCAAGTGCGAAAGGTGATCTTCCTCGGATTGATTGTAAATTAGGATGTCATCAAACTATACCACCACAAATTTTCCAATAAAAGGTTTTAGTACCTACTTCATCAATCTCACGAACATGCTTGGGGCATTGGTCAACCCAAATGGCATCACCAACCACTCATACAACCCCGACTCAATCTTGAAGGCCATTTTCCACTCATTTACTGGTCTAATTCGGATTTGAGGGTATCCACTTCTCAAGTCTAATTTTGAAAACCACTAAGCACCATGCAATTTGTCCAACATATCATCCAGTCTTGGAATTGAGAATTTGTAACCAACAGTTATCTTGTTAACTGCTTGGTTATCTATACACATCCTCCAACTACCATATTTCTTTGGAGTCAACAATGTTAGAACCATAGTTTTGAAAAGCGATAGGCGCATCGAGGCGCAAAAAGTCTTGGAGCCTGGGGCGCGAGGCGCACGAGGCGAGGTACACCTTTACGAAGCGAGGCGCACTTTTTAGAAAGAAAAATAAAACTCAAAATCTTGTAAAATCATAAATAACTATCAAATTATTAATAATAACACATGCATACCATTCATGATTCATCATTTTCAAATTCTAATAACAACATCAAAATTAATTCATTCATCATGCAAATTCTAAATTAGAAACATCATCAAAGTTCAAACTCAATGTCTCAAACATTGTAAAAATACTATATAATATACAAACAAAAATATATTATGTCCATATAATTTTTTTTTAAAATAAAGCTTCAGTGATGGCTTCGGAGACCGGGTGTGTTGGGGATGATTCAACACTTCACCAATTTGTTGGGGTGTTGAATCACCTATGTGATGAACCCAGTAGGTCACTAAGTTCATCTCATCCCAGTGATCTAGTGGGTCCATCTAATTTCATTGCCACTAGAAAAATTAGACGCAGAAGATAAAATCCAGATCTAATTTCATTGCCAAAAGCCAAATATTTTGGGTTCAAATCAAAAGAAATGGTGGTGGTGGTGGCAACAAGTCACAATGAAGGTGAATGACAGCAGCGGCAGTAGACGTCACAACGTTGGAAGTTGGAACAGAGAAAAGAAAGGAGAAGAAGAAAAAGAAATTAGACAAGATGGTGGTGGACAGTGGGGTGGGGACAGTGGACAATAGCTGGTTTGCAGAAATAGAAAAGAGAGGATTAAAAAGAAAGAGTTGGTGGCTTTTTTATATCCAGGGCAAAATCATCCAAACAATGCAAAAAATTAACATCTATGCAGGAGATGTTAAAGGCGCGCCTAGGTGCGCCTCACGCCCCAACACCTTGCCGTGCAAGGCGAGGACCTCACGGAAAACGCGTCGCCTCAGCCCAGTCCAGGCGCCGAACTGGTGCCTTAAGGCGCGTTGTGCTTAGGCACGCCTTTAACATCTATGGTTAGAACTGCACAAGGACTCATGCTCGCTTGAATCTAGCCCTTTCCCAAAAGCTCTTCTACTTTCCCCTTTAAAATCTCACTCTCTTTTGGACTCATTCGATAGTCGGGTAGGTTTGGTAAACTAGCGCCAAGAATCAGATCAATGTGATGCTGAATATCTCGTATTGGTGGTACTCCATTGAGTAGATCATCTAGCATTACTTCTCTAAACTCTTCCAACAATGCTTTCACCGGTTCGGGATACTCACCTAGTTCCTGCCTTGTTCCATTCAACAAAACCTATTTCACAATTGTTATATGCACCACCTTGGACTCTTTAATTGCTTCCTCCATCTCTTGCTCGGAATGGGCACTGGTAAGGAAGGTTTGCCTCTCCACTTTATAAGTTTTAAGACGAAGTGGTAGCAAAGTGTATTTTATTCCTTCCTTCTCGAACCTATACACATTATTCCTCCCAAGATGATGAGCATCTACATCATATTGCCAAGGTCTACCCAACAAAATATGACAAGCATCCACATCCACAATATCACAATAAACCTCATCACAATATTTGCCTATGAAAAAGGGTACCTTACAGCGTAATGTCACGTGGACCTTCTCTATGACTTTAATCCACTCAATAGTATAAGGGGCGGGATGTTTCTCAACTGGCAGTCACAAGCTCTCCATCGTCGTCTCCCTATAATGTTTGTTGCCACTATTAGTCATAACATCAAACACCCGATCTTTGATGGTACACCTAGTTTGGAACAGTTGATGACACTAACTAGGATCTTCCGTCTTAGGTGCCAGCATTGTTCGTTGAACCACATAGCTCAAAACAGTATCATCATGGTTGTTTTCGTATTCAATATCCCCTCCATCGGGGCTGCATATCTCGACATCATCTTCCTCTTTTCCATGTTCAACTACGTGGACTACCTTCATTCGATCGATGTCCTAGTTGGTTATACCTAAAACTCTTTCCTGAGGTAGGTCTTGTGTAGGGGTTAGACCCTTTTTGTGTCGCCTCCACTTCTGTGACGACGTGCTTACCTGCAACCTTATCCTCCCCATATCGATTAGCACAGACTTGATTTCCTCGAGACTGTGTTGTACTGTCTTTTTGCTTTGTATTGATTAGCATACATCTTACGTGAATAATCAGTCCGCGCCTTTTCCTGCAGCATCAACTCTGCCTTCAACGCTATATTCTTGGCTTCATCTAGAGTTCGCAGCACCTATACCCCTATACGGTCTTTGATGGCTGCCTTCAAACCTTCTAGGTACATAGCCACCTATTGTCCCTCAATTTCTCTCAAGTCATTCCACTCTGATAGCCTCATAAATTCAACGGTATATTCATGGACAATCCGTTGTCCCTGTTGACATCTTTGATATTGTTGAAATAAAATCTAATCATAATCAAGAGGAAGAAAATCTCTTTCTAATAGTTACTTCGTTTGGAACCAGGTTCGAATTGGAGGTCTACCCTCTCTTTCCCTTTGGTTTTGCTCTCTATTCCACCATGCAGAAGCACCCCTTTCTAATCGACACGCCACTAGCTTTACTCTCATATCTTCAAGTATTTCCATATATTCAAAGAACTTGTCAATTTCAGCAATCCAATCTAGGAATTCTTTGATATTTAGGTTACCACTAAAGTATGGAATGTCTACCTTCAACTTGAAGTCATCTCTATCCCTATAAGCGTTTCTCTAGTGACCTCGATTGTATTGATTATTCTTGCGATAATTTCTCACAAGTTCCTCTAGGTCTTCATCTTCTATATTATCATCATAGGCAAGCAACGTTTGTTGATTTGCAGGACCGAGTGTTAAGATTAGGAGCACTAGGATCCTCTCAATTCAATGCCAATCTCACACACTCCTCACCTGAAATCAAACTAACAGAAATATGAAAAATGAAATTGAAAGCAGTAAAGAAATTAGGGAAAGGGAAAACCAAACCACACAAGAGACAAAAAGTTTATTCTGGCTCAAATTGCAGTGAGCAATCCTACATCCAGTCTTGGTCCGAGAGCAATCCACTAGAAATCCAATGTAAGAATCAGTACACGAACTCCCTCTCACACGACCATCACGAGATTACAAAGGCTATCTAATCTAGACTTTCCTCTCCTTTTCAGAACCCGTTTACAGTGAATGAATGAATCTATCCTTTTTTGACTGCCCGCCTAAACCTTCTATTTATAGAGGATTTGGGCGGATATTACAAAGGGTTAAATCTATACTACATAAAGTCTAAACTACCCCTTATAAGTACAACATAAGTTAGAATCTCCCTATCTTAGTTTATTTTGTTGCTTCCAACCACTTGAGGGTTCTTCTGATTCCTTCTATCCTTCTAGAATACACTCAATGCAAAACTTCAACATCAAGTCTAATGAAATGACCACCGGGCACATGAGCAACTTCATCTCCAACAAGGAGTGCCTCCTTTTCTTCATCTCTGTTGGCACTTAGGGCTAAGGTGTCTAGGCGATCTACCATCTCTTCGAAACATCACTCTAAGAACTAGAATCAGATATCTAATCATGTTCTCCATGGCCTTCAATGTCGCCTCAAGATTTGAGGCCTCAATTCCCCGTTCACCACTAAGGGAATCGCCACCACAAACGTCACCGGCCATTGGACTGGGCGAACTTGCCTGCTCTGATACCAACTAACGCGGCGTAGGAAGTGATTTAAACCAATTTCGCGTTGAAACTGAAGACACAATCGAACTTAAGAAAGAAAAATGATATTATTCTAGGAAAAGAAATTCCTAACTGAATCAGGAAGAGAAAAACAAAAATCAGATCCTAATTAAAGTAGAAAGTTGAAATTCTAATTGAAGTAGAAAACTAAAATTAAAATCCTAACTGTAGTAGAAAAACTGAAACTAAAAGGCATCCTAATTGCAGTAGGAAATCGAAAGGCTCATATGGCTTCTTTTGGACTCTTTTGGGCTGGATGTTCCATGTCAACAACAAAGTTGGAAAGATTTAGAACCCAATCTCTAGTGGATGCAAAATAAGAATTATTGGGTAAGCATCTCAAAGGGGCCATTTGATTACTGTTGCATTTCAAGAATTTTCATTTCATTTCACCAAAAATGGAATGAAAATTTTCCAAATGGTGTTTGGCTCTCTTTTTTTTATTTCAAAAGCCAAAACATGTTTTACTAAAAAAAGAAAAAAAATCGAAAAGCAATTTAACCTTTTTCCAATTTCAGTTTTCTCTATTTCATTACAAACAAAGAAAACCCCCCCTATCTCTCCCTCTCTCAAACACCTACATCTTACCTCTTCAATCAACGGCAATGACCTCCCGTCATGCCTCAATCTGGCGAGTCTCTCTTTTTGATGGGCAACAAACGACAATTGTCTCACTCTCTTCGTCTCTATCTCTCTCTATATGTTTCTCTCTCTCTCTCTCTAAGCTCGGCTTCTCTAGACTCTCTCTCTCTCTCCCTTTGTGCATGTACAGTGAAGAAGGGGTCGATCTGCCCTCTCTATATATATAGCCATGTATACACACAGTGGGCAAGACAGAGATGAAGGACATGGGCTCGATATTCGCTCTCTCTCTGTGTATATGTGTGTGTGTGTACACACATGATGAGGATTTAAATTGTGAAAATCAAACACTGTTTTCAGTTTTTCTTTGCATGTTTTTAACAACTGACAGCAAAATCAAACAAATTCTAAGTTATCATTTTCCCTAACTCAAATGAAAATTTCTAAAATGAAATAGAATGAAAAAGGTGGAAAGAAGTAAAAATTTCCATAAAGAATTTCAAACAGCACCTAAGTAAAAGAAAATTGTAGTGGAGGATCAAGGAGAGAACTCATGGAAAATACACACAAACCAGTAAGATAAGTTCAAATGAACCGGAAATTCACATTAATCATGAAGTCAATTGCCAAAATTTGGTTATACAAGAAGTAATACCTGGTTCCGTCAGCACTGTATGCCATCGTAGTGCACCAAAGTCCAGGGGCATCATAATCAACCCTCGATCCCAAACAATCATAAAGCCATGCTTTAATTTTTCCATCAATAGCAGTGGAGAAAATAAACTGCATACAGAGATAAAGTAGTCCAAGTGAAATTAAAAGGGATAGAGCTAAGCTCTTCAGACCTTCTTCCTTCACAATATTGCCAAAATGTGCCCATAACATCACTATGTGTCACCAAAAGAATGATAAGGAAGTAAGCACACAGCAACAGCTTTCAAGCATAGAAAGTATTCACCTGAATATTCTCTTTATGGTGAGGGCAGACAGAATATACAGGAGCTTCATGACCTTCGAATGTATACTGTTTGCGTCCAGCTACAGCATCCCAGACCTATTAAAAAGGATGAATATGAAAACTCAACCCGAAATATCCCAAAAGGAAATATGATTCAGTTAATACCCTGATTGTTTTGTCATCACCACATGTGACAATACAGAGTTGCTTGTTAGGAAAAGCAAATGCAATATCATTAACGCCACCAATATGAGCATCAATCTGGATCATTGGAGAAGTTGTTAGTACTTGAAGATTGATCTAGGTATGACAAAATAACAACAAAACAAATAAGCTTACTTCTAAGTGATGTCTTAGCTCCCCTGCTGGATTGAACATATATATCTGAACAATATGCTTTGAGAAAGCAACACCTATTAAAAGGAAAATGTAAGATGAGCAATAAAACACAATTCGTATAGGACGCATAAATCGTGGCGGAGCCAAGATCCAGGCCTTTTTTTGGGGGCGGGGGGTCCCTAGCATAACATTACAACATATTATACATTTATTACGAAATTATTTGAATTTCTGCAAAAAAATTCTTTTCCATCATCTTAGTTATTAATTTTTGAAAAGATGACTATTGATCTAATTCATTTTTCTTTTAGGAAACTTGTCTACGACTACAAAATAAATATATTTATAACTTAAAGACTATCAATTAGTTAATACTATAAGGAATCATAATCAATTAACATTATTTATGCTAAAAATAAGTATTAACTAAAATATAAAAATTACTAATATGAATAACTTCTCTCCCTTACCTTACAGGACTTAGCTGCAACATAATTCCTAAAGATTTTTTTTATCCTTTTTCCTCTCCTTTTCCCCCCCTCTTGCCACATAAATGAAAGCTTTTTCTTCTTTTTATCATTTTAAGGGCTCAACTCTCCACACAATTGCTCAAACAAGTTAGTTGTTTGCAAAGAAAGATTATTATTTGTTTAGTTTATCAAGCTACAACAAAGAAAAAAAAAAAAGAAACCAGTTTATGTTTTCAAAGTGTTCTCAATCAACTAATCAAGCTTTATAGGAAGTAACTTGTTGGATCAATTATCAAGCTTCAAAGGCAGCAATGAAGTAATAATTATGCTCCTCCATTGTAAAAGAAAACTTAATTTTGGCTATATTTTTAAATTTACGAGAAGCACCCATTGACATATTTTACGTTTAAAAGTGAAAAGTTTATAAAACCACCCCAAATTTTTCTTGGCCTTGGAACATTATATAACAATCAACATTCTTATTGATGCTCTTTTTTTTTTTTTTTTTAAAGCTGTGGGGGTGTTTGGAGGGGGGGGGGTTGTTGAATGCGCACCCTCAGCTATACGTGACTTCACCACTTAACACATTAAAGAATAAAACAAAAGTTCCAGTGCAAAAAAAATAAAAAACAAAGATTCAGATATACCAAGTATAGATCCATCTGGGCCCCAAATGCATCGATTAACCGATATGGTAGCATCTTTCACCAAAGTTGTCTGGACATCATGAAGGTTTTCTTCATAAAAATGGATAACCAGAGTTGAATGAAGCACCATATCAAATGCAGCTAATACCTATCATATTCTTACCTGCAAAGGCTTTGAACAAGCTGAGATGTCCCAAACCTTGAAAGGTTTATGTGCTAACCTTTCCCGAGATCCAACTTCCCAAATGCTTATGTCACCAACATTTGTCCCAACTAAATGACAATAGTATACCCAGGAATATATTCAGACATAACTATCTCAAGGGTGCTACCATAAATGATCATCTTTACAAGATAAAAAGTAAAACAAATTACTATATAAGCACATAAGATTAGGCCATGTAAAACAGGTCGCTCAAGCATCAACCTAGAAGAACAGTCTGCTGCTGTGGATGAAAATCCATGCTCATCACATTAGATCCTTGGCTAAGATTCCTCACAACAGATTTTGGAAGATCATCTTGCGAATAAATGTTGGGAGGAAGTGTTGAACCCGAAAAGGACACCTAGATAATATATTTTAGCATGTCAGCATGCAAACAAGAATGCTTTCCAAATCAACATTAGTCATGTTTCACATGACTAAGCATTCCAAACATGTATCCAATTTTCTGCACCTCGTCGGATTGGCCAGATCTAATACGTTTCATTAGATGCTCAGAATCTGCAGTTTGATAATCCATTGCGGGAGCACCTGGAGGAGTTCTTGGATGCTTCAAGAATGCAGCTGAGGATGTCAAAGTAAGTAATAGTATTGTTAACCAGGCCTGAATAAGTGATAATATCTCATTAATTCAAAGTCATACCAGAAGTAAATATTGAGACTAACCTGGACCAGAAGGCTGCACAAGACCAGAGGGACCTGCAGCAACTGCAGCATGGGGCATAGAAGGATTAGCATTCGACATCCACCCTGCTATGGCACTTGGAGAAGGAGAGACAACCGGTTGGAATGGCTGCACAGGATGAACCAACTGAGACTTGAGGGCAAAAGAGTGGGCATAGCTACAGTAAGAAAATCCAGTAATACTTACGCTATGGGCTCCAATAGGGGGGAAAGCACCAGCCTTAGGAGCAGGTCCCGCAAGAGGGCTATTAGTTGGTGGAGGCGCACGGGTTCCATTACTAGAAGCACAAGTGTGATCAGTAAAAAGTGTTTTGATATCAGGGTTCGGGCGAGGGTTCTTGCAAAGTTGATGCTGCCAGTTAAGACTGAAATTTCCCAAAAAAAAACTTTGATAATGACAACTTGAACAAAAGATAAATTCACCGAATTTAACAAATACACCTCAAAATCAATTAAGCAAGCATCTGATAAGGAATGACAGGAAACAAAGGCAATAACAAAAACAAGAACCAAACTTGGAGAGGGGAAATAAAAGATGGCAGTAAATCAATGAACAATAACCTCTGATTTATCAATGTTCGCAATCTTGAAGCCTTGAATGATGGAAATGTCAGTTTGTCACGAAACAATGGATTTGCCTCTATAAGCTTCTTAAGCTCAACTAGCATAATATTCCGAGCAGACTTTGTGTCCCCATACTTGGAAAGTTGCTCATTCTGCCTGATAATAGGAATAAGTAAGTAGATAGACTCTAAAATAAGAAATCGAAAATCATTTATCAGCTAATGTCAAGGTATATATAATACCTAAAATTTTCAAGAGTAAGTAGCTGGGTGATCTCCTTAAAGAGTTCTTCATTGAAGGAAGCAAAAACCTTAAGATCCTTCACGAGAATCTCCACAGCCTTCGCACGGTCATACCTGCAAGGCACAATAGGAAAACTAAAGATCAACAATATTTAAATACCAGAGACTGCTCCCAAGATATAGAACGGATTCATCAAGACTCACCTATCCAGAGCCTCCAAGTATTTTTGTTTCCGGATTTCAAAGAAAATTTTCATTGAGTACCGGTTATCCTCAACCTTTGTGAAACCACATAAATAACGCTCAACTTCATCCCATTCACCTGCTTGGACTTGATCCTCAAAATATTTCATGTTGAAGAAGAAACCAGACTCTTGTTCCAACCTAAATGCATCATAAAGTTCTGAGTAAGAGAAATATATGCACCACTAAACCAGCTGATTTCCTTTTTGCTAAAATTAATCAAGTTGCCTCCATTTGCATCCAGAATCACCAGGGAAAACCCTAGAGTATACTCTAATTTCATCATGTTAATTTGGCTTCCCAAAATGAAAAACTGTCTGTTCACTTGGGCAACAACCCATTATTACTTATGCATGATGTTATTTAGGGTTCCCCTATGTTGTAAAACTCACCAAAGGAAGGCAACCAGTTTACCTGGCAAAAAAGAGAAAGCAACCAGTTCATAAATATAGTTTAGGTAAGCTGGTTTTCTCAGGTTCTTGGGCATTTGATATTTAGCACAATTTCACTTTCCTACAATCTTTAAGCAGTATAAAGAGTTACCTCGTAATAACAAAACAGAGAAATAGAGGAACTTACTTATGGACTGTTTCCTTGAACTTCTCCTCATCTAAGAACTGTAAGATTAAGAAAACCAGTTCCCTGCTCAGGGACGACATGCCTCCTACACCTGGTACCCCGAACGACTCCAGTGCAAAATATCAATAACAACGAATTCGACAAATAAAGTATGTGATCCTTCCAGAACAAGTTCCAGTTGTATAAATTCTTCAATTGCCACAGCTCGCGTAAAAAGGACTATCCTTTGCTTCCAATTTTCCTATTTCAAATAAAATAACAATAATGCAATCATTAGGTCACCCATCCACTTTTACACTCAAAATCCCCAATTTCAGACAGTCAAAGAACTCATGCAGAGCGAAAAACCAAACCAATTCACCGAATACCGAAGCAAAAGTACCAAAAGAACAAAGTGCCTAACAGTTCGGCCCCAAATCCCGTGAAATTTTGCGTCAAATTAGAAATGAAAAGTAGAACACCGAAACCGAAAAAGAAAAAATTAAATACGCACGCCAGAACCAGAACCTACTCCGCTAACCAAAACTTCGATCAATGAGCCTAGCAAGGCGCACGAACCAAAAATCCCCTCCCTAAGAACGAGAAGGAAGAATCGGCAACAACTATCACTAAACCAAATTCAGATCTGATCACGAAAACCATGCCAACTGAGGAAGAAGAGAGCGCGACTTACTGGCTAAAGAAGCGGGGAAAGCAGAGAGACCTAGGGTTTCCAGAATAGCCCGTCTTCCCTCGGCAACAAGAAAATCAGTCCTCTCTGGGCTTCTCTCTGTCTCTCTCCATATATACCTCTCTGTGCCTCTTTCGGTTTCCGCCTCTCCGAAACCCCCTTTTATATGTGGCCCCAGACTTCTCTTGGGCACTGACACTAGAGAAATGATAATCTCACCAGACTGTTGGGCGATGTATGGGGCAACAAAAGCTGTGCTGACAATTTTTGGCCTACGTGTTGCCCGGTGGTTGGCGGTTGCTCGAGGTGTTTTACACCGAGGGGCGTTGTTAGACGTTCCATTTTTCTTAACGTTGAAGGAGTTCGACTTTTTATCCTTTTTTTTTTTTTTTATTCTCTCTTTTTCTGGACTTTCCTCTCTCTTTCCCAGGTGGAAACTTTTAGAAACTGTGTTTATTCCGCTGTGACCGGCTCCACTAACCAGCTAATACACTCGCTAACACAACCGTAAGCCGAACCTGATTATCCTTTCATGAACCTCGGGAATGATGAAAATGTAGCGGTTTGTTACCGGCGGCTAATTTTAAAGAAATTTGTAAATACATTATAATTGTTAAATTATTTAATAAAATATTATTCCTTTCACACATTGTAACAAAATACTATAAATATGTCAGCATCACTTTTTCTCACTAGAAAGAGAATACAATAAATGTCACCTCACTTTCTTACACTAAAAAAAGAGAGTGCCATGGCGAAAGTGGAATAATTAGAGTTTGTTACTAAAAATAGCAAGTTTATAAATTTTTAAGAAATTTTGAGATTATTTTAACGCAATATATAGTGTCTAATTGAACACGTTACTAAAAATAGCAATTTAATAAAGAATTATTATTTTTAATAGTGTGTTCTAATAGGAAAATATATTAAATTTATGATACTAACATTCATCATAGCAAAAACACGTATACAAATATTGTATTTATAGTCAATGACTTTGTTAACAACCAATTCATCAATAAAAAAGCAATGTATCAAGACGTATTCATTAAAATTAAAATAACATACATGTAAAAAATACCTAAATCAAATAACTATATATTCGATATACATACTAATCATGAAAATATTATCCAACATCGAACAAAAATGATCATAAACACTCAACCTCAAACAGGTAGAAATAGAGGTATGCCAATTTTTTTTCCTTTTTATCGAGGTTCCTGCTCCTTATAGGATCATCAAACACAATTTGCTCTTACATTCGATGCTTTTGCTCTACTGGTCATGATCTATGCTTGTACACTTGCAACGATGCCGTCAAAGATAACACCCCAATAAGAATTGTAGTAGTGGTGTAAGGTAAACATGTTATAATAGTTATATCTCAACCTCAAATCACTTGCACTTCCACCTTAACATGATCGTGGATTGGCATCCTTCTGGTGAGATTGTTAAGCCTCATTACTCTCGATGTCTTTGACATGTAAGCCCTCTCTCAGCATCTTTCTAATATAATCGCTCGATGTTGGCGCCCCTAACATCCACATGATGTAATTTCTTAGCCTCGCCAAGTCCATCTTTATCTAACATATAATTGCTTGGCTTTTATGCTTGTACACCTACAATGATACCCTGAAATGTGACACCTTAATGGGAACTATAGTGGTAGAGTGGGGTAAACAAGTTGATGATTATATCTCAACCCTGGATGTCACTCACACCTCTATCTCAATATGATCATGGATGGGTGGATTGACATCCTCGAGGTGCATTCGCTTGGTCTCGTTACTCTTGACATCATTGGCATGCAAGTCCTTCTAATGTAATCACTTGATGTTGCCACCTTTAATATTCACATGATGCAATCCCTTGGCCTTGCCTAAAATGTGAAGTCACCAATCGCCTATCCATCCACTGAAAATGACATATCCTCTAGATGATGCAATGATAAAGTGATCAATAAGGACTATGGCAAATCAACATCGGGTCTAGACAAACCATTCAACCTTATATGGGAAATCACCCAAATGTGAAGTGTTTGTTGGATATTTTAAATAAAAGTTAATACATACGAGTATCGCAAAAAAAAAGTTGAATAAATGAAAAATAACTCATAAGTCATACTATACCATGTTTGCTTTGGATCGCTGGTTGGTTTATCATTTATAGATAAGATGAGGTTGATATAATGTGACAAGTAATTCAATGACACCATGTCATGTAATCATTATTTAGAAAAGTAAGACTCTAAATCCCTAAAGCCATGGTGGCATGATGTTGCTTCCATATGTCGACATATCATCGATGGTAAACACACCAGTCACATATGCCATTGCCTCATATGCCTAGTGTATGGAGCTCTATTTCAGTGTCCCTATACGGTAGCTTGTGTGTACCATATCGAATTAGTGCATCACATAGGGCGATAAGGCCACTCTACGACATCAAAGAATGTTAGCATAACCTCGGATAACCAAATGTCTTATTTGTCTCAACACATGGTAGGTAAGAGTCTAATCACATTATCGTTATATAACTCCCTTGTGACCTACAAGGATGAAAATAAACACATGGTAATTAAATCCAAGCAATTAAATACAAGCATATATTTATGAAAATAAGCACTGTTAGCATATGACTACGAAATAGTTCAAGTGAATACCTGCAAATCAATCTGGTGGTTGAGTTGGTCTCGATAGTATCTAGTGTGTGGGTGATAAGGTTATCCCTACACATATGATAACCCCTTTAATGCCGTCTTGATGGCTCCATAGCTTAGTCATATGAGGTCATAAGCAACTTAGATGGTAGGTTAATGAGGAGTCTCTCTCATGCTCATAGTTGTGGGAGTAACAATGAACCCTAATTTTATACATGCCTTGCTGACATGCACGACCGCAAAACTCATTAAAAGTAAGCTAATGAGGCTCTACCCAACTAAGAGACTTGAATTGATCGAAGTTAACTAATAATGGTGGGAACAATAGTTAGGCAAATGACTTTGACTTATTTGGAAACAATTACCCCTCCCCCAAAATAAGTACAAGATGTAAGCCCAATCATATTTTTAAACATTACATCATGTGCATCACTTGATAAGTCAACAAAGTAAGATCTCAATCATGTTATCTTCAATATAACCCCAAACATGTCATTCTTTATGGGTCGCATCTCACTAACTATTTGCAAAGGAACAACCAATCCTATAACCATGTCCTCATCCCCTAAACAAGCATCCCATCAATGTGCAACCAGAATAACACATTTCCACCAATTTTATGAAACGCATGATCTTCTTCCTCCACTTAACGAATGTTATGATCAATGATTGATGGATTTGGAAATTAACCCCAAGTTTTTGCACATGTATGAACCCGACACTTGTCAAGTAATGAATGATGCAATAGTGCAATCTTATTCTCACATGTTGAGTGATTGTTTAGACTTGCATATAAGTACTTACCTTGTGTTCATCCCCTTCCAAATATCAATAAACTCATGTGAATGTTGTGGGTGGAACACGTTGTTGAGAGAGTCTAAAGCAAACTAATCCATTGTACCTACCAACCATTAAGGGTAAGAAGGTCATAATATTAGTATATTTGTTGGGTAGTTTAATGTAACTATTAATATCAGTTAATATAAACAAATAAGTTAACAACTAATGAGTAAATTAGATAACAGATGTGTTAATTCATTTAAATATAGGACAGTAAAAGTAACAAGTAGCGTAAATAATATAAGACAACAAATATAACATATAATTATCAAATATATTGCATGAAAAAAAAGTATAACATTGCGAAATGATATAAACCAAATAATATATTCAATGCTCCTCCTCAATAAGTGGTAAGCCTTATTCCTTTTGAAAGTTTGGACATGTACAAGGATTATGACCTTGTTGTCTACATATGCCACAATGTTGCCCCAGATTGGTACTCCCTTATATCTATCTTATTATGCATTTTGGTGAAATGTAGTCATCCCTTTGAACATCTATGTGTTGCGTTTGACAGGATACTAGGATTATTATGTTTTGCCTAATATTCTAACTCTTGTATTAGATAGAATTGCTCATAATCGATTTTAATGTATGTATCCACAATGTATACAAGGTTAGCGAACTCTTTACAAGTAACACAACCAAATCTACAACCTGCCACGGCATGAGAGTAAGGATATCTTTGGATTTGTCATTTTGCCATTTATGACCATTACACCAATATTGGTTAATTCTGATGTCATGATGTTTGCCACCCTTGTTGTTGTTGTTTGGGTCCCTTCCTCTTTTCACATTGAAAATATCAATTTGAATGTCCTAATGTGTCTTTGTGTGTACTTGATGTACTTTTATTTTTTTAAAGCTTAATAACAACATTAGGTACAAATTATGAGGTGTTGGCTTGATTAGTGGTCCTAATGTGGTGTCTATATTTGAAGTACTAAATCATCCTATTTTTGTTATAAAAAATATAACAATTATAATTTGTGTGAAGTGGGAAAAATTGCAATGGAAGATTCTAGCACTGTTGTAACGCCTCGCTTTCGAGAGCGCGTTATAAATTGGGACAATTCCGGAACAATAAAATTTTTCTTTTCAAACTTAATTCTAAATCACATCATACCTTGAATCTGTCATAGAATTCTCTTACATAAATCTCGAAAGAGAATCATTATACATATCAAATGCGGAAGCAATGATCGAAACCTGATATCCTAACATTAATCATAAATAAATTCTTACATCTTCAACATTCCTCAAACGTTCAAAATCTAAAGTAGTAGAACTTAAATACAGGACTATGTTACATACATTTCATTTCTCATGCACTCTGCTAAGTGTCATTTCATGCCTCATTTATCCTCGTATCTGCTACAATCTCTATCTGAAACGTTTAAATATTCCAGGGGCAAAACCCAAGTTAGATGATGAATCATTTAAGTAAGGGTACAAAAAATATATTTCGTGCATGAATGCAATGTCTTTTATCATAGGTGTCAACTGCACCCCTTATGCTACCTACCATTTTTGTGGCCCCCTCTTTCGAAGCTGAGGTGTATGGGTGCACCCTTGGTAAAGCAGCGGTGTCAATTCGTACTCCCTACGGCCTCAAATGAGAGTGATTAATGATATCAACGTGTCTTTATGCATTTCATAGTCATGTCATGTATGCAATCTACGTGATGGATTCATATCAGGGCATGTCAATATGATGAAAACATTTTTGAGAAACATAAACCACTTACTAACCAAGCATTTTCCATAAAACTAACTTTAATTAAGGAGTATCACTTACTTTCTCAAGCTTATCGGGCTACCTCAATATCATGCCTTGCCTCGGTTTGCATGCCAACCTCAAAATTTGACAAGTTACTTCAATTTAAGCCTCAAAGCATCCTAACCACCATAATTATTTAAATAAACATTAAAACATATTTTTCCATAATTTCTGGCATTTTCTATAATTTTCTCTCTATTTCTTCTTATTTTTCCTCAATAAATCCAAACTACATATTTCTAAAATATTTTCTCAAATATTTCACTACGACAATTCATAAAATAATATTCTTGAATTTCTAGAATTTTCTAGGAAATTTTACTTACCTTGACTTAGCCTTTCCAGTTTTCTCAGTATGCGTGACCTATCCTTGAAATGCGTGCCCAGGCCGTTTTTCTCACCAAAAATTTCAGGATATTACCAAAATATAATTTCCTATTTTTCAAAATTTTTCTAAAAATTTTCTCCAATTTTTTTCTATTTTTCTTCTTTTTCTTTTATTTTCTCTTTTTCTTTTTCTTTTCCCTCCACTTCGTCTTCTTCCTCTCGCCTCCCCTGTTACCTGCGCACGCCTAGCTTCTTCCATTTTTCTTCTTTCTTTCTTTTGTTCTTTTCTTCTTCTTCTTCTTCCTTCATGGCTAAACCAACACCACCCGTGGTCGCCGCCTCGCGCCATCTCCGGGCCTCCACTGGCCGTTGCTCAGGCCTTCAACCTCACCCACACGCACCGCCCAGCATTGTCACGTCGCCGTTGGAGCTGCCCGCGGCTGTCGTTGGCCGCAACTGGTTGCGGCCCTGTTGTAGCTGGTTGCGGCCATGGCCGCACCAGCTTCTCCAGACCGCCTTTCCGAGCTCGAAGGTCGTCGCTGCTCCTTGCTGGAAGCTCCTCCGCGAGCTGCCCGATCACCCCCTTGCTGCACAGCAGCTAGAGGTTACGTCGCCCAGCTCACTGTCGCGGCTGCCATGGTCGCGACCCATCTTCCTTCCAGCTCTCTCTCTCTCTCCCTTGCTTTGATGTTCTCAGCCACAACTCCCATTCTGATCTCCCTTGCTGCTTCCCAATCGGCCAAGATGCATCCCAATTGTACATCATATTATAGCTTCCACTGCCTTGGCCGCTACTCCATTGTACATCATATTAATTGCTCTATCTTGCTGCCATATCTTCCTTAAATCCAGCTGCTCAAATCGCACTGCCATTTCCTCAAATCTTACTGGCACGATCTCTCCATTTTTGCAGCCAAAATCTCGGCCATTAAAGATTCACAGAAGCTGGCCATCACGCACACTGCTACACCACTTATATACAACTATATATATATGCATATATAAATTAGATATTATACTTTAATTTAAGAAAATTACACATTAAATCCTAAATTTCATTCCTATTACACTTGTGCAATTCCCTAATTGCAACTACGGCCCTAAATCTTAAATTAATTTGTATTTATAATACTGAAAATCCATAATTAATAACTTAAATTTTACTCTATAGACGATTTTGCCATTGCGTCATCTCGAAACCTTTGTTTCATCTTGAAACCACTGAAGGGTTGCTTATTACGAAAAACTGAAGCCCCCCTAGGGTTCTATTGATTTTTTGGGAGTCCCCTATGACAATTTGGTTTTACAGCCTAATTAACAATTGTATTTTCGCTGTATCGAAAATTGTTTCCGGTTCGATTTCTTTCGATATCATATCCTAACTCGGAACGCATATCAAGACCATATCATTTTCTTTAGACAATTTCACTCCGAGGCATTCCCTGCAGTTGATTCGGTACTTATAACTGTTATTAAGTTAATTTTTTCAGTATTCTAAACTCGTCGAAATTACGTAGCAACCTCATACGAGCATGGGGTATTACAACTGCAATGAGTCAGCTGACTAGAGATCAACCGAGATAGAGGGTATTTTCAAAAGGATATGGGCTTCTCAAATGAGTCTTTTCAAAAGAATCTAAGGAAGGATAAGTCTTGTGCTGGTACATCTCTCGGAAAGGATGAAGTAGGCTTTTGTGGAGAATTTGAGACCTCTCTCGAAAATGACGATGATATGGGCTTTCAGAGAGAGTTTGGGACTTCTCTTGAAAATGACGATGACGTGGGCTTTCGAAAATAGTTTGGGAGCTCTCTCGGAAATGACGAGGATGTGGGCTTTTGGAGATAACTGCGAATAACCAATAAAAGGTTAGAAAGCTTACCCAACCATTTTCTTTTTCTTTTCTTTCTTTTTAGCCTACTCTACCCTTTGCGTCTAATGGTCATCTTCCACACTAATGTATCTACTCTCATTTAACACATTATGAAAAGTGACCATTGTAATGCGCAGGTCAAAGTCTTTAATACCAAGGGCTTTCTCATTAAACAGAGCCACCTAGTCTTTTAGTGACTTGTCATTCTCTTATTGGATGTTGATGAGGGCTAAGGTTATCTTTTTGATGTACCTCAAGGGTGTAAAGTACATGAGAAAGTTTTACTTTAGTTCCTCGAAACTATAGATGGAGTAATCGAGAAGTTTTGAGTACCACTATTTAGCATTCTCATTTAAGGTTGTCAAGAATGCTTAACACCACATCATGTCCAACATGGTTAGGACCAACATAGGCAAAACGAATAGTTCAATGTGGTATGAGAGGTTGGAAGTGCCATCATAAGGCTTGATGGTTATAATCTTAAACCTTTATATGGGTATTTCAACCATTATTGCCCAATTGAGGGATTGATAAGGCTTTTAGCTGTGTGTTTTCTCCCTTTTACTTTCTCTATTTGTGCTATATTCATCTTGAGGCGTTGGGGATGCCTTTCTTACAAGGTTGTTTCCTTGGTCCAATAGGAGGTTGACAATTATTTTTCCAAGTAGTGATGCACGTAGTCTTCACTCTAAGAATGCCAATTCCCTTTCTTATGGGAGCATCAACATTCCTTCATTTTTTAGACTCGTCAACCATTCTCTGAGGAATGAGGACATTTTTTTTTTGGGACTTATGCCACTATTCTCGAGAATGGTGAAGGTTATTTCTCCTTAAACACTTATTGTCCTATTGGGAGTGTTCAACTTCCTAAGAAGGTCTTATTTCTTCTTGTTATCTAAGGAAGACGCTTAATAACTTAGTTAAATGTTGTACCTAATTCTTCAACTAGATTGAGTGGCCTTGATTTTCTTAATTGTTCGAGATGATATGGATCTAGGCCTTAAACATAGGATTCTCATGTTTGTGCCTTGTTTAAGTGGGTGCTTAATGGGGCGACATGTCAAGTAAGGGTGAGCTGGGTAGCAACTCAGTAGATGAGTGAGTGGTTGTAGGGAATGAGCATGTATGGACACAGACTACCGAAGTCAACCCCACGATAGGTAGCAAATGATGATCTCTTAGAGCTAATTACTACCAAATTTGTCCTCGAGCTATGTTCTTGTTAGCTTTCCTCAACCTTGGCCTTGTTTAAAATTTGCTCAGCTTGCAAAAAAAAGTAAGGCTTGATCCCCAATATGTTATTTTGACGATTAAGTCAATCATAAGACCTTAAAGTAGAACAACACAATAATAATATAATTAATGAGATATATAAGCCATAATGCCGCCACATGGATGCTCAAATTTAAGCTTGGTGGATGATTAAAACTGTGTCATGTGGTGGTTAAATGTAAGCCTATGGGTTGAACTCAACAAGAAGTAATGGATGCCTAGATCCAAAGGAAGGATTAAACATTATTCTTTGAGGTTGAGTTTATGATGTCCTTTAAGATAAGCTTTAGGCTCAGATCTAGAATTTGAGTATCTACTTATCTTATCCTAAATCTTGAGATACTTGTCATTATTAAAAAAATTTAAGAAGACAATGTTATATTTTTATTTGAAATTAAAAAGTTTTATATTGGCTCATATAGATATATTATATATTTGTATTAATATAATAATATAATAAAAATAATAAATAAATATCTAAATCATATTTTTTCTTTCACAATTGTAGTAGACATTCATAATTGTAGTTGTAGACATAGGGCCTGTTTGTTGCAACTTAAAATTTGTAACTTTTATCTTCTAACTTCAAAAAAGTGGAAATGTAGTGTTTGTTTTAACTTATAGAATTCTAACTTATAGTTTCTACTAATTTTTAGAAGGGGTAAAAGTTAACTTTTTCAAAGTTAAAGTACCACAGTTTTTACAACTTTTGATTAAATAGGAATATTTTTGTGACAATTTTGCCCCTATTTTTAACAAATAATTACCTTATTGTCCACGCAATCAAGCGTCTCTCTTATCCACTGTCATTTTCATTTTTAGATCTCTTCTTTTTTCTCGTCATCTCCTTCTCTCTCTATATATTAATTAATTTTTTTTATAACACTTAAAATTTATACATATACACTAATTAATTTTTAAAATATTATTTTATAACTATTAAGAGTATTATGCACAATTATATAAAAATAAGTTATTTTATAGTTTATGGTATCAAATAATACAACTGTTTAACTACAATATTTGAGAAACTGTAACAAATAGGTTTATAACTTATTCTAAATTTTAAAAATTATAATATGAAAAAATAGAAATTATAATTTATTTAATTAAATCCCGACAAATGGGGCATTAATTGATCACATCTATGATGTCATTCGGCATGTTATTTTTTTATCTTTTTATAAATAAAAAAAAACCAAATGTGGGAGATGGAGCCGGGGCCGGGGACAGTGAAGCATCAGTGTTTCTGAAGCCCTGGATTCATCATCGTCGATCGGAGAAATAACCGGAAAGAAGGATGCAGCGATGGGGCGCCAAGCTTCGATCATTGGCCGCCGCTTTTCCCTCCGCTGGCCGGACGATCCAAACCTCGTCCCCGTCTTCCCATCGCCTCCTTCACTCTTCTCCGCAATTTCTCCATAAACCCTTGCCGTCCACCCTAATTTCCTCCAACTTCAAGCCCCTTTTCAGTGGCTATTCGGCTTCCCAGGGTTTGTTGTTGAGTCAGGCAGCTCACTCTGCTCATCTTCTTCCTCCCTCTGTAAGTCGGTCTCTCTCTCTCTCTCTCTCTCTCTCTCTCTCTCTCTCGCTCGCTCTCGCTTTTTTTTTGGGTTTTCCATTGCTGGGAAGCATGGGAGAAAATGGCATCCAGTTGCAGATTGTTGAAGCAGATTATTCATTTAATTTTATTTAATGTGCTTACTGTTTGGGTAGTCTACTCTTATTTATTTTGTCTTTTTGTTTGTTCGGTTCAGTGAAAATGTTGGAAAGAGGAAATCGAATCCGGCAGTTGGGTATTGATGAATTAGTGTATGGTTTTTCTAATTGATTTTCTTGGCGGATAGACAGTTTGTGCATTGATGATTTTCATGTGATGGGGGCTCACTGATTATGGTGGGAATTATGTAGCCTGATCGCTTTGATCTTTGCCTTTTTGATTTTAAGAAAATGTATGTTAAGGAAATGCAACCCAACTTAGTATTAAATTCTTCCTCTTACTTCTGTTACACCCCTTAGCCCTTGTTTGGATTGGCGGTAAAAAGGGAGAGGGAAGGCTCTTTCCCATGTTTTGGAGAGAGTTTCATAATGGAATGCAAGGTGAAGGGAGGGTGTATGTTACCTTGCTTTCCCCACCCATACTCCCATTTTCCTTACACCCCAATCTGGGGTGTAGGGAGGGGGAAGGGAACACCCTATTAAATATTTTTAATTACACTTATTATTTAAATATCTATAGATAATAATAAAACAAAGTGTAATTTTTAATTGTCACATTGTTTTTATTACTTTCATCCCATCTCTTTCCATTCTCTATCCAAATGAAGTGTAGCTACATTGCTTTTCTTTACATTTCATTCTTGCCTAACAAAGGAAGAGTAGCAACCTTTTCATTTCTTTACTTACCCTTCTGTTCCATCCCCTTCCCTAGCTTTCTCCATAAACAAAGTATAGTGAGATTGGTTGTGAACCTTGGGCCTTGGCTGTAAGAGCATGTATGCCATGGCCGAATTTGGTAAAAGACATTTGTGTTACCTATGAACTTTTCATCAAAAGCAATTTCATTAATCTCATGCAGAACACACATCATTTCTGATTGTCAACAGAATTTTACATGATAGTAAATTGTGCGGAGGTCTTAACATTAAGTCTCCATTTTTAGAGTTCGTGCCAGAGCTTTTATTGTTCTTTTGAAATGATAAAGTTGGATGTGTGCTCGCAGTTTAGTGAATGGAAGCTGAAGAAATATTCTTTTGGAAGAATAATACTCCGTCAATTATTCCCTTGCGAGAGATATATACACAGTGGATCTTAAGAATTCTCCTAAATTTTAGAGATTAGATTCCTACTTTGTAGGACTAGATTACAACAACTTTAAATACAAAAAAATCTAATAAAAAAGAAAGATAAGATATAATAACAATCAAGATAAATCACAGAGGATAAATTAGCCGATAACGAGCTTATTAGCTTAGCAACCCGGCCATTAGCTTGGCCCTCCATCAACTCGGCAGCTCGGCCTCATCAGCTCGGTAGCTCGGCCTTCCATCAGCTCGGCAGCTCGACCTTCCATTAGCTCGGCCTCCCATCAGCTCCCAATACTCCCCCTCAAGTTGAGGAATAGATACAAGTCATTCCCAACTTGCCAATTAGTAACTCGAACACTGGCCTTGCAATAGTTTTTGTGAAAATATCAGCCACTTGATTAGTAGTTGGAACGTAGGATAAACTGATTCCTCCTCCTTCAATTTCCCTCTTTTTAAAACTCCTGTCAATTCTTACATGTTTCATTCGGTCACGCTGAACCGGATTCTTCACAATACTGATAGCAGATTTGCTATCACTATAAACTTCTGTTCGTTGAGAGAAGCATAACCCCAAGTTTTCCATCATCCTTTCCAGCCAAATAACTTCACATATCCCTTGAACAATAGCACAAAATTCGGCCTCGGCACTGCTTCGAGCCACTACGGATTGCTTTTTGCTCCTCCAAGTAATCACATTATCCCATAACTTGATGCAATAACCTGAAGTTGACCTGTTATCCTTACGTGAACCAGCCCAATCAGCATCCACAAAACATTCAATTCTTCTTTCATTAGTTTTCCTGAACATTAGCCATTTCCCAGCCGTTCCCTTGAGGTATCTTAGAGCATGAAACATTGCATTTATATGTTTTTGAGTAGGAGAATGCATGTATTGACTTATGACACTCACTGCATAGGCTATGTCTGGCCTTGTAAGTGACAAATAAATTAGTCTACCAACCAACCTTTGGTACCTTTCTTTTTCAACAGGAGTGTCTTTTTTTTCTTCGACATTCCAACCCTTTTCTAGAGGAGTACCAGCTGGTCTGCATGCTAACATCCCAGTTTCCTTTAATAAATCAAGTGTGTACTTCCTTTGAGAGATGAATAACCCTTTTTTACTTCGAGTCACCTCCATTCCCAGGAAATATCTCATGACTCCTAAGTCTTTCACTTTAAATTTAGTTTTTATTTGCTTCTTCAAAATTTCAATTTCCTGTAAGTCATCACCTGTCATAATAATATCACCAACATAAACAATTAATGTGGCATTTTTACCTTCTACTGTAGACTTTATAAACATGGTATGGTCAGCTTGCCCTTGCTTATATCCCAAACGATTGAGAGTCATGCTAAATTTCTTAAACTAAGCCCTTGGAGACTGCTTTAATCCATATAGGGATTTCTTTAATTTGCACACATTTCTACTGCCAATTTCTTGTTCAAATCTTGGGGGTATTCTTATATATATCTCCTCATCCAAGTCATCATTCAAAAAAGCATTTTTAATATCAAATTGAAGTAGAGGCCAATCAAGATTAACAAGAAGAGAAATTAATACCCGAATTGAGTTGAGTTTGGCCATAGGAGCAAAAGTCTCCTCATAGTCAATCCCATATGTTTGAGTAAACCCTTGTGCAACCAATCTTGCCTTGTATCTTTTAACACTACCATCTGCTTTATGCTTTACTGTGAAAACCCATCTACAACCAACCACCTTTTTGTTTGAAGATAGTTTAACAATCTCCCATGTGTTATTTTTCACTAAGGCACTCATCTCCTCCATAGTTGCAACTTTCCACTTAGGATCAGTGTTCCAAAACGCGCTAGGCGCTAGTTAGGCACCAGGCTGGGTCCTAACGCCTAGGGCGCTTAGGCGGCTTAGGAAAACTGTAGTTTTTTTTTTACTTTATGATGTGATTTGATGTTATTTTTAATTAAATCAAAGTTGAAATAGGCATGAAAATATATATATTTAACATATAAATAGAAAAAAAAAATATATATCTAACATATAAATAGAAATAGAAAAAAAAATATATCTAATATATTTAACATATAAATAGAAAATAAAATCAAATAACATAATAAACCTAACACTCAACAACATAGCGAGAGAGAGAGAGAGAGGGGGGGGTCGGAAGCGGAGGCAGAGGCGGAGATGGAGCTTGACAGCGGTGTCGGCGTCGTTGACGCAGCGAGGACGCGACAGCGAGGATGGGGCTTGACGGTGTGGAGGTTGTGAGGAGGTCGCGATGGAGCTGGAGGCAGCGAGGAGGCAGTGACGGCCTTGGGTTGAGATGGAGCTTGACAGTCGGCGACGGTGTGCGCGAGAGAGAAGGGGAAATCGGCGAGAGAGATAAGGGGCAATGGGTAAGGGGAAACAAAACCCCTAATAATCAATTTATATAAAATGGATTAGGTGGCCTAGGCCGAGTTTTAGTTCACTGCTTATGATCAATTTATAATCCATTTTATAATCAATTTTTATAAAATGGATTAGGCCATAATCGGCCAGGCGGTTCATGCTAGTGTCCGCCTAGCGCCAGTGTCCGCCTAGGCCGAGTTTTAGTTCACTGCTTAGGATCACTCATAGCCTCTTTATTCCTTGGAATGACAATGCTGTCAATACTTGCAGCAAATCCCTTGTACTGAGGGGATAACTTAGCATAAGTCAAGTGATTAGACATAAGATACTTGACACAAGATCTTACCCTTTTCTTTAAAGCAATAGGCATAGCCCAATCCAAATTATCACTGCTAGTAGACTCATTCTCAATGCTGTTTTCTGATAGACCAGCATCTAGAAGTGATGATTGGTTTTGTTGTCCCTCAGGATGGGCCTTTGAACGTCTATAATACACTTGCAGAGGATTTTTAACAGCTGAATATGGAGTTGGAACATGAGGTTCAGCTATAGTTTCTGGCTGAGAGGATGGCTGAGAAGATGGATTAGGAGAAATAGGAGAAGAGTTTGAAGGATCTACCCTTATGCTATCGGAACTTGAAGGCCTAACAGGCGGAGAGGCCAGAAATTCTCCCCCTTGAGAGCATAAGGGCAGAGGAGCATCAAGGGAAGGAAAGGAAATAGGAGTAGGATCTGGGAAGGATGGAGATGTAGCAATTGAATTGGTGAGGGGTAAAATGATTGGTCTTCATAGAATGTGACATCTGTGGAGACCAAGACTTGTCTTTTAAGAGGGTTATAGCATTTGTTACTTTTTTGGGAGAGAGAGTACCCAATAAAGATACATTTAAGGGCCTTGGGGTTCAACTTTGTATGGTTAAGCTGATTATTGTGAACATACATAGTGCAGCTGAAAAATTTTGGAGGAAGAGAATGTAAGTGGCTAACGGTTGGGTAGAGAGAATAAAGGACAACATGAGGGGTCTGAAATTTTAAGGTTTTTGAGGGAAGTCTATTGATCAAATAAGCAGCTGTAAGGACTACTTCCCCCCACTAGAAATGTGGGACATGGGTGGTGAACATCATAGTGTGGGCCATTTCTAAAAGATGGGGGTTTTTTCTTTCTGCCATACCATTTTGCTGTGGTGTGTATGGACAAGAGTTTTGATGTAAAATGCCATGTTTGCATAGATAATTGGTAAGGTCGTGAGAGAAATGTTTTTGACCATTATTAGTTCGAAGAATTTGGATGGAAGTTTGAAACATATTTAAGATGAGTTTGTGAAATTTTTTAAAAATGTTGCAAGCTTCAGATTTTTCCCTCATAAGGTACACCCAACATGTCCTAGAATGATCATCAATAAAGGTTATAAACCACTTAGAACCAGAAATATTAGGGGTTTTAGATGGTCCCCAAATATTACTATGAACTAAATGGAATGGTTTAGATGGCTTATAGGATTGAATTGGATGAGAAGAATGAGACAGTTTGGTAATGGTACACTGTTCACATGAGAAAGTTTGATTTTTATTAATGAAAAAATGCGGATACAAGAATTTAAGATAAGGAAAACTTGGGTGACCTAAACGATTATGCCACAACAAAATTTTGGCATTGGTTGTGGCTGTCAAAACAACCTTATTTGTAGAAGAAAAAATCCTATCCTCTGTCAAATAATAAAGCCCATCCTTAGTTTTAGCATTGCCAATCATCCTCCCTGATACTTGGTCCTGAAATAAGCAATATGAAGGAAAGAAGGTCACACAACAATTCATATCTTGAGTAATCTTATGGACTGACAGTAAATTGCATCTTAAACCAGGAACATGTAAACTAATTTAAGTTTTAAACCAGAAATACAAACTGTTCCATGTCCTTTAGCTGGAGAGGTGGTACCATCAACCATTGAAATGTTTATAGAGTTGTCACAAGGGGTGTATTTTGTCATTGAATAGGTTGAACATGCCATATGGTCAGAAGCACATGTATCTACTATCCATGTATTCTTAGAGAGTTTGTTGGAACTTTGAGAGTAATGGAGATTATCTTATAAAGCAGTAGCTTCCATAGGACTTGGAGAGGATATACCTTGATTCAACAGCTTGTACAAGGTCTGAATCTGCTCCTTTGATAGGTTAAGGCTGGTATTGCTTCTTGCTTCCTTTGGTGCATCAACTATGTAGGTAGTCCTTCCACTCTCTTTTTTTCCACTTGGCTTCCAGTTAGCTTGTTTCCCATGAATTTTCCAACATGTTTCTTTGGTATTATATGACCTTTTACAGTGGTCACACCATTGCTTCTCCCATCCTAGATTCCTTGGTTGGACTTTCTTCTTGTTTAAAACTTGCTAAAGCAGAATTTTGGTGAGTTAAAGAGGACTCACCTTGCTGATTTAACATTACCTTTCTTCGGCTTTCCTCCCCCCGAACCTCAGCAAAAGCTTCTCGAAGTGAAGGCAGAGGTTTTGTACCCAAGATTCTGCCTCTTACTTTATCCAAATCATGGTTAAGGCCATGTAGGAAATCAAACACCCGATCTTTCTCAATCATCTTACTATATTTTGTACTATCTGCAGAACATTCTCAATTAATGGTGTAAAACAGATCCATTTCATGCCAAAGTTCAACCAAAACATTAAAGTAATCCGTAACATTTAGATTACCTTGTCGTGTGGTCCTAATGACAGATCTGATCTCAAAGCATTGAGATGAGTTTTCCAAATCTGAGTACATGTCTTGGACCGAATCCCATATCTCCTTTGCAGTTTTATAGAATAGGTAAGTTCTTCTTATTCTAGGCCCCATTGAATTGATCAGTCACGCCATTATGGTGGAATTCTCAGCTTCCTAGGTACCATATGTGGCTGCTATGTTCGGTGGAGAAGGAGTAGAGCCTGTTAAGTAACCAACCTTGCCTTTTCCCTTGATAACTAGCATAACTGACTGAAACCATTCCCTAAAGTTACTCCCATTCAACTTATGGTGAGTAATCTGTATATGAAGATGATCAATTGAGTTGCTGGAAAGATTTGTTGCAGAACTCTAAGGCGAAACAGATGGATTGATTGGAGAACTTGTGGTAGAAGCTTCGGTTAGAGTAGGATTAGGTTGAGTATCCGCCATTGATGAAACAGGGTGTAAACGGAAGAAACAAATAAAATTGATTGATGAAGCAAGGTGTGGATGGAAGAATAGAATAGAGGCTGCTTTAGGATCGAAGAGCAGACTCTGATACCATGAAGAAATCTTCTTTTAGAAGAATAATACTCCGTCAATTATTCCCTTGAGAATGCCACAGATATATACATAGTGGATCCTAAGAATTCTCCTAAATTTTAGAGATTAGATTCCTACTTTGTAGGACTAGATTACAACAACCTTAAATACAAACAAATCTAATAAAAAGGAAAGATAAGATATAACAGCAATTAAGATAAATCACAGAGGATAAATCAGCCGATAACGAGCTTATTAGCTCGGCAGCTCGGCCCTCCATCAGCTCAGCAGTTTGGTCTTCCATCAGCTCGACATCTCGGTCTTCCATTAGCTCGGCAGCTTGGCCTCCCATCAGCTCCCAACAAAAGTCTTACAATAAAAGATGAGCGTAAGACCTGTTTTGTTGAGAGTTCCATGAAAATTAAAAGGAAAATTCTATAGGATAGTTATAAAATTAGTTTTGTTGTATGGCTCAGAATGTTGGGCAATCAAATACCAGCATGAGCAAAAGACGAGCGTAGCGGAGATGAGGATGCTAAGATGGATGTGTGGCCATACAAGAAAAGATAAAATTAGAAATGAGGTTATTTGTAATAAGGTAGGAGTAGTGCCAATCGAGGAGAAGATGAGAGAGATTAGACTAAGATGGTTTGGTCATGTGAGAAGAAGACCAAGAGATGCACGCTCTTGTGAGGAGAGTTGATGAAATGGAACAATTAGTCAAAAAAAGAGGTAGAGGCAGACCCAATAAGACTTTGGGAGAGACATTAAAGTTTGATATGAAGTATATGGACCTAAATGAAGATATGACAAAAGACAGAAATACATGGAAGTCTAGAATTCATGTAGTCGACCCCACATAGTGGGATAAAGGCTGGATATGTATGTATGTATGTAATAAAAAACTTTTTAGTTTTTAAATAAAATTTCCCTATGCTTGCACATTCATTTCAAGTTTATTGTATAATAGTGCAATAGATATTAAATAATGTCTTAAAAATAATAATAAAAGTTATTAGAGAATTAATGTAAATGTTCAATCTCATAAGGTCGGGTAATAATCTGCCTAGTGGATTCACACTTTGTACAGAATCACCTTACGATGGCTTTATTTTTTTTTCCCGAAGTTGATTTTGTTACGGTTACTGTGTTACCAATACTCATAGAAATCTGTAGGCGCTAAGAATTAGTGTCATTTACTTCACTGTCAAAGTTTTTATGGCTCATTGGCTACTGTAGCAGGCATTATTTCTTTGAATTTCTTGCCATTGCAACAACTAAAAAGATTCAGCTAGGGAGTCAATCCCCACTACCCTATTGAGAAATTATTATAGTATCTCTAGCTGATAGAGTCATGCCAACACCATTGTAGTGGCTGGGTATTTTTCTTAGATTTCATATAGCATGGCCCTTTCTTTTATGCTTAAAGCATTTTATGAAGCTTTTTAGGTTGAAATAGAGGAAATTTTTAGCAAAAGAGGGAGAGGAAGACCAAAGAAAACTTAGTAGGAAACCTATAGACATGACATAGGATATAATGGCCTTACAAAGAATATGACCATAGATAGGGATGGTTGAAGGTAACCCAAGTGTAATTATGCCATGTGATTGTACTTCTCGAAAACGCATTTCTCAAATACTTTTCAAGCTATTTCCAATCATTTTTTAAAGCTCATTTCTTCAAACATCAAACGTTTACAAATAATAATAATTTCTTCTTATATGATAAAATAATTTTAAGCTAAATTAGGTATTATGACATATAAATCATTCAAAATGTATGCTAGGGAATAATTTTCCAGAATATATATACCAAGGCAGAACTACTCATCTGGTGTTACTTCAATGCAACTCATAATGAGTGCACTTTCTCAATCTCCATCTCTTTCTTCTCTCACATTTTCTCTTCACCTCTATTTCTCTCTTTCTCGTCTTCTCCTTTGTATTTGTTCGGGGTTTCATTCGTAGAACAAGAAAGTTAGTCACCAGTCATCTTCTCCTTTCCTTCTATCATTTGCTGCACTGGTCGTCGCCCAATTTCTTCAACATCTTCTCTCCAACCTCTAACCCTATCTTCCTCTCTTGTTCCGGACACCACCCATCTTTTTTTTTTCCTTTAGGTAGATTTCCGCTTTGATAGCTGCATCATGCTGTGACTGCCACCCAACCCTTTCAGCTGCTTGCCATCTGCATTGCAAAAATCTACAAAATAAGGAACTCCTGCCACAGCTACGGTTTTTGCGAACCCTTCTCTCGTGGGATTGGCCCTTTATTCCCCTTTTCTTGGACCTCTTTATTGGGTCAAGTCTTTTCTGTTGAACCCTTTATTTATTTGGGCCTCACTTTGATCCTTTGGGTTTGTTTTGAAAATAATTGACATGTACCTACTGTTGATGGGGGGTAGTACATTGTATTGGCCGTTATAACTGGCTGTACTAGAGGCTAGCTATAGTACTTATACTTATATGGTAGTTGCCTATGGTTGTACTTCATTTTGAGTTTGGCAGCCTTGTTGGCACCAACCCCCGTTGCTGGGATTAGTATATAAGAACTGATCTAGCCTAATACAACTTATCGAAGAATATTTTGAGACAATTCTCTGTTTTCCCGCTCAATTCTCCTTCTCTCTCGAACACTCTCTGCTCTTTCCTTTCTCTCTGCAATTCTTCCCAATTCCCTCTAATTTTCTACCCTAATTCTCACCAATCGGTTGAGAATTCTTTGTCAGATATTAGGATCCAACAATTTGGTATTAAAGCACATCCTTGGCTGGCGATTCCCACCTGCGATCTCAATTCCAATGGTGGACGGCACCAGGATGAAGAACTTTGAATTCGAGCTGCAACAATTCAACTTGACGATCTCTGATCTGCAAGCTAGGGTTGATTACTTGAAGATTGGATTGAACAGGAACCATGGGGCGATTATTTTGATGGATTGGAGATTGGAGACAATCGATTGGAAGTTGGAAAACTCGATGGATGGGTTAGCAAAGAGGTTGGACGGCTTCATGTTGATGTTTTCCAAATTGCCCCAAGTAAGTCTCTCTCTTGAATTCCCCCCTAGGGAGAGATCGAATCCACTCTTACTTGGGGATGGATGATCCATAGAGTCGCCAGATCCTCTAAATTTGAGGTAGAACTGGCAATGGTTAGGGAGAATGTAATGGAGAGAAGGCAAGAAGTATAGGTTGCCACTAATCAACCCTACTTTCCTATGCTTAAGATGGGGATTTCCCTATTTGATGGTCAAAACCCGAGGCGGTGGGTGAGGAGATGTGAGAGAACGTTTGTCCTATAGCATATCCCAAACCAACAGAAAGTCACATTGGCTTTTGCCTACCTCAATGATGTTGGGGATTCTTGGTTCCAAGGCTGAATCAAGGTTAGAGATGCCTGTTAATGGGCAGAGTTTTTGGAAGATCTGTGTGAGAGGTTTGGTGACCGGAGTATGATGGATGTGGTAGAGGAGTTCAACAAATTGAGGCAAGAAACTTCAGTGCAGGCATATCAACTTAAATTTGAGGTGTTGAAATCCCTAATGTTGGACTTTAACCCTCATTTGATCGAGGCTTACTTTGTTTCAAGCTTCATCAGTGGCTTGAGTGGAGAATTAAGGCCAACGGTGAAGATGTTGCAGCCAAGGACACTTAAACAAGCAGTGGAGAGTGCTATAGTGCAAGAGCTTACGGTTGAGGCCCTAATGAAGAAGCAGAGGATATAGGCAAGAGGGTTGAGTTCCATTACTTTACGACAAGGGAGTAAGGGGTTCAATAAAGAGGCTGTTAGAATTTGTTTTAGTATAGCTGTTAGATTTCTGTAAAGGGCTGATCTGATAGTCAGGAAATGCGTTTTATTCTTATGTTTTATGTGTTTAGAATGTATTGGAAATAAGCTTTAGGTTATTTCCGTTTAAAGCCTTGTATTTCCTTTTATTTGCATTTCAGTCCCTTTAGTTGTAACCGCCTCTATCCTTTATAAATAGAGGCGGACAGGCTCTGCTTTGGCATGGAGAGAATCCTCTATTGTATTCGCACATAGGAGTTAGAGAATTGAGAGAGAGCTAGTGCTCAGTCCTTGTTTTCTTGTGAGAGGCTATTGTCTATCAGCCTTAAGTGTGTGCAAGGTAGAGATCAGGTGGAAGAAGCTGTATTCTTGATACTCAAATAGTGGATTTTGCCGGCATCATCTGGCAGTCTGGATGTAGGGCAATTCCTTGCCCGAACCAGAATAAGTTTGCTTGTTCTTCTATTGTTTTTGCTTGTTGTTATGTTCTGTTTTATATTTCTCTTGGTTCTATCTCTATTGGGTAAGCATTTGGGTGTGAGAGAGGGTTCAATTGTGTGAGGAATTAGATCCTAAACTCAACAGAGGCAATCAAGAGCAACCTGAACTCTAAAAGTTTGACTTTCCATCCACTGCCATTTCAAATCAGTCACCGGGAGGAAGAATTGTTGAGCAAAGGAGGCAGGCTGGACTATGCTTTTGGTGTGGGGATAAATATGCACTGGGACATCAGTGCAAGAGATAGTTACACTTGCTTGAAGGAGAAGAAGAAGTAGAAGCAGGGGAAGAGACACCAACAGTTGCAACTGAGATTGAAGAAGAGGATAATGTGGACATTTCCTTGCATGCTCTAAGGGGTTTGACCAATAGCAAAATCACTAAGGTGGAAGGGAAGGTGCACAATTACAAGCTGATGGTCTTGATTGATAGTGGGAGTATCCACAACTTCTTGGATGAGAGCACAACCCAAAAGTTAGGCTGCAAAGTCATTGGCACACAACCTTTGTCACTAATTGTGGCCAATGGTAGCAAAGTACTCAACAAGTCTGCTTGTATTGGCTTCCGATGGGAGATGCATGGAGAAGAGTTTGAAACTGACCTGAGGCTGTTGAAGTTAGGGGGATGTGACATAGTTTTGGGGGTTGATTGGATGAAGACTGTTAGCCCCATCAGCTTTGATTTCAACAAAATGTAGGTGACTTTTGAGAAGAATGGGAGAAAATGACACATGCAGCTTCGAAATAGGTTTATGTAAGATGATTACTGGGAATAAATTACAAAAGATGTTCAGGAGTAAGCTATCCCAAGTGGCACAACTGTTCTTTATTCATGCCATGGATGAGATGGAGATGGAGGGAAATCAAGAACAAACAAGGAGGTGAACTAATGTTGACTGTCAGCAGCCAGCTTCAGTCCAACTGGGAGGTATATGAACTTGACTCTCTTAACATACTATTTGTTGAGTTTGAGGACCTATTTGCAGAGCTTGATTCCTTACCTCCTAAATGACCACTTGACCATGCCATTTCTCTCAAACCCAACACTGAACCTGTTAGTATATGATCATGTCAATATCCCCCCATCCAAAAGACTGAGATTGAAAGACTAGTAAAAGACATGCTTCAAAAATCCATTATTATGCCCAACCATAGCCCTTTTGCCTCACCTGTACTACTAGTCAAAAAGAAAGACGACTCATGGCGATTTTGTGTTGACTACCGTCAACTAAACGCCATTACTGTCAAGGACAAGTTCCCTATCCCAATTATTGAAGACCTATTAGATGAACTAAAACATGTTGCAGTTTTCACCAAGCTAGACCTCGGATCTGGTTATCACCAAATCAGGATGAAACTCGAGGACATACCCAAAACAGCCTTTAGAACCCATCATAGGCATTATGAATTCACTATGATGCCTTTTGGGCTCACCAATGCCCCAACCACCTTTCAAGCCCTAATGAGCCAAATCTTTGCACCCTACCCATGATAATTCATGCTAGTTTTCTTTGATGATATTCTTGTGTATAGACCTTCTTTTTCCCAACACCTTAACCATTTGAGGTCCTTAGGTTGTGCCAACTGTTTGTTAAGAGGTCAAAATGTGCCTTTTCCCAAAAGTAGGTGGGAGGTTTGTGAGGAATTATGGGGTTATCAGCAGGCCTTTAATTGATCTATTGAAGAAGGATAGTTTCAATTGGAACCCCAAAGCTGAGGAAGCTTTTGTTCAGTTGAAAAAAGCCACGAGTGAGGTCCTAGTCCTAGCATTACTAGATTTCAATAAGCCTTTCATATTGGAAACTGATGCTAGCAATATGGGAATAGAGGTTGTATTAATGCAGGAGGGTAGGCCAATGGCTTTTATCAAGTAAGCTTTAGCCCCTAAACACTTGGGATTGAGCATATATGATAAGGAACTAGTGGCTGTGTTACTAGTAGTGGAAAAGTGGAGACACTACTTAGAGGGGAGTTAGTTCATAATTAAGACTCACCATAAAAGCTTAAAATTTTTACTGCAACAAAAATTGCATGCACAATTGTAGAGAAAAGGGATGGCTAAGCTTATGGGGCTGGATTATATCATTCAATACAAAAAGGGGAAGAAAAATGTTGATGCAGATGCATTGTCCCTCTGCTTTGAAGAGGGAACCTCTGCAGCCATTACTTTAATCATTCTTGATTGGTACTAGGAAGTAACAACCAGTTATGAGAAGGCTGAGTGGTCTAAAGAATTGTTGGAGCAGCAGGTAATTGACCCTTCAAGCAGGCCAGGCTTTACACTATCTAATGGGCTGATGAGATATCATGGTAGGTTGGTGATTGGAGATTGTGACCAACTCAAAGGCAAGATTATGTAGTCCCTGCATGGATCTCCCTTGGGTGGACCCTCGGGGATGCAAAACACCTACCACAAGGTGAAACAACTTTTCTATTGGCCACAGTTGAAGAAGTTTGTGATGGCTTGCGATGTGTGCAAATCGTGCAAGTATGAAGCAGCTGCAGGCCTGGGTCTATCGTGGCCCTTGGCCACTCCTATGCAAGCCTAGACTAGTGTGTCCATGGACTTTGTGGAAGGGTTACCCAAATCATAAGGTAAGGATTGTATCTTGGTGATAGTGGACTGTTTTATAAAGCTTGCCCATTTCCTAAGCCTTTCCCACGCTATTACTGCTCAAGAAGTGGCTCGGATCATCTTGGACCAAATGGTAAAACTACATGGAACCCATAGTCCATAGTGTTTGACATAGACAAGGTATTTACAAGCCTACTATGGCAAGAGTTGTTGAAATCCTTGGGAACTAAACTGCACATGTCCACTATGTATCACCTTGAGAGAGATGGGCGAATTGAAAAGGTTAACTAGTGCCTAGAGACTTTCCTCTGCTGCCTTTGTTTCCTACTGCTTAGACAAGGGGCTCTCAACTCAGTGGTGGTATAATTCATGCTACCACAACTCTATTAAGATGCCATCTTTTGAGGCCTTGTATGGGTACAAACCTCCCCTACTACCTGCCATTATTGAACCCACTATGGTGGCAGCTGTGGACACTTATCTATACAACAACAGTAGAATATTCTACAACTGTTAAGGAAGGAGTTGGCAATTGCTCAAAACCGGATGAAGCAATTTGCTGATAGGAGGAGTGAAAGAGAATTTGCAATGGGTGATTAGGTGTACTTGAAGCTAAAACACTCCCATCAAAAGGCTCTTTCTCAAGGACTGGTCTCTAAATTAAGCCCGAAGTTCTATGGCCTTTTCCCTATTATTGTGAGATTTGGGACTGTTGCCTACAAACACCATCTGCCTACTGATTCCCCAATTCACCTGGTATTTCATGTTTCATTGCTCAAGAAGTCAGTGGGAACACAACATGTTAGTCCCTCCTTACCCTTCTTTGTTTAGGACACTTTCCCTAATATGGAGTTGACTGCCATTTTGGACAAGAGGGTCATCTACAAACAGAGAGCCCCTTTGACTCAAGTATTGGTGAAACGGTTTCATCTTCATCTGGATAATAACACTTGGGAGTCCCTATTGGACTCACACAGTTCCTTGAAGCTGCATACCTTCTCTCTATTTCTTGACAAAAAAATTTTTAAGGGGGAAAATTTGTCATGTACCTACTGTTGATGGGGGTAGTACATTTTATTGGTGGTTATAACCGGGTGTTCTAGAGGCTAGCTATAGTAATTGTAGTTAGATGGTAGCTGCTTATGGTTGTACTTCATTTTGAATTTGGCAGCCTTGTTGGTGCCAACCCCTGCTGCTGGGATTAGTATATAAGAACTGATCCAGCCTAATACAAATCATCGAAGAATATTTTGAGACAATTCTCTGTTTTCTCGCTCAATTCTCTTTATCTCTTGATCCTTCTCTCTCTTTCACGTTCTGTTCTTCCCTCTCTCTTTGCAATTCTCCCCAATTCCCTCTAATTTTCTACCCTAATTCTCACCAATCGGTTGAGAATTCACTGTCAGATTTCAGGATCTGACAATAACCTGGGATTAATCTATTTACATTTTTCTCCGAAATTTATTCATTGATTGTTGAGTGGTGTTAGATCTTAGGAGATTTGACTAGAGTTCTCTAGAATTATGTGAAGAATTCTGGAGAATAAGAGAAGACGATAGAGAAGGGAAAAGAGAACGGAGAGTATAGAGAGGATTTGTGAGAGAGAGAGAGAGAGAGAAGTGAGAGGGAAACAAGAGAATGAATTCAATTCAATATCTGGATGCCTTTACATGTGGGGGAGGTTTCAATTTATACCCTTACTCCCGCGTACAAGAATTCCCGCTCAAACAGAACAAACAAAGCCTAACTACTTTCTGTTTTATTCCCTCCTAATACTTCTCCACTTCCACTCTTACATTTTACATAAGTACCCTTCTAAGTATTGCAAGTACATGACAATACCCTCCTCGTGAGACATTTCTTGTCCTCAAGAAATGGTTAGTAGGCTGGCTGCTCGTGGGAATTGAGTTAGTGGATCCGAGAGGTACTCCCACATGCTATCATCCTTATCTCTATTGGACCACTGAATAAGTACTTGCATGATTGGTGCTCCGTGGCGATAGATCACTCGTCTCTCCAAGACAACAGCTGGTTCCGGGGTCGCATTGGGCTCCACTACTTCTAGAGGTAGCTGGGGGTTCACCTACTGTCCCCCTATTGCTTTCTTCAATAGTGACACATGGAAGGCCGGGTGTATTTGCGTATCCTTTGGTAGTTGGAGTTTGTAAGCCACCCTGCCATTCTTGCCTATTGTTAGAAGGTTGTCTCGAGAAATCCAAAATATTTATAGTTATGATGCATCGGAATTTGGGGGTATAGATAGGCGGTTTTTTCCAGCTTGTAAATAGAATTGAGTTGGGGGTTAAAATAAAAAATCTCTATACCGGTTATAAGTTCCTAGAAGTTAACGCCCTATTTTCTATAAATAGGACAACAGTCTAGGCATAGGGATGAATTATTCATTCTCACGAGAAAGTAGATAGATGAAAGGTTGTGTGAACAGAATAGTCTTTGTAATTTTGAAGTCTTGTAATCGTGAGGGTGAGGGATTGTATTGTGATCATTCTGAATCAAAGAAGGTTGCTCTCGGTGGTGGTTTGGCTGGATGTAGTGCCAATTCAATTGGCATGAATCAGGATAAAATTCTGTCTTCTTATATGCTTTGAATGTTTCATTTCTTGTTATGTTCTTTGATTAATTTTTGTTCTTTATTATCTGTTTGTGTTGTGGTTTGTTGGACGGTAAGTTGAGAGTGTGATTGGGAGGTGTTTGATTGGTTTCTTGAGGGGAATAAAGGCTGTCAGTGCTCCCAATTATAACACACCTATAATAGGAAAGGGACCAAAATACCTTGGGCTTAGCTTCAAGATAGGGCCCTTAGCTAGGGACTGACCTTAGGTGTGTCCCCTTCAATTTCAAGTATACTTCTTCCCCTACTTCAAATTCCCTGTCACTCCTTCCTCAGTCGGCCAATTGCTTCATACGATTTTGAGCCATGGCAAGGTCTTTTTTTAGTTGCTGGAGGACTTGCTGTCTCTGTTGTAAGTGCTCGTCTATTGCTGCTACACTTGTGGGTCCCAGTAGTGCTGGTAATAGGGGTGGTCTGTAACCAAAACAAGCCCCAAAAGGGGACATTCTGATGGTACTGTGGTGGTTGGAATTATACCACCATTGTGCCACCGAGAGCCATTTGTGCCAGCCTTTTGGATTCACAAAACACAAACATCGAAGATAGGTCTCCAAACATTGGTTGACCCTTTCCGTTTGCCCATCTGTTTGAGGATGATAGGCAATGGAGAGGTTCAACTTGGCCCCTAGGGATTTCCACAAGGTTTGCCATAGGAGACTAGTGAAAATTTTATCCCGATCGGATATAATAGTTTTGGGGACCCCATGCATCTTCACCACCTGATCTAGTAAAATTCGGGCCACTTCTTGGGCAGTGTAGTGATGAGTGAGGTTTAAGAAGTGGCCAAACTTTGTGAATCGGTCTACCACCACAAGGATGCAGTCTCTGCCTTCCAACTTTGGTAGCCCTTCTGTAAAATCCATCGACACACTTTTCCATGCCTGGTTGAGTATAGGAAGAGGTTGTAATAACCCTGGGTAGGCTACCGTCTCGTGTTTGCATCTCTTACATACATCACAAGCTAAAACAAACTGCATTACTTCCTCTTTGAGTTTAGGCCAACAAAATAATTGTTTTACTTGTGGTAGATGTTCTGCACGCTAGAGTGTGCCCCTATAGGAGACTCATGCAATGCCTAGAGTATCTTCTTCTTCAACTCCTCACTGTCTTCTATTACAAGTCGGCCCGTACACCTGATCACCCCATTCTCATAGGCGTACCCTGGTTTACTCCTTGGCTCTATAATCAGTTGCTCGAGGAGGCCCTTGAGCTGTGCATCCCCTTTATAACTCCTCGTGATTCCCTGACACCAATTAGGTATTATAGCTGTGATAGAAGTTGTCATACTTTCCTCCATGCATTGGGACAATGCATTTGCTGCAATGTTCTCCTTACCCTTCCTGTATTGAATGACATAGTCTAAACCCATAAGCTTGGTCATACATTTCTTTTGCAGATGGGTGTGGAGTTTTTGCTGTAACAAAAATTTCAAGCTCTTGTGGTCGGTTTTAATGATGAACCTCCTCCCATCTATGTAATGGCTCCACTTATCTACTGCAAATATTACTGCCAATAGCTCTTTCTCATAGATGTTGAGGCCTACATGCCTGGGGGCCAAGGCTTGACTTGTAAAAGTAATGGGTCTCCCCTCTTGCATGAGAACAACCCCTGTTCCCACTCCACTTGCGTCAGTCTCAACCACGAAAGTCTTGTCAAAATCAAGTAGACTCAGCACTGGGGCTTCACTCATTGATTTCTTCAGCAATTCAAACGCATCCTCAGCCTCTGGACCCCGTATGAAACTGTCTTTTTTAAGCAAATCGATCAACGGTTTGCTGATCCCCCCATACCCTTTTACAAATCTTCTGTAGTAGTCAGTCCTAAAAATCCCCTAAATGCCTTAAGGGATGTAGGCCTTGGCTAGTTGTTCATTACTTCCACTTTGTTGGGGTTAGTGCTCACACCCTGCCCAGATAACATACCCTAAATACTTTGCCTGATTTTGGGCGAAGACACACTTTGACCTCTTAATGTACAATCCATTGAATTTGAGAATCTTGAGAGTAGTCCTTAGGTGTTTTAAATGAAGGTCAAAGGTGGGACTATACACCAAAATGTCGTCAAAGAAAATGAGTATAAAATCTTTTAGGTGGGGTTCAAAAATATGGTTCATGAGTGATTGAAAAGTGGATGGGGCATTTGTTAGGCCAAATGGCATGGCAAGAAATTCGTAGTGGTATTGGTGGGTTTGGAATTCAGTTTTATGTATATCAAGGAGATTCATCCGAATTTGATGGTAGCCGGATCTTAGGTCAAGCTTAGTGAAGATGGTGGCATGTTTCAATTCATCTAACAAATCTTCAATAAGGGGAATTGGGAATTTGTTTTTGATGGTAGCTTCATTCAATTGGTGATAGTCAATGCAAAACTGCCATGTACCATTTTTTTTTTTTTAACTAGCAATATGGGGGAAGTAAAGGGGCTATGGCTAGGTCGTATGAAGGATTTTTGAAGCATTTCTCTAACCAAACTTTCTATCACTATTTTTTGGCTAGGAGGATATTGATAGGCACGGGTATTAATTGGATCAATGTTGGGTTTTAGGTGAATGGTGTGGTCTATTGGTCGAGTTGGGGGGTAGAGATTCTGGTTCTGCAAATAGATTCTCAAACTTAGTAATTAGTATATTAAGGAGGTTGGTTTGGTGTACCTCTAGGTTAGCTTGTGGAGGGGTGCTAATCGTCAACATGAATTCTCCCTCTGCCTCCAACTCCTCATTCTTTCTGTCCGTAGCTTGGATTGAAAATAGCTGGGTTACCTGATTCAACTTTTGTTTGAACATCTTCTGTAGTCTTCTCCCTGTTATCATCTTACAAACCCCCTATTCCTTGCTTCCTGTCAATGTCATCAGTTTTCCCTCATTCTCAAACTTCACTTCCATCCTGTTGAAATCGAAGCAAATTTGGGTTGACTTGCTTCATCCAATCCACACCTAACATCACATTGCAACCTCCCAGTTTAAGAAGCCTCAAGTCAGCTTCAAACCTTTCTCCTTGCATCTCCCAGCAGAATCTAGCACATGCTGATTTGCTGATAACCTTGTTGTCATTCGCTATAGTTACTGACAACGGTTGAGTTTGGATCAAGGGACACTTCAACCTTCTGGCTGTTTCTTCATCCAAGAAGCTGTAGGTGCTCCCACTGTCAATAAGGATCATTAACCTACTGTTCTCTACTCTTCCCTCCACCTTGATGATTTTGCTGTTCGTCAAACCTTTTAGGGCATGTAGGGATATCTCTCCACTGCCCTCTTCCTCTTCTCCTTGCAGTTGGGTCCTTCCTCTTCTACTTCTACCATCTCTTCTTCTTCCCCTTCCAGTAGCAGGAGCTGCTTCCTACATTGGTGGTCGGGGAAATACTTCTCCCCACACATAAAATAGAGGTTGGCCTGCCTCCTCTGCTCCATGGTCATTCCGTACTGGGTGGTCAGTGCTAGCAGAGCTAAATTCTTCACCCCCAGTGATCCTTTCCCTATCTCCTTACCATAGTTCCTTCCCTGAGGTATGCTCCCTTGTGAAACCCCTTTGGACATGATCCTCTGTTTCTTTATCAACGCCTCCACCGTCAGCTCGTGAAGCCTAGCGCTATCTGCAACATGTTTGACGGTCCTAGGCTGGAGCACCTTCACCATTGGCCTCAACTCCTCATTCAAGTCGCTTACGAAGCTTGAGACGAAGTAGGCCTCAGTTAGGAACGGATTGTGATTGAGCATTAGGGCCTTGAGCTCTTCAAACCGCAATTGGTACTCCCATCACCAGTCCTATTTGCTTGAGCTTGTTGAATTCTTGAACCACATTAGATAGGCCTCGGTCTCCAAACCGCTCACATAACTCCTCTGCAAATTCCTCCCATCTACACTCCCCTCAGACCTTGGACCGCCCCTGAAACCAAGCGTCCCTTGCGTTATTAAGGTAGGTTGCTACCATTGTCACCTGCTAACTCTCAGCTACCCCATACCATTCAAACATCCTCTCGCACCTTCTGATCCACCAACGAGGGCTGAGGCCATCGAACACCGGTATTTCTAGTCGTGGCATGGGTATTTCGTGTTGATTCGGCCCCACCGATGCCTCTGGCTGTCTTCTCCACCCCAATTCACCACTCTCCTCATCTCTTTCAGAAGCTCCTGACGGCCTTTGATTCATCCCAAGTTCTCGAGCAATCGGATCTGCTCGCCGCTGTCCCTGTAAGATGGGATTCGTCCTCTCCCTTGGATGGAAATCAAGAGAGAGGTTCAACTGATGCTGCCTCGTGAACATCCCCACGAAGCTTTGCATCTGCTCCCTTATTTGGACTTTGCATCTGCTCCCTTATTTGGACTCCTAGATCCTTGCAGATTTGGGCGATTGCTACCTCTAACTTCCGATCAACAGCCAAAATGGTCTCATGATTTCAGTTGGATCCCAATTCCAATTGATCCACTCGACTCTGGAGATCATTCACCATGGATTCAAACTGTTGCACTTGCGTCTCCAAACTCTTCATTCTGGTCCCATCTGCCATCACTACCTTTGTCCAACCACCGTGGCCTAAGAGGAGCTCTGATACCAAAATTTTCGGATCTTAGGAGATCTGACCAGAGTTCTCTAGAATTCTGTGAAGAATTCTGGAGAATAAGAAAAGCCGATAGAGAAGGGAAAAGAGAATGGAGAGTATAGAGAGGATTCGAGAGAGAGAGAAGTGAGAGGGAAACAAGAGAATGAATTCAATTCAATATCTGGATGCCTCCACATGTGGGGGAGGTTTCAATTTATACCCTCACTCCCGCGTACAAGAATTCCCGCTCAAACAGAACAAACAAAGCCTAACTACTTTCTGTTTTATTCTCTCCTAATACTTCCCCACTTCCACTCTTACATTTTACGTAAGTACCCTTCTAAGTATTGCAAGTTCATGACAAGTGGCTACAATTTTTAGCTAGTTAATTTTATTGACGTCCAAACAGCTTATGTATTTGATGGATTTCAGATGCTGTGGCTTTTCAGTTCTGGACATATTCTGCTTTGGTTCTTTCTCATGTCGTTCTTCTTTCTTTCTTTCTTTCTTCTTCTTAACCTTTTTTTTTTTTTAGTTCTTGTTGCTGATGAAATGTGGGAAAGTATGGTGATCCTAATTTTGAGCACTGGAATAGACTTTTTGTTTTAATTTGATTCAGTTTTTACATTTTGATGTGGCACAAAGCTGTCTTTCCGTTCATTTGAATTGTCTTATAGATCATTTATTTCTTGCACCTCTTTTTTATGAATTATTTCTGCTTGCTTACTAGGTCATTCAAGTACGGCACCTTACAAAGAAAGAGAAGAAGGAGAAGATGAAGAAATTCAAACCGAGGACGCCAGTCACTTCCAAGCTCAAGAAATACAAAATTAAATGTTATTCGTAGGTTTATGTCCTTGTAACGTTGCATTTGTACTCATGAGAATATATATAGACTTGTATGTGAATAATAGGTTCAATGCATTATTATTAAGTTCACATAAATTTATTATGTTGAGTTTTTTCTCTTATCAGATCTTTTAAGGGCAGATTTAGGGTAATGAATGATGGAGAGATTAGGCGCTGGAAGGAGGGGAAGCGACATAATGCTCATTTAAAGGTGTGTTTATACTATCCCATCCGAGGAATGCTTGTTTTCTACATAGGTATATATATAGATGTAAAAATGGCTATAACCTATTGAAATAGTTAGAATTTGAATTTTCAGCATATTTCTTTACTATAGTTATGGAATCTGTATAAGATCACATCCTATTGCAATACCTGGAAAATAGAGAAAATACCCGTGTAACTCTACTTTGATTCCACCAGAAGTTTAAGAAATATGACGCATATTCAATGGTAAAATTAGTGGCATTCTGTTGCTTGATGCAGTCTAAGAAAGCAAAACGTAGACTTAGACAGCCTGGTATCGTCCCATTGGCTTATGCAAAGGTGATGAAGAAGCTCAACTTCTGCGGCTAAAGCACTGGAAGTCCTTTCTGACCTGCTCAACATTTTGGCTTGAAAGAAGGATGGTTGAAAAGCCTGAGCTTTTGCGTTGTTTTCACTTTTTGCCTTCTCTGTATCTACTTTTAAATATGGAAAGCATTGAAGTTCATACTCTTGCAGCTATAGGAATGTAGCCATCAATTTTTGACTTAGTTTCATAAACTGATGCATGGTTAATTCATCTCAAGACTTTCATTTGATAGGATACATTTTGAAGTATAACTTTTCTGTTCTAGCCACCTAGATCTATCTTCATTGTCTTAAAAGAAGAGAGAGAGAAAGGGGGGGGGGGGGGAATAAAAGAAACAAAACTGAAAAAGTTGTTATTTCTAGTTTGAAGAGAGTTTAAAGCTATTTTGGAACTATATTTTTCAGTCGAAATAAAGATAAAAATAACATTCCTAATGGACATGACATGCAAAGAAGCATATTTTTATATTTCTGTTTTCTTTTTGCTTTCACTAATCCTACTTCAGTATATGAGAAATGAAAACCTGGCCACTGCACATTTTTTGGGGATGAATATGAGTTATATGATAAACCACTTTAGCAATATCAATTAAGGGTATTAGACTCTTATTAATCAAACGCCTTGCAATGCACATTCAAATGTAACAATCTCAGGTCCTAGGTGATGCTAAGTACAGTTCAAAGCTGTTCAGAACTTCTTCATTGAATGATGGGCAAGCCAAATTGTTCATGCTTATACTGAAAAAAAAAGAAGCAGTTGTTTAGGGCTCCGTCTTTTCCTCTTTTGGCAACTCCAAGCCATTCTCCAGAAAACCTTCCTGGTAACCGTCGTTTCTCACCAGCCCGGCAGCTGTGGCTCCTCCGAGGTTACTGATATTCCCAAAGGTCAGCAAAAGAACACCAACAATAGTGGACCAAAATGCTACCTCAAATGACCTGTCAATGTTTCCATGGCCAACTGATGCTACTGCAAAGCCTGTTAATGTTCCAATAGCTCTTACCCATGAGAACCATAACGAAAATGCGCCTTCTTTCCCTGCTGGTGAGCAATCTAACAGCAGCACGCGCCCAAAGGCGTGCAAGAGACCTGTGGCCATGCTCTGCACAGCAGCCAAGACCAAGACATGTTGGTTCTGCCAGTTGTTTTTCCGGTAATAGAACCCGGTCGCAGAGGTGAATGCTGACAGTAGGAAGCCTAGCAGCTGCATTTTCACTGCATCTGCTCTAATGAGCTGCTGCAGTGGTTGTACCAGTGGGAGAGAGATCAAAGGGAATATGAAATATGTAAGCCAAAGGTAGAGAATGTTCACTGGTTTAAGGCAGAGTTGCCCAAGTAAATGGAGAACTCCTCCTGTGAATATGCACATTGTTGCAAACGAGGCAAAGAAAACAGCAGCTAAACTCCCTGCTGCATGAGGGTATCTGAAAATGGAGGTAAAATGGGATTTGGGGATGGAACTTGGCGGTGAAGCTGTATTTGCAGCAGGTATGTTAGCAGCAAGGGAATGTATTGTTCCAGCAGAGATTATAAGGCCACTGAAGATTGAGACGACCCACAAGCTGAGAAACCGCTCAGTGTGGCCCAGCATGTGGTAGGTGAAGGTGGCGATGATGGCAGAGCCTAAGCAGCCAGCAGCAGTGGCGTAAAGCGTAAGCCAGCCGGCCAGGGCTCGCCTGTCAGGGAACTTACTTTCTCTGATGATGGAACCAACGAAGGCCTGCACCATCAGGCCAAGGTGGCGGGTGTGGCAGGCCACTGCAACTGTGCTGGCAGCAACAATGGCAGCGATATACACTGGAAATACCCATGTGGTTTTGAAAAATCCAACGGGGAGGCAGAAGACAGCTCCCCCGGCTGTTGCAGCGGCGACGATCAACTGTTGGTTGTTACCATCATCAAGGCAGCCCGAGATAGCTCCTAGTATTGGTGCTGCAAGAATAAGCCCTGCAGCCCAGGAAATTGAAGTAAACTCCAGCGGGGAGAAACTACTACTTCTGATCTTTATGGACGGATATGTCAATCCTTCAAATCTGGCAATAAGCAAATATGATGAGTTGGGCCTAAATCATTCCTACGACCAGCGACATTAGCTTTTACTTTTAGTGGCAAGGATTCAGAGAACTTACAGTTGCATTTGCATTTGGGTGCAGGGCACACCCTTGGAGGTCTTCTCCCACCCCTGGGGTGGCACTGGTGGCGGTGAAAAGATTTGGCTGATGAGGAGGGGAAACAGAATAGGAATCAGAACAGTGTGAACCAAGTATGAGCACAGCTCGTATAAAAACCAAAGCAGAACTTCCCCTTTACTCGGCTTCTCCTGAAGCCCGGTGGCATAAAAAGCCTCGTACTCCTCCTCCCTATCCCTCCTGGGTTTCATCAGCACCGCCCTGTGACCACCGGGACTGGCCACAATTTCCTCCTTCCCAGCCACCTCGGCCTTGGATACCGGTGTTCCTTGGAACGGAGACGTAGGAGTAAGAGTTGCTTTCTCCTCCTCCTCCTCCTCCTCCTCCACCGTTATGCTGACACTTCCGAATTTTCTCATTTTTGGTAGAAGAGGCAATGTTTGTAGGAATTTTGAGAGTAGCGTGCGAGAGAAATTGGGTTGGCTACAAGTAATGGTGTGGAAGATGGTTGGGCCGACGAAGCATAGCTGGGATGTGAAGCTTTCTAGATTGTGAGAAAAATAAAGCCTCGGATAGTTCACTTGCTAGGCTGATGGTACAGAGGCCATATTGGCAGCATTCTGTTTATTCCTTTATGCCATATGCGGTGGCTGCCACTTCTAATGCACATACACAATTCAAGAAAATATATGATATATCTTCCCAGGAATTTGTACAAAATACTATCAAAATAATGCAATCAAAGAATATTGATATTCACAAGCGACTGCAACGAATTCTTTCACTTCCAAATTTATAAATAGATTTCACACAAAGCATTACTTGATTTACATTATTTCTCAATTTCCTCAACAGTAAGTTGTAAACGTTGTACATGTCCTAGGAATAGGATATCCGTTTTGGAGATAACTATAAATGCTTCCCTCCTCTCCTAGGAAGTATGCAGCCAAGCTTTGTGAAAGCTAAAGAAAAAGGAAGCCTTCGTTTTTATTTCCTTCAAAACATAATGGTTTCTCATAGCCTTCGTTCATGTGAATGAAAATGAGGTCAGGAACAGTCTGCGTTTGAAACTGAGTACAAGGGGTAAGGGGAGAGTAGGGCGACTTTCTGTTAAGATGTGACGTGAATGACTCTTTAGTTTAGGAAGTTAGGAAAGACTTGAATGAACCATATAATTGTACAATTACCGACTTCAAAAGAAAAAGTGAATGAAGCACATCACATTCTAATGCAAAACAACTTGTAAATTGTGAGAGATTGAAGAAGAAAGTGTAGTGAGGAGGAGAAGACGCAAGAGAGAGAAAGAACAGAAGATAGAGAAATGGGAAGAGAAACCATTAACTTAATTTCAGATTACATTATAAGCCCATTCATGGGTTGAAAGCTCAGCCATAATTATCATAACAAAATAAATAAGTCATAAAAATCTTAAATCTAAATTTCAAAACTCAAATAAAACCAAAATCTTAACATCAACCGGCCACATTCTGCCGATTTAATGTATTAGCAATGCAGCTAATCAAGCAATTGTAGTTATTCTATTCTATCAGTAGTATTTGAATGCACAAAGAAGAAGTGACCGGCACTATATGTGCAGACAAAGTCAATGAAGCAGGTCATCACATCCTTCAATATATACTGTTCTGTATTCTTATGACTGTTTTTTCTTCGAGCTTCCGTTGCTGGGGACCTTATTCAACATATTTTATTTTCCTTCTGAGAAAGCAACACCATAGTCTAATCTATACCCAAAACCTGAGATAACTGTTTGATTTTGTACAAGTAACAAACGATGTTGCATATAGAAATCTAGGTTGTAGGAAATAAATAATTGAAACTCAATGATCACGAGCAACACATAAAAAAAGAAAAAAGAAAAAAGGCCAGCAACATATAATCATGTTGTCATCTTAAATCCTCATCTTTAGGTATTCAAGGAAAGTTTCAAATTTTGAAATTTCGAATTCAAAATTTGTGGTGATTGCAACATGAATGATTGTATTGCTCTCTACATATTTCTATCAAGAAGTAGCAGCAATCACTACTCTTATTTTTTATTCACCTGGAATGTTTGAGTTTCACTCGACTAATTCTCAAAGGCGGGTGACCTTTTCCCCTAATGTACTCCTTAGGTAAATTCGGATGCGGACACAGTTTATACACATCTAGAGCTGAACATTTAGTGCAGTCCATACATGACTTAAACCTTTCAGCAAGTCTTCGCACTGATTCGAATCTTGATACTATATGTGAAACTCCAAGTGTTTTACCACTGCATCATGCTCGTGGGGGTAACAGTCACTACTCTTTGAGTGAGTATTGGATAAACTTATTGAGCATGCATAATAGTCTAAAAATCACTTACATTAAATAAGGTAAGCACACACAAAACTAATTGAGGGTAGGGTGTCAAAATAGATAAATAAATTGAGTTTGGGTCGAGTTATTAAGGGATCATGATCTGTGAAGGCTCAACTCGAATTTGATCCTGTTAGCTTATTGGGTCAAGAATCTTTAACCTGAACCTTGACATGCTAACTAAATAGGTAAATATATTAACCTATTAAATCACTATTAAGGTTAACATGTATAAATCAGGTTGGTTTATTAAATTGTTTCAATTATTTATTTAAATTTAAATACTAACTAAAATATTAAAAATAAAAATAAAATAAAATAACCCACAAAGTACTAATCAAATGATTAGTTTCATTCTGATTCTTTTAAATAACCTAAAATAGTCAAGACATAAACTAGTAACAATACATTCATTATCCATGATATAACTTGAAAAATAATCAAAATATTAAAATCTAGTGTGAAACATGACTTGGCAGAAAGTGAAAGAACGAAAATTAGAAAAGTCGATGAGGGTATTTTGGAAATTAACAAACATCTTAATTAATAGGTCATAACGGGTTAATTTCAGTTTCGAATTTCATGTCAACCCATTTAAAGCTGTCTTATTATCTAATCAATTTCGAGATTTTTCAAGTTGACCTATTATTAACCTGGACTCAATAAACTCTTATTGGGTCGACCTAATAATGACCCAAACTTGTTAAGGATAGATCCAAAATCCGCTAATTTCATGTTAAGTTTGGATTAGATTATTGGGTTACGTGATCTATGGATACCTCTAACTGCCATTGTCCCTACGAAAATTCAAGGTTCATTTGATATGGTTTATGTTGGAGCTTGAACTTAAGCTTATGGATGTTTTTGAAAAGGTTGTTTATAGAGCATATGGTATACTAATACCAAAAACTATTTATTAATGAGCTTTTTTGGCTTCTTGAGAAGTTAAAAACTCCTTTTAAAGTGTTGTTTAAGCTTTTCATTCTAAAAGCTGCTTATAGCTTTGTAACCAAATGCTTAGATTTTTCAACGAGGTTCCAGTAGCATAAACCAAGAAACATTGATAACCGAAGAAGTCACTTCACCCTTTTACCATTAGGCCAACTTTTAAGGGTTATATATGCTGCACCAGTTATGATCTAGTACATGGTGATGGTCAATATCCTCTCCTTGTTTAGAAAGAAAGGAAATGAGAGAGAGATATGGTACAAAACAGGAAAAATAATGGCTTGTGAAGGTATCCATGTAGCAATGGAGTCACAAGTTTTGGATATAGTATTTAGAGGCGTTAGAGCAACATTATATTAGAGCATGTATAGATAAATATGTATAATGATAGATAGATAAGTGAAACATAAATAAATTACAATGTTACGGTGTGTTAGAATATATTAACAGCCATGTCGGAAGCCTTGATGCACACAGCTTCAAAGTGTCAAAAGACTTATCATCTATGCTACAGTGTGTTAAGACTTATCATCTATGGCTTGCAGGGGAAGTTTGAAAAACACCCTGTATGGGTTGGCAACAGAAACGCACCCATTTTCAACAATTCTAGTGTTCTGATCATAGACAGTATTGGCAACTTGATTACCACACAGGATGAAGTGAAGCCTATTAAGATGTACAGGAGTCAAACAATAAATAATGTAATGGCTACTCTATTGGACAGTGGGAATTTCATTGTAAGTGTAAATAACTGTAGGAGTTAACACCTAAGGGAGGTGGGTTGGGTGTTTAAAAAACTTTTCGATTTGATAAATTATTTATACAAAAACTATTTTAGATAGTTTCATTCTTTTGAAAACATTTGCTGTGAAAAAAGATTGACAATAATTGACATTTATGATTTTAAAATTAGTGCTATAAATGTTGAATGAAAACACTTGTGCTCGTGTAATTTCACAGATAATGCATAAAATATAAATTAAAAATGCACAACATATGAAAATTGAATCTGAAAGAATATGCAAGAGATTAAACTTAAATAAACAATAACAATATATCCGGCTTTTATCCTATTATGTGGAGTCAACTACATGAATTCTAGATTTTTATGTATTTCTGTCTTTTATTATATCTTCATTTAGATCCATATACTTCATATCAAACTTTAATGTATCTTCCAAAGTTTTTTTGAGTCTGCCTCTACATCTTGTTTTGAATAATTATTCCATTTCATCAACTCTCCTTATCGGAGCATCTCTTGGTCTTCTTCTTGCATGACCAAACCATCTTAATCTAGTCTCTCTTATTTTCTCATTGATTGGCACTACTCTTACCTTATTACAAATAACTTCATTTCTAAATTTATCTTTTCTTGTATGGTCTCACATCCATCTTAGCATTCCCATCTCCACTATGCTCATCTTTTGCTCATTCTGGTATTTGACTGCCTAATATTCTGAGCCATATAACAAAATTGATCTTATAATTGTTCTATATAATTTTTCTTTTAGTTTTAATGAGATTTTACTATCACATAACACCCCCGATGCATTTCTCCATTTTAGCTAACATGCCTTAATTCTATGCGTGACATCCTCATGAATTTCTCCATCTTTTTGAATCACTGATGCCAAATATCGAAAATGGTATTTTCTTTATATGATTTGGTCTTCTAATTTTATTATAATATCATCCACTCTTGCATTCTTACTAAATTTACATTCCATATATTTTGTTTTTCTTCTACTTAATTTAAATTACTTAGATTCTAAATTGTTTCTTCACAACTCAAGCTTAGTGTTCACTCCCTTTTTTGTTTCATCCACCAACACTATGTCATTTGTAAATAGCATACACCATGATACCTCTATCTGAATGTGTTTAGTGAGTTCATCCATTATTAAAGCAAATAAGTATGAACTTAGCGCAGAACCTTGATGTAGTCCCATTGTAATTTTAAACGGTTCAGTATCCCTTCTGTATGTTCTGATCATTGTTTTTGTATCGTGATACATGTCCTTAAGGGCTTGTATATAGGCTATTCAAACTCCTTTATCCTCTAAAACATTCCATAATACTTCTCTAGAGACCCTATCATAGGTCTTTTCTAGATATATAAACACCATATGCAGGTCCTTTTGATGATTTCGATACATTTCCATTAGGCGTCTTAGTAGGTATATAGTTTCTATTATTGACCTACAAGGCATGAGACCAAATTGATTTTTCGAGACGTCTGTTTCTTTTCTGAACCTTTACTCTATTACTCTTTTCTAGAGTTTCACGGTATGGTTCATTAACTTAATTCCTCTATAATTTTCACAGTTTTGAACATCTCCTTTGTTCTTGTATATAGGAACCAAAGTATTCTTCCTCCACTCATCTGGCATCTTTTTTGATTTAAGGGTCACATTAAATAATTTTGTTAGCTAGGAGATGCCCTCTTCTCTCATGCATTTCCATGCTTCTATTGGTATATTATTCGGTCCCACCGCCTTATGATTTTTCATCTTTTTTTAATACTTGTCGTATTTCTTTTCAACTTATGCGTCGATAAAATGTATAGCTCACATTCTCTTCGGAATTACTAAGATGTCCCAACCTAACTCTTGTGTCCCTATTATCATTGAATAATTTTGTGAAACACTCATTCCATCTCTCTTTAATAGCTCCCTTATTCACTAATACATTTTGGTTCTCAAGGCAGTAGCCATTTCCCTCCACATTTGGTTTGCCTATCATTCTTCATTCTATTCCCTTCTACCCCTTAATTTTTCTTTAAAAATTAATTGTTTCCCCCTTTTTAAATCCTACCACATAATTATTGGATTTTGTTTTATATGATTTTTTCTATTCCAATTTCTTACTTGGACATCAAGTACCAAAAGTCTATGTTGGGTAGTCAAACACTCCCTCGGCACCTTACAATCCCTATAACATAACTGATCCTTTTGTTTCATGAGGAAGTAATCTATTTGTGTGCTTGATGTGACATTTTTATATGTGATTAAGTGTTCGTCTCATTTATTGAACCTAGCATTGGTTATGATGAGCCTATATGCTATAACAAAATCTAGAATAGACTTACCCTCATTATTAATTTTCCCGAATCCATATCTTCCATGTACCTTTCTATAATTGTTTTCGTCTCTACCCACGTGACTATTTAAGTCACCTCCTATAATCACTTTCTCTCATCTTAGTATTATTTGTATGAGTCTCTTTAGGTTTTCCCAGAATTTTGCTTTTATCCCTTCACTTAACCCCGCTTGTAGTGCATATGTATTAAAGATATTCATAATTATTCTTCCTAGACCAACATTCACCATAATAATCCCGTCCCCTATTCTCTTTATATCCATTACCTCATATACTAAACTTTTATCCATAATAATCCCCAATCTATTTTTCGATCGATCATTTCTTGTGTACCATATTTTATAATATCTAGTTTATGATAAAGTTTTTACTTTTTTCCCTACCATCTTGTTTCTTGAAGGCACATAATATTAATCTCTCTCCTTATCATCACATCTATCACTTTCATAGCTTTGTCTGTTAATGTTCCTATGTTCTATGACCCAATTATTAATCTATGATTTTGATTTTGGTTTTGGCTTTGGCTTTGACTTTGATTTTGTTTTTATTTTTATTTTGGTTTTGATTTTGGAGTAGTTTCTTTACCCGTATCCGTCCAAGTAAATGCGAGGACCCTTGCTCATTTGTTACTACATCTGGAGGCCGATGCATTGGCCCTAGTTCACTTGATATTATATACGGGCAGTGTAGCACGTTACCATGAAGGGTTACATCCCAACGATTTTTCATAATTTGAAATAAAATTGGAATAAAAAATGCAGCACACAATATTTATAATGGTTAACACAACTTGACTTACTCTACTACCTTAGCTTGTCGCCAAGGATTTTCTAACAGTTCACTAACTATTTTAGCTTTTATTAGTTAAGCTATAAACTCAGCTTTTACATGGTCAGTTGAAACCTTTGCTTTTAACAGGATAAACACTAATTTTGCAAACTTTTTCATCGGATAAGGAAACAACCCTTACGCTTTTTAACTAGGATCAAGAATAACCCTTACATTATTTACTTTGAAAGAATATTGAGCAAGCCAAATCAAGGATTTGTGTTCCACAGAAACCACGTCATCAAGCAATTGGTGTTGTGACGTACTATTGCACGAAAATGGCGGCATTGAGCACATAAAGGCCAATTTGTGTTTGTGAATTGATAGCTGTTCAGCTTAGTTTGTGTTTGTGAATTGATAGCGATACCGAGCAATTGAAGTTATGAATCGATTCATGTTGGACGAAAATAGCAACACTAAGCATGGAAACGTCAATTTGTATAAATGTGACACTGAGCAATCAACAGCGAAGGGGAACTGAGTAATTAGAGTTGGAAACACGAACAATCGAGCATCGAGCAATTGGAGTTGTGAATTGATGTTGTCATTGAGCATTGAGCAATGGGACGACAATGGGGAACAGTGATAAAGAGACGATCAAAAAGATAGAGAGAGTTGAGAGTTGAGACTGGGGTAGCTTGGGCCTTAAAAGAAATTTTGTTCCTAACTAGTGTTCGTGGATGAAAATGTATGAAACATGTTTATGATATTTTCAGCTTATTATAAAATGACCTCTAAATGTTTTTGAAATTACAAAAATGGTTCGAAAATATTTTTAATGTTTTTGGAGATTAAAAAATGAGAAACGTTTCAAAAATGTCAAAACATTACATGCTCATGTCATTCCATTACAAGATCAATTATTAAGTTTTTTTATATAAATTTTTAACAGATAGAGTTTACCTAAAATTTGTACTAAACTTATTGATTACAAGGTTTATTACATAAAAAATTATTTATTAATCTGTTAAATAATAAAATCCATTTTATACATATTTTATTATTTTTACACTAAATAAATGACGAAACATTGAAAACCTCATGGACATCGGATAAACTCACCAACTGTACAATTTAGCTAAACCATGGCGAGTCGCGTGTAGAATTAATTAGTCTCTCAAAATTTGAAGAATATCATTGGAGGCACTAGACTTTAGAGACCATTTTTGCAAGCATTTTCCAGGAAAATCGAGGGGAGAGACGGCCAAGCCTAGCCCGTGTGAATGTGAAGATCATTAATGGCTGGCATGGAAAGTTTGACCAAGGTAATCATTACTCTTCTCATTTTCTTCCCATTCTCTGTCACTGCATCGTCCGACACCCTCAGGCAAGGTGATCGCCTGAATTCTTCTTCCTTCCTTTTCTCGGCGAATCAACTCTTCAAGCTTGGATTCTTCACTGCGGAGAAGTATTCCGGTCACAGTTACTTAGCAATATGGTACAACAGTGATCCGGACACCCTTCCAGTATGGATTGGCAACAGAGACACAGAAATTGACCACAATTCTTGTGTTTTGGCCATAGACGGTGCAGGTAATTTGATTATCACAGATAATGTTGGGAAGCGGATTGAGCTATACAGCGCTCCAAGCGGCATCAACACAACTGCTACTCTATTGAACACCGGGAATCTCATTGTGAGAGAGGTGAAGAGAAATGAATCAGTGTTGTGGCAAAGCTTTGATTACCCTTCCGACACTCTTCTTCCTGGGATGAAATTAAGAGTGAATCACAGGACCAGCAAGAAGTGGACGCTTATGTCGTGGTGGAATGGAGAGGTGGGAGTTTCTGGGGCTTTCACCATGGAATGGGATCCCATCGGACAAGGGCTCATCGTTAGGCGCCGAGGGATGAATTTTTGGACCACTGGGGTCTTGGGGGACAAAGGCTTTGAGTTTCTAGACACTAATACTAATATGCTTTACAAATTTAGGAATGTTACAAGCGAGTATGTGGATTACTTATCCTATTCACTCCGCGATGAGGAGAGTCGTAGGCCTATATCAGGATGGCGGTTAGATGATGAGGGCTCAATCCATGAAGTAACCGGGTTGCAGATTTCCGATGGCAGTTTATGTTATGGCTACAAGAATGATTTTAATAAGGGGTGTCAATTATGGCAACAGCCTGATGAGTGCAGGTATCAATACCAGTCGTTTCAGAAAAGATCCGGGAGGATTGGAGCGCAGCAAATTGATCGTGTTGGGAACTTGAGCTTCAGCGACTGTAAGGCCAACTGTTGGGATGATTGTGCTTGCTTTGGCTTTCAATTTGATGAAAATGCAACTAGTTGTACATTTTATCGAGGAAATCAGAGTCAATTTTATCAGGATTTATCCAGTGACCCACCACAACGTTATCTTCTTACTGACGACCCGGCACAGCAATCAACTACAGGTGTATTATCATTCCACGGACACTCGGGAAGGAAGTGGATATGGATTGTCATTCCTGCAGTAAGTGCATTTCTTTTACTCGTTTTTGGCTGCTTGTGCTACCTAAGGAGGAGGAAGATCAAACTCAATGGTATATCTCTAAAAAGGAGAGCTCTCCTTATGTTTATGTTTGCCATAATTACTTATATGAGAATTTTCATTTTTTGTGTGTTTATTACATCCATAGGGCCGCATGATGATGTCACTGACAGATACATGGACTCGAGTGAACTTGAAAATGGCGAGAACAAGAGTAATAATCTCAGAGTATTTAGTTTTCGAGACATAATTGCAGCTACAAATGACTTCTCACCGGAAAATGAGCTCGGAAAGGGTGGTTTTGGACGTGTTTATAAGGTATATCACATAAAGAAACTTGCTATTCTTATGAAGAGCTTGTTCAAAAAATTGTTTTTAATTAAATTATTGCATAAAAATTAAATATAAGCTGTCATTTTCATTTAAATTGAAAGGAAAGAATAATAAAATATGAGAAAAAGTAGGGAATTTGCTAGGTACTCTTGTCTACGAAGACTAATAACAATTGGAAGATTAAATTCACCCAAGAGAAAGGGACAAGTTACTAAGCAGCAGCTTCCATTTCAGGGAAAGTTGCTCAACGGAACTGAGATAGCAATAAAGAGGCTCTCAGAAAGGTCGAGTCAGGGAGTAGAGGAGTTCAAGAATGAGCTCATACTCATAGCCAAACTCCAGCATGTGAATCTGGTTCGTCTTCTAGGATGTTGCATTCATGGAGATGAGAAGATGCTTATCTATGAGTATATGCCCAACAAAAGTTTGGACTACTTTCTGTTTGGTCAGCAAATGCCTTGGTTTTGTTTTACATAGTCATTGAGAATCATTCAGCAGAAGGTTGTATTTTTATATGACCTCTGCTAACATATTTTAACACACTTCTTTCTCCTAGGCAGATCCTATTCGAAAGGAGCAACTCGCTTGGCAGAGACGTTTCAACATCATTGAGGGAATAGCTCAAGGACTACTTTATCTTCATAAATACTCAAGACTGAAGATCATTCATAGAGATCTGAAAGCTAGTAACATATTGCTTGACGACCAAATGAACCCCAAAATTTCTGACTTTGGTATGGCAAGAATTTTCAAGCAGAACGTGTTGGAAGCAAATACCAAAAGGGTTGTTGGAACTTAGTAAGTTGAGACTAATTCATGTCATTTGTGAGTTTAAGGATCAGCTAGCTTGCATATTATCAATTTAACTGACCTCATAATGATTTTACTTGCTGCATTATTTCGTAGTGGCTACATGGCTCCTGAATATGCCATGAAGGGCATGTTCTCAATAAAATCTGATGTGTTCAATTTCGGAGTGCTAATACTTGAAATTGTGAGTGGCCAGAGGACCAACAGTTTCCGTCAAATTGACGGCCCACTTACCCTAATAGAACATGTAAGTCGCATAAAACACAGCTCTGGGCTCTGCCCCATATTAACTTGAAACTACACCACTGACATGCTTAGATGCTATTACTCAGGCATGGGAATTATGGAACGAAGATGCGGCACTAGAGCTCATGGATCCAATGCTAACCCATTCATGCACAAAACAACTGCTAAGATGCGTTCATGTGGCTCTGTTATGTGTACAAGACCATGCAGTTGATAGGCCAACCATCCCAGATGTTATTTCCATGTTGACTAATGACTCCATTGCTTTGCCGCTGCCCAAAAAACCGGCATTTGTTTTTGGAAAAAGGGTTGATGAGGGAGGTTCAAACAAAAGAATGCTGGAAAAATGTTCAGTGAACGAGCTTTCCTTTTTGTTGTGTTTCCATATTGTACTTGTTGGTTTCACCATGTCAACTAAGTTATGGAACACAACTATATCAATTATCTTCATTCACCACCATCTCATGAAATTTCTCCATGTGAAGATGGTGTTCAAACTTCATTTCATCATTACTCCGCCAGGGGATATTATCCACTGCCGGTCCCAAGCCCGGATAAAGGAGGAGGGTTGCGTTAGGTAGCCGACAGCCAGCGTAAAACTTAGTCGGATCCAAATATGAATTCTAGACAAACTATCTGTTGGGATGTAACCCACATAGAAGTCTAGAATTCATATAGCCAACCCCACATAGTGGGATAACGGCTGGATATGTTGTTGTTGTTGTAACGAGCTTTCCTTTTCTTTGGAGGTTCCCAGATAGAGGCTTGTCGATCCCTTCATGATTTTCTTCCTTCTTTTTAATTTCTATTGGTCTGTTGTGGAATAGGCTGCATCAGGGTCAAAGGTTTTTCCACACAATTAGAAAGTTTTATGATCTCTCTTAGTTGATATATGATTGTACATTCATGCCAGTTCTTGGTCAAGTGTGGATTCTCAAGAGCAAGTCTATTTAGGTTTAATTAATTCACCAAGTAATGTTATCCCCAATAACGGGTCAGCTGGAGCTGACAGTTTCAGTTTTCTGTGTTGTTAGTCCTTCTGTTGTTAAGGAAAGCTGACGATTCCAGTTTGAGTTTTATAATTGAAAAATATTGTTCTTTTGCATTGGGCCTCTTGAAAAAAAATCTATTGATTAATCCGTGTCGAAAACGTTACTGCTAAGGATTAAAACTTTCTCAATCAAACATCATGGGTGGTAATAACCCAAATGGCATCGGTAAGGTGCTGTTTGGACCTGTAATTGATGTATTACAAAATATTTGGATAACTAGAACTGGACTTCTCATAGGCCTTGGCTGGGGAAAGAATCTGTTTAGTTTCACGGATGTATTTTGTTATTTACAATTACCGAACTTTGTAACTGTCTTGCTACCAAAATCTAGTCGAATATGTCACTTAATTAACTGTGTAATATTAATGAGCTGTGTTCTACATTCACCGCTTCGGGTAAGGGTATTGCTTACAGATACACCTTCACTTAAGTACCTACTTCCCGGAATTTTTCCTGTGCTCCACCACATCCTTACACTCCGAGAGATTCACTCTCTTCCATAATTAACAAGAAGCCGATGATGATGGAGCCCTCTGATGTTTTTCTTCGGCAGTATCTTACTAACAGAGAGGCAGTTTAATAGCAGTGTAGCAGAGTTCAGCTGCAACATGGACAGGTAACGGTAACTGTTAAATGAGATTGAGTGCAATGTGGTTTCCAAAATTGATGTTATCGCTTTTCAAGAACAATATCACTTTCCAGAATAGCATTTGCTGGTTCATTTATTCAATTTCTTAAATTCAGAAGGGTCAAGACAGAAACTTAGCATACAGCAGAGCATAGACAGAAATGAGTTGTGAGAATTAACAAGAAGGCGCTCATGGGTTGGGAATCGAGGGTTTTTTTTTTGGTCTTAGTTGAAATATGGTTCCTTAGGATTTTTCATTTCAGGACCTTGTTGGCAGACTGGTAGTGTCTTTGGTCTCTTCACTTAAACTTGTGAACTTGATGGTGTGTAACCACCCAAGAATAAGCAGGGGTTGGAATTGAACCTCCAACTTCTAGACTCGCAAGGTGATGTTCTTGAACCTGCTACCCTAAGTTACCATTTTGGGTGTTCTAGGGAATTGTCGTTTTAGAAGTTTGAGCCGTGTTTAGTTGTTCAAATTGGATAGTGCTCATTGGTTCTCATAGGAGTGCTCATTGGTTTGCAATCCTCCATGTGAAATTTCTTCAGAATTTCCTTAGCATATTTCATTTGATAGATAAACACACCCTACTCATTCTGTCTAATCTCCATGCTGAGGAAGTATGCCATTTCCCCAAGGTCTGTCATTTCAAAGACTTTCATCATCTCCTTCTTAAATTGCTCAATAAACACTGCATTATTTCCTATCACCAAGAGATCATCCACATAAAGTGAAACAATCACAATGCCAATTTTATAATGCCTAACATAGAGTGTGAATTCACTTTGGCTTTTTACAAAGCCTAAGCCCAGCAGGTGCTCATCAATCCTGCAATATCAGACCCTTTGTGCCTGCTTCAAACCATATAAAGCCTTCTTGAGCAGATAAACCTTGTCTTTCTGCCCTTTCAATACAAAACCTTTAGGCTATTCAACATAAATCTCCTCCTGCAGATAACCATTGAGAGAAGCTGATTTGACATCAAGCTAAAATACCTTCCATCCTTTTTGAGTAGCCAATGCTAGCAACATTCTGATGCTGTCTAGTTGTGCATCAGGAGCAAATGTCTTTGAAAAATCAACACCAAACACTCGAGCAAATTTCTCTGAAAAATCAACACCAAACACTTGAGCAAAGCCCTTAACCACAAGTCTGGCTTTGTGCTTATTGATGGAGCCATCAAAATTGAGTTTTGTTTTGAACACCTATTTAACACCAATAATCTTCCTATTCTCAGGCCTTTCAACCAGCTTCCAAGTCTGATTTTTCTCAATCATATTCAGCTCCTCTTGCATTATAGCTATCCATTTTGGATCCTTCTTAGCTTCCTCATATCCTGCAGGATAAAAAATAGCAACATTGCACCTTTGATAAATATCAGAGAGCAGTCTAGCACCTCTGATAGTGGCTCATCTACCTCCTCCCCATGATTCACTGGGATATTAATGTTTTGATTTCCTATTTCAGTTTCCCAGCACCATTGTCGATTTTCCATAAATTGAACATCTCTTCCTATCAGAATCTTCCCTGTTTGAGGTTGAAAAATTCTATAAGCCTTCGAGCTATTGCTGTACCAATAAAGATGCCAGGTTCTGCCCTCCGATCAAGCTTGTCCCTTTTCACCTAAGGAACATGTGAAAAACAAATACAACCAATGGTTTTTAGGTTCAGCAGAGATGGATTATATCCATACCAAGCCTTAAATGGAGTTTTCTCCTTTATTGCCTTCATAGGAAGCCTATTCAGAAGAAATATGGCTGTATTTGTTGCCTCTGCCCAAAATTTTTAGGCAGCCCTTTCTCGTACAACATACCTTGCCATCTCCATTATTGTTCTGTTCTTCCTTTCACTCACTCCATTCTAGTGTGGAGCGTAGGGGACAGTCAACTGGTGCTCAATGCTAGCCTCATCGCAGAATAGATTAAACTGTTCTGATATACTTCTTGCCATTGTCTGATCTCAAGACTTGAATTCTGCAGCCACTTTGATTCTCAACCCATGCTTTGAACCTCCAAAATACTCCTGCAACTTCTAACTTGAACTTTAGGAAGTAAATCCAACACATTCTGGTTAGATCATCAATGAAGACAATGTAGTATTTACTTGGCTTCAAGGATGGAGTTATCTGAGGTCCATAGAGGTTAGTATGAATCAACTGCAGCTTCTTTGATGCTCTCCAAGCTGTCTGCGATAATGGCAATCTTGTTTGCTTACCATATTGACACGCCTTGCAGCTTGATAAATACTCTTTCAACGAAGGTAAGCCTTGCACCAGCTCTATTCTTTTCATATGTAAAAGTGCTGCATGATTGAAGTGCCCCAGCCTCTTATGTTAAAGCTTAGCAGCGTTGACTGAGCTTGGGAATGCAGCTTGCTCCGCCTCCATTAAATCCAATGAAAAGCTCTTCCCTTTCATTTTGACTTTGAAAATATCACAACCATCTACATCCTTGATCCAGCACATCTTGTCTTCAAATATCACCTTAAAACCTTTCTCCAACAGCTCGCCCACACTTAAACAAATTTTGATTAATATCAAGAACATAAAACACATCAGTTATAATTTAGTACATGAACAACTTACAATTGCTACATTCCCTTTTCCTTTAATATTAATGTAATCACCATTGTCAATTTTTACTTATGATGTTGCTGATCTATCAAGCTCCTTAAAAAGCTCTTCATCAAGTGTCATGTGACTGGTGTAGCCACTATCTATTAGCCAACTTCCACTCGAGCTGCTGGTGACAAAACAGGTTGCTACAAATAGCTGCTCCTCCTCATGTTGATCTGCAAGTTGAGTCTCATCCTTCTGCTGATGATTTTTGCTCTTGCAAATTTTCTCGATGTGGCCCAGTTGATTGCATTTTCTGCATCTCACATCAGGCTTTCTCTTGCACTTGAATGAAGGATGATTCTTCCTTCCACAATACTGACAAGGAGGGCAAACTCCTTTGTTGTTGCCTCCACTACTGCTGCTGTTGTTTGCAGTAGCCTCATTTGAGTCAGTATTATTCTTCTTCCCTTTCTTGTTCTTTCCTTTTCTGCCTTTATTGATCTGTAGCTGTGCTTGTAGGGCTCCTTCCACTGAGCCTTCTTGCCTCATCATTCTCCTTTGCTCTTGTGCCTGCAAAGCATTTAACAACTCTGCCAAGGTGATGCTTGACAAATCCTTAGTATATTCTAATGAAGAGAGAGTTGCCTCAAATCTTTCAAGTACTATAACAAGGAGTTTTTGCACAATCCTACTATCAGACATATAAGTACCAAGCAATCTTACCTTGTTAACAATGCTTAGAAGTTTGTCAGTGTACTTCTTGATTGTTTCTGACTCCTACATCCTCTTCATTTGAAATTCCCTTATCAAGTTCAACACGTGCATTCCTTTGATTCTCTCATTGCCTTCACACTCTTTCTTGTGAAAATCCCAGATTGCTTTAGCTGAGTACTCGATTGCTTTTTCTACATCAGAGACATGACATAAATACTCGATTACAAAAGCATATTTAGTCGAGTACAATCTCATACTTACTCGAATACATTATAACTTGTAATTGATTATATGAAATACTAAATTGGCTTATTGATTACAATAGGATCTATACTCGATTAAAAATGATGAGATCAAAGACTCGGTTACCTAGATTAAAAGCTTACTCGAGTAACATGGAATTTGTACTCGATTAAAACTTTGATACACTTGATTGGATTTAAGACTTACGTGATTAAAACTTTATCAACAATCATTTTTAATATATTGTTTTGAATATCATCAAAATATTTTTCTTATCAACAACTTCTCAATAAATAACATAAACATTAAGCTCAAACATACAAAACACAATTGTTGTTTATGAAAATTGGTTAAAACTAACTTTCCAATCACATTCACTTGGTTACATAGAAAGCTTTAGAAGATAATGACATATTTTTAAAGCACATGGCTTTGATAATAAGTTGAGAACAATATATGTTACTCAACTAAAAGCTTCCTTTTTCTAGATTCAAATAAGAATCATTCTACTAGACTCACACATCAAATCATAACATGTAACATAAAGATGCAACAAACATAGTAACATGATTTTTCATTCACATTTATCTTATAAAATATACTCGCATGAAACACTCATAAGTCAAGTAACTCACTATTACTTTACTGATATCAAACATATCTGAATTTCATTCTTTAAGACTTAAAATAATTTATTTAGTCACTAGTATTGATATTTCAAGAAATATTTCCACAGATGGCTATATCTAGATGTTTTAGAAACAATACTACTTGATTGTATCTACTTTCTTATTCAAGTGATTAACCATCACTCGATTATTAGCCTGAGAAGATGGATTTTCAGTAGCTTAGCCAAATGTTGTTTGATTTATCAAACTATAAATACTTGAATGATTGGCATCATTGCAACAAACATTAAACTTTATAAGTTCTTAAAGATTTCCTTCTTAAATTTTAGGATTTTAGAACTTTAGAAATTTGATATTAAATATCAATTAGGCAATTTAGGCTCTATGAATTAGAACTTAGGATCACTGCCTAAGTATATACACATTTACTCAAGAACCTTGATGCTTGGTACTTAAACATAAAATAAAACACATTACTCTTAGATTTAAGTAATGCTTCCACATATTTTTAGCACTTAAGATATTTTTCAACCTTAAGCTTACTCTAAGCATCATGAGCCCCACATGACACTCATGCATTATGGATACTTAGGATATCCTATAACAACCTATTAACATATTAAGCATATTGATAGTTAAGGTATAAAAACAATCTTAATCACAAATAGATAAAGCATATTAACATATTAAGATTATCACTCCTAAGATTATCAATCTCAACATCTTTTTAAGCAATATGAAAATTTAACATATCCTAAAGGAGAATAAAATATTTTTCACATATATAAAATATATTAACAGATAAACATATCAAGATTCATTGAGTTTATTCTAAAAGCATCCTTAACATGCTTTACATTAAAGTTTTGCATAAAATAATCATCATCAAAACATTCAAGAACAAACTCAACAATTTATATTCTCTTGCTCCCAATTTACTGTTTTGACATTTCTTTTTAAAACCTCCAAAAATTTTTAAAAATCATAAACACTCAATTCACCCCCCTCTTGGGGGTAAGATGCCATTAGATTACACAAAGCTAACAGTTTATCCTTTACTTCACTTGAACAATTCACAGTTTAACAAACACATAACCATTTTCAAAAACAACCATAAAATTAATCAAGATCCTTCTTTGTGGGTCACTACCATAAGCAACAATGCTAACACCATTTTCTAACCAAGTGCCTTTAATAGGTTCCAATAATTTTTCAATATTTGTCTTTTCTTGCTGAAGTAATTATGTGGTCCTCAACTTATTATAAATTGGAGGCATATAACCACCTAATGGATGAGTGACAACAAATGAATACGAACTCAAATAATATGGGTTTATTACTGTTAGTTTGATTAATGGCGAAAATATCCCAAGAGGGAGGGGGGGTGAATTGGGATATCTATAAATTTTAAATTTTAATAACACTATATAGAGGAAGAATGGGGGGTTTCGAAATACACGATATATGTTTTGAAACTAAACTTTCTATTTGACAGGTTTCGAAATGTGGATGCAATGTTTTGAAATAAAGCTTTCTGATTTTGGATATTTCGAAATCTTAAACTTATAATTCAAAAACTCAATTTTACCAAAGTAATGACTTTCTTGAAAAACAATAGGAGACAATGTTTATGATCAATTTTACTAGCTTTCTTTGGTTAACAAAAAAAAAAAATAAAAATATTTTTAGCTTTTAACAAAATACCTAAAAGTGATTGAGTAATGAATAATAAAGAAAATAGAAATGAGTACATGAGAATTTTAGAGTAGTTTGGCACCAAGTCCTAGTCTACTACCTTTAAGTTTCCCTACTTGTTATTTGTCTGGCGTGTGGTCAGTGATAAGTTTGAGAGAGAGGTGGGGGACGACAATCGTGTTTTTCTATAGTATCATAAGTGGCACCCCTTGGGATCTTTGTTGATCGTTTCTCTTGTCAGCTCCTCCGGCGGCTTGGTATCTCGATTAAGGCTCGTGTGTTCGAGATCATTGTCGATGGTAGATGGGCATGGCCGTTGGACTGGACACCTCCATCCCTGGAGCTTATCCAGCATCGGATGCCGGACTCCCCTAGGGTTGGTCGCCATGATATGCTGGTTTGGACCCCGGCTCAAGATGGTGCATTCTCTGTTAAGTCTATCTTACAAGGGTTGTTAGAGTAGCGAGACTGTGTCCTTTGGTATCGACTTGTGTGGTTTGGGTATGGAGTCCCTGTGCATTCATTTATTCTATGGTTAGTAGTTAGGGAACGATTATATACTCTTGACCGTGTTAACTTGTTTATTTCATTTCCCAATAGATGTTTTCTTTGCAGGGCAGATTTCGAGAGCCACAACCATCTATTATTTGATTGTTCCTATTCTAAGCAAGTGGTGTCCTTTTTCCAACGTTCAAAGTGGTTTGTGTGGCCTTGGTTGGCGTCAATGGGAGATGGGGGTCCTGTGGGCTGCGGTTCGGTGGAAAGGTAAAAATCCTTAGCATTTTGCTAATCGTTTAGTCTTGCAGGCAATGATCTATTTTTTGTGGTGTGAGCGTAACAACTGGTGTTGGCGTGATTTCTAGCAATCTGCGGATCAGCTCGCCCATCAGATTCAGTGTGTTATGTGGGCTCGGTTGGTCAATATCCCTTTTCCCCATACTTTTCAGAGTTGTGCGCTGCGACATTTCTGGTGGCTCCTTACTGATCAACACTCCTGGCTTAGGTCCTTGTGTTGACAGTTATGGCCCTAAGTGTGTGTTACTTCATGTGTCTTAGGGCCTCTTAGTGACACTTACATGTTCATCCTTCTGGTCCTAGGGTTTCTATCTGTGCTCATTATCAGTTGGTGGTTCTTCTGGGGCTATCTTCAGGTTCGTTGTTGCTCTTGGTCTCCTTGTTGATAAAGATGTTGTGCATTGGAGCGACCCTCTCCCATCAGATGTATTCTCCTGGAGTTGTTCTTTACTTTCTGATTGTTGTTCCTCCGTTGTTTTCCTTCTATGTTTGTTTGATCCAGTTGTGTGTGGATCTTGTGTGTTTGTTTTCACTTTTGTGAGTTTATCTCTAGGGTATGCCCTAGTTTGTGTCCTTGTATAGATGTTTTGGTTCTATTTATACATATATCTTTTACTTAAAAAAAAAAAAAAGTTTCCCCACTTGAGGGATTTTCAATCTCAAACATTATCAATCAAGATAAACAAAGGGTTTTACTAAGGTTCACCCTAAAACCTTTATATACAATGAGTTTTTAAGACTAAACTCAAACCTTATAATAATTGATAAAAATAACGGATTTAATTTTACAACCCAAAAAATTTATAATAATAATTCCTTACTAATGACTGTACCGACCTCTTACCAAACCTTTTTACAAGGAAAGCCTAGGAGTAAATATACTACTTGAATTCATTTGCTCTTCCTTTTCACATTCAAGGCACAATATTGATTGAGGAATATAACTTGATGCTTCAATAAATGTTTTTTGTTCTTGTCCCTATTTTTTTTTTCTACCTTTAAACACTTGCTATTTATATCAAAACATAAAATTTTGGACATTTCTAACCGTTAGAGACAAGATTTCACGAAAATTGAAGACATGTTTCTAAACACAACATATGAGGTTTCGAAACATCCCAATTTGCACTAAGGATTCAAGACATGGGGTACATGTTTCAAAATCTCTGATCTTACAGTTGGTCTTGCAGACTGGGATAACATTTAATGCAAAGCATAAACTCTTATCTACCAAGATTTACAATGATTACCTTTTTAAAATTGAAATAACTTTCACAAAAATAGTTTTAACAGCTTGAAAAGCTTTTAGACACAAAAGAGAAATTTCCATAAAAATGTACTTCAAATTTTCTTTAATCTGCTGTCAGAAACGACAGAAGTTTCGAAACATGAATACTTAGACAAAATCATTTGAACAAAAAACTCATTTTAAAAACATATGCATTATAAAATATTTCAAAACATAGCATAAAAACATGTTTTACTGAAGTTTCGAAATATACTCACCAAGTTTTCAAACATTACTAACAAAAACATATATTTCGAAATATGAGCAACAATGTTTCAAAACAATATGCACAAACTTTTGAATTTTTGAGCCAAAACCATACATGCAAGATTCGAAACCTAGAATGGTTGATTTGAAATAGGAATTTAACACATTGAAATTTTAGGCTCTAATTTGATTTTTTATCAAACACTTTTTCTCATATATCAAAAAAATATGTCAAAACAATTACAAGATTAAAAGGAAAATCCCTAGTATAGATCATTCTAGCAATCTTAGAATCTAATTGTTCTTTAGATTGCATATCAAAAGATCTAGCAATAGGTGAATCAATGGTTTTTCTCTTCTTTAAATGTTCTAACACACTTGGTTCAAGTAAAGACAAAGAAGGTCCCAAGGAATCATTACTAATTGGTAAATACACTTACTCAGGTTGTAAATTTGAAATTCTGGTTGCAACTTCGCCTTCAACTTTTTTTTTTTTTATTTCAGAAATAATTTTGGAACTCACTTTTTTATAAAAAAGAATCTCTTTTCCATTGATATTTGATAGATGAGCCCTAACTTTTATGAATGTCCCAAATTTTTGTAAACCACAAAAATTGTATATCCACTTCCAACCACCCCTTCCTTTCCCTATTTTCTCAATTTTAGTCACATATTTCCATAAGGGACTATTTTTTTCAATATTATTTTTTAATGGAATACTGCTACTAAATCTTGAATTTGAAATTGAATGAGTCGTGATAGCATATGACCTGTATAAAAGGGTAAAAAAGAAAATAGGGGCAACCTCAAATCAACAACCCTAGCAAGAAAAGATTCCAAATCACTTTGAAAGATTATAACAACACAATCAAATTATCACAATGAAAACAAAACATTAGCTTATGGACAAGAATCACCGTAGTAGACCCTTTCAAGTCAAAGAGGAGTAATACGAGAATCACTAGAAATAAGACTAAGAAACAGACAAAACAAGAAAAAACAAAAGAAATCATACCCTTTAAGCTGAATCAACGATTTGTGTTGCACAGAAACAACATCATCAAGCAATTGGTGTTATGATGCACTATTGCATGAAAACAATAACATTGAACACATAAACGTCAATTCATGTTTGTGAATTGAGGACTTCTCAGCCTAGTTTGTGTTTGTGAATTGATAGTGACACCAAGCAATTGGAGTTACAAATCAATTCATGTTGGACAAAAATGGCAGCATTGAGCATGAAAACGTCAATTTGTATAAATGTGATGCCGATCAATTGACAACGAGGGGAAATTGAGTAATTGGAGTTGGAAATGCGAACAACTGAGCATTGAGCAATGGGGTGACAAAGGGGAACAATGATAAACAGTTAGAGAGATAAAGAGTCGAGAGTCAAGACTGGGGCCTCGAATGAGAGTTAATATATACTGGTTAGAGATAGAAGAAATTATGTTCTTAACTAGCATTCGTGGACGAAAATTTTATGACATTTTTAGTTTATTACAAAACAATCTCTAAACATTTTTAAAATTACAAAAATAGTTTGAAACCATTTTTAATGTTGTTGGAGTTTCAAAAATAGAAAACGTTTCAAAAATGCTAAAACGATATTTCTAAGTGATTTTAGATAGAATTAATTATTAAGTCATTACAAGATTGATTATTAAGTTTTTTTATATAAATTTTTAATATATAATTAGCTAACAGATAGAATTTACCTAAAAGTTGTACTAAACTTATTGATTACAAGGTTTGTTACATAAAAATTTATTTATTAATCACTTAAATAATAAAATCCATTTTATACATATTTTATTATTTTTACACTAAATAAATGACGAAACATTGAAAACCTCATGGATATGGGATAAACTCAGCAACTGTACAATTCAGCTAAGCGATGGCGAGTCGCGTGTAGAATTAGTCTCTCAAAATTTGAATATTATCATTGGAGGCACTAGACTTTAGAGACCATTTTTGCAAGCATTTTCCAGGAAAATCAAGGGGGGAGAGAGAGAGAGAGAGTGACTGGGAAGACCTGGAGACTGGAACCATTTTAACTGGAGTTTAGAGACCATTTTTGAAGCATTTTCCAGGAAGGAAAATCGAGGAGAGAGTGGGAAGACCTGGAGGCTGGAACCATTTTATTCACGTTAGACAGCCATGCCCACGGGAATGTGAAGATCATTAGTGGCTGGCATGGAAAGTTTGACTAAGGTAATTTTCTTTCTCATTTTCTTCCCATTCTCTGTCACTGCATCGTCTGACACCCTCAGGCAAGGTGATCGCCTGAATTCTTCTTCCTTCCTTTTCTCGGAGAATCAACTCTTCAAGCTTGGATTCTTCACTGCGGAGACGTATTCCGGTCAAAGTTACTTAGCAATATGGTGCAAGAAGAGTGATCCGGACAACATTCCAGTATGGATTGGAAACAGAGACACAGAAATTGACCACAATTCTTGTGTTTTGGCCATAGACGGTGCAGGTAATTTGATTATCACAGATAATGTTGGGAAGCGGATTGAGCTATATAGCGCTCCAAGCGGCATCAACACAACTGCTACTCTATTGAACACCGGGAATCTCATTGTGAGAGAGGTGAAGAGCAATGATAATGAATCAGTGTTGTGGCAAAGCTTTGATTACCCTTGCGACACTCTTCTTCCTGGGATGAAATTAGGAGTGAATCCCAGGACCAGCAAGAAATGGACGCTTACGTCGTGGTGGAATAGAGAGGTGGGAGTCACTGGGGCTTTCACCATGGAATGGGATCCCATCGGACGCGCGCTCATCGTTAGGCGCCGAGGGATGAATTTTTGGACCTCTGGGGTCTTAGGGGACGAAGGCTTTGAGTTTCTAGAGACTTCTTCTTATTACATACTTCACGAATTTAGGAATGTTACGAGCGAGGATGAGTACTTATACTTTTCACTCCGCGGAGAGGGAAGTGATAGGTTTAAATCGGGATGGCGGTTAAGTGATGAGGGGTCAATCTATGAAGCCGGGATGGAGATTTCCGATGGGACTTTATGTTATGGCTACAAGAATGATTTTAATAAGGGGTGTCAATTATGGCAACAGCCTGAGTGCAGGAATCAATACCAGTCGTTTCAGAAAACATCCGGGATGGTTGAAGAACCGCAAAATGATCGTGTTGGAAACTTGAGCTTCGGCGACTGTAAAGCCAACTGTTGGGATGATTGTGCTTGCTTTGGCTTTCACTTTGATGTAAACGCAACTAGTTGTACATTTTATCGAGGAAATCAGAGTCAATTTTATGAGCATTTATACGGTGACCCACCAGAACGTTATCTTCTTACTGACCACCCGCCATCGTTCCACGTACACTCGGGAAGGAAGTGGATATGGATTGTTATTCCTGCAATAAGTGCATTTGTTTTACTCGTCTTTGGCTGCTTGTGCTACCTAAGGAGGAGGAGGAGGAAGATCAAACTCAATGGTATATCTCTAAAAAGGAACAGCGCTCCTTATGCTTATGCTTGCCATAATTATTTATATGAGAATTTTCATTTTTGTGTGTTCATTACATCCATAGGGCCGCGTGATGATGCCACTGACGGATACATGGACTCGGAAAATGGTAAGAACAAGAGTAATAATCTCAGAGCATTTAGTTTTCGAGACATAACTGTAGCTTCAAATGACTTCTCACCGGAAAACGAGCTCGGAAAGGGTGGTTTTGGACGCGTTTATAAGGTATATCACATAAGGAAATTTGTTATTCTTATGAAGAGTTTGTTCAAAAAATGGTTGTCAATTAAATATTGTATAAAAATTAAATATATGCTGTCATTTTCATTTAAATTGAAAGGAAAGAATATTAAAATAAGAGAAAAAATAGGGAATTTGCTAGGTACTCTTGTCTACGAAGACTAATAACAATTAAAAGATTAACTTCACCCAGGAGAAAGGGCCAAGTTACTAAGCAGCAAATTTCATTTCAGGGAAAGTTGCCGAATGGAGCTGAGATAGCAATAAAGAGGCTCTCGGAAAGGTCGAGTCAGGGAGTAGAGGAGTTCAAGAATGAGCTCATACTCATAGCCAAACTCCAGCATGTGAATCTGGTTCGTCTTCTGGGATGTTGCATTCATGGAGATGAGAAGATACTTATCTATGAGTATATGCCCAACAAAAGTTTGGACTACTTTCTGTTTGGTCAGCAAATGCCTTTGGTTTTGTTTTACAAAGTCATTGAGAATCATTCGGCAGAAGGTTGTATTTTATACGACCTCTGCTAACATATTTTAACACACTTCTTTCTCCTAGGCAGATCCTATTCGAAAGGAGCAACTCGCTTGGCAGAAACGTTTCAGCATCATTGAGGGAATAGCTCAAGGACTACTTTACCTTCATAAATACTCAAGACTGAAGATCATTCATAGAGACCTGAAAGCTAGTAACGTATTGCTTGACGAACAAATGAACCCCAAAATTTCTGACTTTGGTATGGCAAGAATTTTCAAGCAGAATGTGTTGGAAGCAAATACCGAAAGGGTTGTTGGAACTTAGTAAGTTGAGAAGAGACTAATTCATGTCATTTGTGAGTTTAATGATTAGCTAGCTTGCACATTATCAATTTAACTAACCTCATAATAATTTTACTTGCTGCATTATTTCGTAGCGGCTACATGGCTCCTGAATATGCCATGAAGGGCATGTTCTCAATAAAATCTGATGTGTTCAGTTTCGGAGTGCTAATACTTGAAATTGTGAGTGGCCAGATGACCAACAATTTCCGTCAAATTGACGGCCCACTTACCCTAATAGAACATGTAAGTCGCATAAAACACAGCTCTGTTCTCTGCCCATAGTAACTTCAAACTACACCACTGACATGCTTAAATGCTATTACTTAGGCATGGGAATTATGGAACAAAGATGCGGCACTAGAGCTCATGGATCCAATGCTAACCCATTCATGCACAAAACAACTGCTAAGATGCGTTCATGTGGCTCTGTTATGTGTTCAAGACCATGCAGTTGATAGGCCAACCATCCCAGATGTCATTTCCATGTTGACTAATGACTCCATTGCTTTGCCGCTGCCCAAAAAACCGGCATTTGTTTTTGGAAAAGGGGTTGATGAGGGAGGTTCAAACAAAAGCATGCTGGAAAAATGTTCAGTGAACGAGCTTTCCTTTTCTTTGGAGGTTCCCAGATAGAGGCTTGTCGATCCCTTTGTGATTTTCTTCCTTCTTTTTAATTTCTATTGGTCTATTGTGGAATAAGCTGCATCAGGGTCAAAGATTTTTCCACACAATTAGAAAGTTTTATGATCACTCTTAGTTGATATATGATAGTACATTTATGCCAGTTCTTGGTCAAGTGTGGATTCTCAAGAGCAAGTCTATTTAGGTTTAATTAATTCACCAAGTAATGTTATCCCCAATAACGGGTCAGCCGGAGCTGACGGTTTCAGTTTTCTGTGTTGTTAGTCCTTCTGTTATAATAATTGAAATATATTTGTTCTTTTGCATTGGGCCTCTTGAAAAAAATCTATTGATTGATCTGTGTCGAAAACGTTACTGCTAAGGATTAAAACTTTCTCAATCAAACATCATGGGTGGTAAGAACCCAAATGGCATCGGTAAGGTGCTGTTTGAACCTGTAATTGATGTATTACAAAATATTTGGATAACTAGAACTGGACTTCTCATAGGCCTTGGCTGGGGAAAGAATCTGTTTAGTTTCACGGATGTATTTTTGTATTTATTTCTGGCTGCCGTCCTGGAGAAGTTGCTGGTCGTCAGAGATGCTGATTGGGCTGGAAATGCGTTGCTGGGCATTGTGATTGACCAGACAAGAAATCGGTTGCTGGTGATGGTCGCTGACTTATTTGGCAGCTGGTATGTTTTCTCTCTTCTGTGATTCTCTTCTCTGTCTGTGGCCATCATTAGTATGTTTGGCAGTTGGTATATTTTTAGCTCTGATTCGTTGATTGTAGCGTTCTAGTGCATGCACCGCTACGAACCAGTTCGAACATGCACCGCGAAATGGGATGCACGAACCAGTTCGTGGTTCTTAAGGGAGGAGAACGAACCAGGTATGCTCTGGAAACTTTCCAATCTTTAAGGTTTGCCCATGGAAGGGGATGAACAATAGAGATTGACAAGTAGGAGAGGAGCAATTGTGAGAGAGAAAGAGCGATTAACCCACAACAGTATCAGCTCCTTCTCGAGATCTTGCTTCTCCTTCTCACAAGATCTCATTTAGAAGTTATAATGCCTCCTGGTCATGCTTAGACCCTTCTTCCATCATCCTCTGCTAATGGAGTGCTTCATCTTCTTGAAGCCTGGTTATCGTGGCCGTTGACACAAAAACTTATTGTTAAATTTGGATTGATGAGTTAACACAAAAGGTAATTTGTATTTGGGGTGTGAAACTTCAAAGATACAATTGTATGAACTGTTTCAGTTCCTTGAGGTTTGCCTGCTTCTTTCATGTCTTCTGCTTCAACATTGTCATCAGCAAGGGCGAGTTGTTGAGATGTCCCAGCATCTAAATCTTGGGTGCCTAGTTTGGTCATTAGAGCTGATGAGTTTACAAGGTCACACCTTAATTACTGCAGATGAAATTTCTCCCTCACAGTTGCACCTCTCCCGCTCACCATTGTTTGTTGCTCATCCTCTTCCATTAGCAAACCCCAAAGATTGGGAAAGTTTGCTAGGCAAATTGAAAGGTGGGAAATGAGGTGGCAACGTCTACAAGCTATGCCATTGTAATATATTGCACGTCTCGAGTCCATGCCATCTCTTAACAGAAGGATTGGATAAGGGTAATGGCAGTATCTTTCAGTAATTAAAAATAAAATCTCTTTAGTGTTGATGCAACTTGCATTAAAAGATTGATTAACAACTCCTAATTTCATAATCCTTGGATACTGGAATTGAGAGCTGATCTCAAAGTCGATTGTCAAAGCTTCAGTCGGTACAATTTGTATTCTCTGTATTTGATAGAAATCAGACTATAAAGCCTATCTAATCAGATTCTGTGTTTTTTTGCAGCTGACCTCAAAGTCCATCTTTCTATTTCTGGTAGTTGATTGTCACTCTCTGCAACTGATGTTATGAACTTTGTTCTCGAATTAAAATTTGAATTTGACAATAGAGTCAATTGTTGTCGATTAAAGCAACCAAGGTGTATCGAAAACTATTCAAAGTTGAATCACCAAAGTGTGGCCTCTCATAGGGCCGGTTCATGGGTTGGTGTAGCTTAGTGGTCTTTTAAAAAATAATAAAAATTATTAAAAATTTATTTATTTTTATTTTTTGAGATGCAAAATTAATAATTAAATTTTTATATTTTTATTTAAAAAATAAATATTTTTCAATTGACAATATAACCAAATTACTTAATTTTTCTCGTGTTACACTTATATTTAGAGTTGGCCTTATTTTCAAAATCACATGGAATACCCAGTTAATCTAATTTTTGAAATTAAAAAAAAATCCTAAAATGTGTATAAATCTCTAAAGGAAAACAGCTAATTTTAACAGTTTTATGAATTCACCCAGAAAGATACAGTTGATGCTGTTTTTAAATTTTATCTAAACTACTGAAAATCCCTTTTATAAATATTTTTCTTTAATAGAATAATAAATTAGTTTTTTTTTTTTTTAACTTGGAAAGTTTAAGTTATGTAATGTGTTTGGATTTTTTTCAAGTTAATGGCTCCCTTTCCACTAACTTTCGGGAAGTTTATGGGCAATTTTCAGACCCGCCAAACGCAAACGTGCCCACAAGAAACAAAACAAAACCAGCGGAAGGAAGGAAAGGTAGGAAAGGAAAGGCATGTGCTGAATCCCAGTGGGCGTCCCCCCTCGCGCTATACCCCAACCGCGTAAACCAACCAACCCATATGTGTATGCATCCTCCCCCATTTTCCCCATGTTCAAACTGTCTTCTTCGTTCACATTTCAACTCCAAGATCGCTTTTCTCATTAGACTTCTTGTCCTTTTGATGGAAGTCTCTTGCCTTTCCGTTTCTCACCCAGGAGGATTACACCAGTTTCTACAGCTTGTTCCCGGATTGGAACTACTGTAGCCCCAAGAAACGGCGCCGACTGGACTTCTCCGGGAACGAGGCCGCCAAACCCACATTGTTGTTGCTCAAGGAAGTCGACAATTTCATGAATTACAATCTCAGGCCCCAAGCCATGGACGAGAATCTCAATTTTTTGCGGTGTTTAAAAAAATTACTAAATTGTGAAAATCGACCGCACTGCATCATACCATATTATACTGTAATTTATAAAGATCAAATTAGATTATATAATTTGAAATAATAAAAAAATTATACATATAATTTAACGTATTAAAAAGGACTTAAATCAATCAAACTGCACGGCAAACACCGCTAGTTTTGGCGATCTATTTTCCACGGCAACTACAATTCATTCATTCCCTTGGTTGATCCGTGGCGTGTGTTGCACTCACTGAAGTGGGGATTTTTCAAATTCATCTTGCTTCCCCTTCACGCACACGTATTGGACAATTGATTCCTAGGTAGAGAGTTTGACGCCGACGACCCATTAATCCATTAATTTAAACAACAAATATAATGTCACCGTCATGTTTGAAACCAACTCCGACCCCGAGTACACGAAAGATAAACTCAACGAATACGCCAAGCATTAATGCTTAACTAATTCAAGTAGAGAGAAGTCAAAAAGGCCAGGACTCAGGAGACCTGGAACTGGAACCATTTTAGCTCCATCCACAGCCATGGAAGTGAAGTTCATCGTCAATGGCTGCTGGCATGGAAAGCCTGCTCATCGTAATTGTTTTCTCTCTCATTTTCTTCCCAGTAATAGTATCACCTCTCGCAGCTGCATTCTCGTCCGACACCCTCAGGCAAGGTGATCGGCTGGATTCCGTTTCTAACATTTCCTCTGCAAATGACGTCTTCAGACTGGGATTCTTGGCCCCTGGTGACTGCTACTTGGCAATATGGTTTAACACTGATCAGTTTCTGCGACCGGTATGGAATTTTGGAAACGATAACACACAATTTGACGGCAATTCTTGTTTTCTGACTATAGACAGTGCAGGCAATTTGATTTTGTCTGATGCTGAGAGAAATCGAACTGAGCTATACAGGGCTCCAACCGGCACCAACACAACTGCTACTCTATTGGACAACGGGAATTTCATTGTGAGAGATGCCAACAACAACAATGAATCAGCAGTATTGTGGCAGAGCTTTGATTACCCTACCAACACACTTCTTCCTGGGATGAAATTAGGGGTCAATCACATGACTGGCAGGAACTGGACACTAACCTCGTGGGACAATGACGAGGTGGGAGTTCCAGGGGCTTTCACCATGGAATGGGATCCCACAGAACGCCGGCTCATTGTGAGGCGCCGAGGGATCATTTTTTGGACCAGTGGCGTCTTGATGGACGAAAGAGGCTTTGAGTTTCTAAAGACCGATGATAATTATGTGTTTAGGAATGTTACAAGAGAGGATGAGGAGTATTTCTCCTATTCACTGATCAACAGTTCCTTTTCAGGATGGGCCTTAGACGACAAAGGCTCGATAACTGATGGAGCGTGGACTACGATTTCAGATGGAGGTTTTTGTAATGGCCACAAGAATGATAGTAATAAGGGGTGCCAAGAATGGGAACAGCCTAAGTGCAGGAATCAATCCCAGCAGTTTGAAAGAAGATCCGTGATGACAGAGGCAGAAGCATTTATTCATAGTACTGAGAAGTTGAGCTTCAATGCATGCAAGGACATGTGTTGGGATGATTGTGGTTGCATTGCCTTTGACCTAGTTGAAACTACTTGTATACTTTATAGAGGAAATCCGAGTTTATTTAAGCTGGATTTAACTGGTGTCTCGCCACTATATTATGTTCTTACTCAACAGCTACAGCAATCAACTACAGATGAATCACCCTCAATCGGTAAGTAATCCAAGCATACATCCAGGAGTATAGGGTAATTGAATGTAGTCAGTCCCAGTGTTGAAGTGCTAATTTTGAAGTTATGATTCTCATCACGTCCAGCAATAGTAAATTCACCATCTGCACGGAGGAAGTGGATGTGGATTGTCATTCCTTCGGCAACTGCATTTCTTATACTTGTCTTTGGTTGCTTGTGCTACCTAAGAAGGAGAAAGATCAATCTCACAGGTATATCTCTAAACAAGAACAACTTTACCTTTCTCATAATTATTCATATGAAGAGTTCCATTTTGTTGTTCAATACATTCATAGGGAAGCATGATGATCTAATTGGAGCAGTGGCACCTGGTGGACATATGGACTCGGGTGAACTTGGAAATAGTGAGAACAATGGTAATAATCTCAAAGGATTTAGTTTTCGAGATATCATTGCAGCTACAAATGGCTTTTTACCTGAAAATGAGCTTGGAAAAGGTGGCTTTGGATGTGTTTATAAGGTATATTTCATGAGTGCCAAGCTTGCTATTCTTATGAAAAGCTTGGTCAAACAATTTTTGTGAATTGAGGATGCATGGGAATTAAATATATGCAGTCATTTTCATTTAATTTGAAAGGAAAGAATAATAAAAGTAAGAAAAAAAAAAAAGGGGAACATGCCAGGTCCTCTGTCAACAAAGACTAATAACAAATAAATGATTGATTTCATTTAAAACAAAGAGCCAAGTTACTAACTAAGAGCCAATTTCGTTGAAGGGGAAGTTGATAATGGAGCTGAAATAGCGATAAAAAGACTCTCAGAAAGGTCAAGGCAGGGAGTAGAGGAGTTCAGGAATGAGCTTATACTCATAGCCAAGCTCCAGCATGTGAATCTGGTCCGTCTTGTAGGGTATTGCATTCAAGGAGATGAGAAGATGCTAATCTATGAGTATATGCCCAACAAAAGTTTGGACTACTTTCTGTTTGGTCAGCAGTGTCTTCAGTTTCTTTTACAAAGTTATTGGGAATCATTCAGCAGAAGATTGTATTTTTGTATCACCTCTGCTGACATATTTTAGCACTTGTTCTTTTCCAAGGTAGATCCCATTCGAAAAGAGCAATTGGCCTGGCAGAGACGTTTCAGCATCATTGAAGGAATAGCTCAAGGATTACTTTACCTTCATAAATACTCAAGATTGAAGATAATTCATAGAGATTTGAAAGCTGGTAACATATTGCTTGACGAAGACATGAACCCTAAAATCTCTGACTTTGGTATGGCAAGAATTTTCAATCAGAATGTGTTGGAAGCAAATACGAAAAGGGTTGTCGGGACATAGTAAGTTGAGAATAAACTAATTCATGTCATTTTATGAGTTTAATGATCAGCTAGCTTGCATATTATCAATTATACTGACCTCATAATGATTTTACTTGCTACATTATCCCACAGTGGCTACATGGCTCCTGAATATGCCATGGAGGGCATATTCTCAGTCAAATCTGATGTGTTTAGTTTTGGAGTTCTAGTACTTGAAATTGTGAGTGGCCGAAAGACCAACAGTTTCCATCAAATTGACTGCCCACTTACATTAGTAGGACATGTAAGTATCATAAAACACAGCAATGGCCACATATTAGCTTGAAACTACACACTGATATGCTTAAATGCTATTATTTCAGGCATGGGAATTATGGAACCAAGATGCAGCACTAGAGCTCATGGATCCAGTGCTGACCCATTCATGCACGAAACGGAAACTTCTAAGATGCATTCATGTGGCTCTCTTATGTGTAGAAGACCGTGCAGTTGATAGGCCAACCATCCTGGATGTTATTTCCATGTTGGCCAATGATTCTATTGCCTTGCCTCTGCCCAAAAAACCAGCATTTGTTGTTGGAACAAGGTTTGGTGGAGGTTCAAACAAAAGCACTCTGGAAAAATGTTCGCTGAATGAGGTTTCCCTTTCTTCAATGTTTCCAAGATAGAGGTTTATCTCTTCGTTTTTATTTTCTTTCTTTCTGTCTAAATATGCTAAGTTTTCTATCAATGAAGCATGAGAACATCAAATATGTTTTTATGCAAGACAATTGTTTGACTCTTCCTAATTGATTCGTGAGAACATATTCATACAAATGCTCATGTATTCTTTTTGGAAACCAACATAATTGCTAGTTATCACCATCACTCTGTTTCATATCAACAATTTATGCAGTATAAATAATGATCGGGACATAAAAATAATTCTTTAGCTTTATCTTTATTTATTAGTTTGTTGTACTACATTTTTGATGATTTGATCAATCAGTATTGGTCAATATCTTATCAGTGTTGAGAAAAAAAGAATAATGGAAGGAACATATGGTAGTTCTGAATTTAGTATTTGGAGGTATGTATAAAGTATAAAGCGGATGGATAGATAAGCAGAACATAGATATATTCCATCATTGTTAGCATAAAAGTATCTAACCCACAAAGAAAACCAAAGTTACTGCAAAGACACGTACATTTCATTTAATTGTGAAACACTTTAAGTACATAAAAAATTCAACAAACAAACTGCAACGTTGCCCATGTTCTCATAACTGTTAGACTAAAATAAACAACTAATAACAAACTCCTAAAAACTTGGTCAAGTTGGCTGTAGCATGTTGCACACTCTCAGCCATTAAGAAAACAGTTACTGAGGCATGTAACATAACACTCCTCCTGCGTCAGTAGCTGCACACTCCCAACTTTTCTCTTAGAAATTCAAATCTGCTCTTAGAGAGCGCCTTTGTGAATATCTCCGCTAATTGATCAGTTGTATTGCAATACTGCAGACTCACCTCACCATTTTGCTGTACTTCTCTAAGAAAGTATAGCTTGATATTGAAGTGTTTAGTTTTACCATGGAAAACTGGATTATTTGAGATTGCAATTGCTGCTTGATTATCCACAAACACTTTGGTACTCTCCTCCTGCTCCATATGTAAGTCTGCCAGGATTTTCCTTAGCCACAGTACTTGGTTGACAGCTGAAGTTGCAACAATGAACTCTGCCTCAGCAGTTGATTGGGCCACTATCTCTTGCTTCTTTGAACTCCATGAGAACACGCTTGACCCAAGTGTGAAGCAAAAACCAGAAGTACTCTTCATGTCGTCTAAAGAGCCTCCCCAATCACTGTCTGAAAAACCATGGAAAGAAAAAACATGCTTATGTTTAAACATCACTCCAAAATCTTGAGTTCCTTTAACATATCTCAGTACCCTTTTTGCTGCCTTATAGTGCTCTTCACTTGCACAGTGTAGAAATCTAGATAATACATTCACAGCTTGCAATATATCTGGTCTAGTTGCAGTGTGATACATTAGGCAACCTATGAGACTTCTGAAACCAGCTTCATCAACCTTATCTGCTCCATCCTCTTTGCAAAGCTTCTCCTTTTGATTCATAGGAGTGCTCATTGGATTGCAACCCTCCATTTGGAACTTCTTTAAGATCTCTTTAGTATACTTCTTCTGACAAATAAAAATCCCTTGTTGATCCTGTCTAATTTCCATTCCCAGAAAGTAGGCCATTTCACCCAAATCTGTCATTTCAAAAGCCTTCATCATCTCCTGCTTGAATTGTTCAACAAGTGGACCATTGTTTCCTGTTACCAAGAGATCGTCTACATACAAAGAAACAATCAGAGTATCAGCATTAGAGTGCTTAACATAAAGAGTTGACTCACTCGGGCTTTTTGCAAAACCAAGACTCAACAAATGCTCATCAATTCTGCTATACCAGGCTCTTGGAGCCTGTTTTAATCCATACAAGGCCTTCTTGAGTAAATAAACCTTGTCTTCCTCCCCTTGCATTGCAAATCCTTCAGGTTGCTCAATATATATCTCCTCTTGTAAATAACCATTAAGAAAGGCGGATTTTACATCAAGCTAAAACACTTTCCACCTTTTTAGAGCTGCCAATGCCAAGAGCAATCTGATGGTGTCAAGTCGTGCAACAGGAGCAAATGTTTCTGAGAAGTCAACTCCAAATACTTGAGCAAACCCCTTCACTACAAGTCTGGCCTTGTGCTTGTTGATAGAACCATCTGCATTCAATTTGGTTCTAAATACCCATTTGACTCCAATAACATTTTTGTGTTGAGGCCTCTCAACTAGCTTCCAGGTCTGATTTTTTTCAATCATTTTCAGCTCCTCTTGCATTGCAGCTACCCATTTTGGATCTTCTTTTTCTTCACAAAATCCCTTTGGTTCAAACACTGCAACATTGCATCTTTGGTAAACATCAGCGAGCGGCCTGGTTCCTCTAACACGTGGTTCATCAACTTGTTCACATTGCTCCAATGGAAAGTCAATAATTTGCTCAGAAATTTGCTCTTCTTGTCCTTCCCAACACCATTGTTGCTCTTCCACAAAATGAACATCTCTGCTGACTAGAATCTTACCAGTTTGAGGTTGATAAATTCTGTAAGCTTTAGAGATGTTGCTATAACCAATAAAAATGCCAGGTTCTGCTCTCCTATCTTGTTGTGTTTCCATATTGTACTTGTTGGTTTCACCATGTCAACTAAGTTATGGAACACAACTATATCAATTATCTTCATTCACCACCATCTCATGAAATTCCTCCATGTGAAGATGGTGTTCAAACTTCATTCCATCATTACTCCGCCAGGGGATATTATCCACTGCCGGTCCCAAGCCCGGATAAAGGAGGAGGGTTGCGTTAGGTAGCCGACAGCCAGCGTAAAACCTAGTCGGATCCAAATATGAATTCTAGACAAACTATTTGTTGGGATGTAACCCACATAGAAGTCTAGAATTCATATAGCCAACCCCACATAGTGGGATAACGGCTGGATATGTTGTTGTTGTTGTTGTTTCTGCTCTCCTATCAAGTTTATCTCTCTTCACCTGAGGCACATGAGTAAAGCAGACACAACCAAAAATTTTTAAATTTTGTAATGAAGGTTTATAACCATACCATGCTTCAAATGGAGTTTTCCCATTGACAGCTTTTGTAGGAAGCCTATTTAGCAGAAACACTGCTGTATTAGCAGCTTCTGCCCATAAGTTTTTTGGAAGTTCTTTCTCATGAAGTAAACATCGAACCATCTCCATTATTGTTCTGTTCTTCCTTTCACTCACCCCATTTTGCTGTGGAGTGTAAGGGGTAGTGAGTTGGTGTTCAATTCCAGCTTTTTCACAAAACTGATTAAACTGAGTTGATGCATACTCCTTCCCATTATCAGATCTCAAAATCTGAATTTTGCAGCCACTTTGATTTTCAATCCAAGCTTTGAATCTCCAAAAAACTTCTGCAACCTCTGATTTGAATCTTAAAAAATAAATCCAACACATTCTTGTTAGATCATCAATAAAGACAATGTAATATTTAATTCCTTTTAATGATGGTTCTGACTGAGGTCCACAAAGATCAGTGTGGATCAATTGCAACTTCTTTGTTGCTCTCCAAGCTGTCTGTGAGAAAGGCAGCCTGGTTTGCTTGCCATATTGACACACCTTGCAGCTTGACAACAGTTCATTCAGCGGTGGTAGGCCTTGCACAAGATCCATTTTCCTCATTAGCAGCAGCGCATTAGGATTGAAGTGTCCCAACCTTTTGTGCCAAAGCTCTACACTGTTGTTTGAACTAAGAAAGACAGCTTGCACCGTTTCCATCAAGTCTAATGAGAAGCTTTTGCCTCTCATTTTCACTTTGAACAAGTCCTGTCCAGCTGTATCTTTGATCAGACATAATCTGTCCTCAAACAGAACTTTATATCCCTTTTCAAGCAACTGCCCAACACTCAACAAGTTTTGAGTAATTTCAGGTACATAAAGAACATCAGTTATAATTTTTGTACCTGAACTGCTTTCTATTGCAACTGCCCCTCTTCCTTTAACAGCAATAAATTCTCCATTACCAATTTTGACTTTGGAGGCAACAGTTCTATCAAGCTCCTTGAATAATTCCTCATTGTATGTCATATGATTGGTGCATCCATTGTTAATTAACCAGCTCTCACTTGAATTGTTGGTAGCAAAACAAGTTGCTGCAAATAATTGCTCCTCCTCTTGACTTGTAATCTGTGCTTCAACTTGTTGCTGCTGGTTTTTATTTTTGCAAAACTTTGCAATATGACCCAGCTGATTGCATTTATGGCATTTGACATCCGGCCTTCTCCAACACTTATAATGAGGATGATTTATTCTGCCACAATGTTGACAAGGAGGATAACTTTGTTTCTTATAACCTCCATTGCTATTGCTGTTGTCCGCACCTTTTGTTTGAGCACAGTTGTTGCCTTTTGCTGTCTTTTTCTTCCCTTTGCTACTTTGACCAATTTCAAGCTTGGCCTGCAGAGCTCCCTCAATGGAACCTTCTTGTCTCATGAGTCTTCTTTGCTCTTGAGCCTGTAAAGCATTCAATAATTCTGCGAAGGTGATGCTTGACAGGTCTTTAGTATTTTCCAGAGAGGAAATTGTTGATTCAAATCTTTCTGGGACAGTAACAAGAATTTTCTGAACAATTCTAGAATCAGGAAATTCAGTTCCAAGCAATCTTACCCTATTCACAATGCTGAGAAGTCTGTCCGAATACTCCTTCACAGTATCTGACTCCTTCATCCTTTGCATTTCGAACTCCCTTATCAGATTCAGCACTTGCATCCCTTTAACTCTCTCATTGCCTTCATACTCTTTCTTGAGAAAGTCCCAGATCTCCTTTGCTGATTTCAAGGTCATAATTCTGGTAAAGATTGCTGATGATACAACTGTAAACAGACAAGCCTTTGCTTTTGATTTCCTTTGCTTTTTTTCTTTGTGATTCTTGATTTGAGCAAGAGTTGGGTTGTTAGGCAAGGGAGGAACCACATAGTCCTCTTCTACAGCTTCCCAAAGATCACAAGCTTCAAGATATGCCTCCATTCTAACTGCCCATACCTGATAATTCACACCTTCAAACACTGGAGGAGCAGCGGCTGTGAAAGGTGAATTAAAATCCATAATGGGTGTAATAGGGTTGGTTTAGTTTAGAGTGTGTGGTGTACCCTCAAACTCTCACAATCCCTTAAGAAGAAGTGCTCTGATACCACTCTGTTAGCATAAAAGTATCTAACCCATAAAGAAAACCAAAGTTACTGCAAAGACACGTACATTTCATTTAATTGTGAAACACTTTAAGTACATAAAAATTCAACAAACAAACTGCAACATTGCCCATGTTCTCATAACTGTTAGACTAAAATAAACAACTAATAACAAACTCCTAAAAACTTGGTCAAGTTGGCCGTAGCATGTTGCACACTCTCAGCCATTAAGAAAACAGTTACTGAGGCATGTAAAATAACAATCATGACAAGAACATCTTATCTTCCTATGTGTATCAGCAACCATGTTGGAGTTGGGGGTCATGATGTACACAGCTTCAATATGTCAAAACATACACTTACTGGTTATCTATGGCTGGCAAGAACAGTTTCATGATGGTAATTTTCTTCCATATTTTCTCATTTTTTATTGCTGCATCATCAGACACCTGTTAGTTTTAGAATTACATAATAGAAAGAAGGAGCACACTTTCCTATTTTTCAGAACTTAATAATGCCTCATTGATACTTGCTGATATATATACACAAAAGACATAATGCCATGATTTAAGGAGGGGCCATACCTATTACAACTTTCCCTTTAACAACCCTTACAAAAAACTTTCCATAAAACAAGGACAACCATTCCTTTTTACTAACCCTCCACAGCTAAATATCATTACAAAATATTCTGATCTAACTTAGGAATATCTAGAAAAATCTGATTTCAACACTCCTCCTCATGATTTTTCTTGGAGACTCCCAGTTTGACCCTTAAATCTTCAAATCTTCCAGCTGCAAGTGACTTGATCATAATGTCTGCAAGTTGGTTTTCTAAGCTGCAATGAATCAGCTGCACTTCACCTTCTTTTTCAGCTTGCCTGATGGCATGAAACCTGACATTTATGTGCTTTGTACGCCCATGTTGCACTGGATTTTTAGTCATTGAAATGGCTGATTTATTGTCAACTTGAATGATAGTAGCTTCATGTTGAGTTTGAAACAAATCTGCCAAAACCTTCCCTAACCAAATGGCTTGGTTAGCAGCAGCAGCAGCAGCCATGTACTCTGCTTCTGCGGTTGACTGAGCAATAACATCTTGCTTCCTTGAAACCCATGAAAAAACTCCTGAACCCATAGAAAATACATAACCAGTGGTGCTTTTCATGTCATCAAGGCATCCTGCCCAATCACTATCAGAAAACCCTTGCAACTTTCCATTTTCTGTTGTTGCATACCAAATTCCAGAATCATAAGTACCTTTGACATACCTTAGGACTCTTTTAGCTGCCCCTAAATGAACTTGACCAGGTGATTGCATATACCTGGACAACACACTTGCTGCAAACATGATATCTGGTCTTGAAGCAGTTAAATACAAGAGGATTCCCACCAAACTTCTATAATGGCTAGGATCCACATCTTCACCCTTTTCTGCTTTTGATAGCTTTCCATTTTGAGCCAGAGGTGTAGCAACAGATTTACACCTTTCCATATTAAACTTCTTCAACAAATCAAGTGCATACTTTCTTTGGGAAATGAAGATGGTAGCTGATGATTGGCTAATCTCCATCCCTAGAAAGTAGGTCATAAGCCCCAAGTCTGACATTTCAAATACAGCTTCCATTTCCTTCTTGAATTCAGCAATCAGCCTTGAATTACTTCCAGTTACTAACATATCATCAACATAGATAGATAAGATTAACAATTCTCCAGTTTCAAACCTTTTAAAATAGAGTGTAGCTTCATTTTCATTTCTTGTGAAACCATAATGCAGCAGGTGTGAGTCTACTTTGCTGTACCAGGGTCTAGGAGCTTGTTTCAGGCCATACAAAGCCTTTTGTAACTTGTAAACCTTGTTCTCCATCCCTGAAACTTGAAACCCTTCTGGTTGATCAACAAATAACTCCTCCTGCAGCTCACCATTCAAGAATGCTGACTTTACATCCAAGTGATACACTTCCCATTTCAAGTTAGCAACCAAAGCTAATAGCAACCTTATAGTTTCATGCCTTGCAACTGGTGCAAACGTGTCACCATAATCTACACCAGCTTGCTGTGAATATCCCTTGACAACAAGTCTAGCCTTGTGCTTGTAAATAGAGCCATCAGGATTCAACTTTGTCCTGAAAATCCACTTCACCCCTATCACATTTCTTGCTTCAGGTCTATCCACAAGCTGTCAAGTATTATTTTTCTCTATCATATCAATCTCTTCCTGCATTGCCAATCTTCATTCTTCATACTTTACTGCTTCAGTAAAGGATGAAGGGTCCAAGGCTGCATAATTGCATTTCTCATATACCTCAGACAATGATTTTGTCTTGAGAATAGGAGAATCAGGAGGGGAATCAGTAGCCTTGTCAGAATTCATTCTAGAAGTCAAAACAGAAAGTTGTGGTGAATCAAATTTCCCTTCATTTTTCTACAAGAAAACTTTATCCTTTTCAGCAAGACCTTTGTCCCAATTCCAATGTAGAGACTCATCAATCACCACATCCCTGCTCACATAAACTTTTTGACTTTGCATATTATTAATCCTGTAGCCCTTTGACATGGATGAATAGCCCAAGAAAATTCCCACTTCAGCCTTCTGATTTAGCTTGCTTCTCTTTGCAGAAGGCACATGGACATAACAAATTGAACCAAATGTCCTCAAGTGTTTGGCTGTTGGTTTTAACCCTGACCAAGCTTCCACTGGAGTCTTCCCATCCACTGACCTGGTAGGCAGCCTGTTGAGTAAGTACACTGTTGTATGAACAGCCTCTGCCCAAAAACTCAAAGGCAAATTCTTTTCCACCATCATGCACCTTGCCATTTCCACAATAGTTTTGTTCTTCCTCTCTGAAACTCCATTTTGTTGTGGTGAGTAGCTCACTGTTAGCTGATGACTAACACCCAAATCTACACAAAACTTCTCAAATTCATGAGAAGTATACTCCTTCCCATTATCAGACCTCAAAGCCTTCAACTTGCATCCACTTTGAGTCTCAACCATAGTCTTGAACTTCTTAAATACAGAAAAGACATCCCCTTTGCTTCTCAAGAAATATACCCAAGTCATTCTAGTGAAATCATCAATAAAGAGCACAAAATACTTGTTTTGACTTAATGATTCTATGCTCATTGGTCCACAAACATCAGTGTGCACCAACTCTAATTTCTCCTTAGCTCTCCATGTTGCACTAGCTGGAAATGCTTGTCTATGCATTTTTCCAAATTGACAAGAACCACACATCACTGGTCACTTGGATTTCAGGTAGGTCCCTTGTTAAATCATTTGCTTGCATATATTTCAAAGCAGCCAAATTAAAGTGCCCATACCTTCTGTGCCATGCCATGATTCACCTATCTTTGCAAAATTAGCACTATCACCAACAACATTCCAGTTTAAAGGTGTTGGGTTTTTCAGAAACAGGAAAAGAAAACAGCCAAGTTTGTAAGCAAGAACAATGAGAGGTTGAGACTGCAAAAATGTCTACATAGCATCGTTGATTAAAACTGATATTTATATGTGAATTCATAACAGAAATTCAAAAAAAAATTCAGCCTTATCTAATATCTGTTGCATCTAACAGCCATATCTCCTAAGGCACAGCAAAAGAAATAACAAACTTCCTGGTCTTTTGGTCATATTTCAGCATATGTTTTTGACTTGTTCAACCAGTTTATCAGCCACCTCAGCACCTTATGCAGCTCCTGAGACACGTCATTCAACATTCCTCCTTGGCTCTAGAGGTGCAAACTCCAAGCCTTTGCCTCAAGAACTCGAACCTAACTTTAGGAAGCGCTTTTGTCAATATGTCAGCATTTTGATTTTCAGTCTTGCAGTAGACTAAGCATACTTCACCATCTCTTTGTACCTCTCTTAAGAAATACAATTTTATTTTGAAGTGTTTTGTCTTTCCATGAAAGACAGGATTGTTTGCAATTGAAATTACAGCTTGGTTATCAACATAAATCTGTGTGCTTCTCTTTTCTTCCATGTGTAAATCAATCAGCAGCTTCCTTATCCATAGGGCTTGATTCACAGCTGCATCAGCTACAACATATTCTGCTTCAGCTGTGGATTGCGCTATCACATCCTGTTTTTTAGAGCACCATGAGAAAATACCAGAACCAAAAGTGAAACAATAACCAGAGGTGCTTCTCATATCATCAATGCAACCAGCCCAATCACTATCAGAAAATCCATAAAAAATGAAGTCTTTAACCTTACTGAACTTAATACCATAACCAATCGTACCCTTGATGTATCTAGCCACTCTTTTTGCTGCTTGAAAATGGACTTCACTAGCACAATGCATGTATCTTGACAACAAACTTACTGCATGCATTATGTCTGACCTTGTTGAAGTCAAGTACATTAGGCAGCCTATCAAGCTCCTGTAACTTCCTTCATCCACCTTGTCAGCACCATCTTCTTTGCAGAATTTTTCCTTTTGATTCATTGGAGTTGCTGTAGGCTTGCATTCCTCCATGCTGAATCTTTTCAGTAGCTCTTTGGCATATTTTTGTTGACAAACGAAGATTTCATTCTGCTGCTGTTGCACCTCCATCCCAAGGAAGAATGACATCTTCCCAAGATCAGTCATCTCAAAGACATTTTTCATTTCTTCTTTAAACTTCTCAATCAGTTCTTCATTGTTTCCTCTTACCAACAAGTCATCAACATATAAAGATACAATAATCACATCTGTATCTACCTTTTTGACATATAATGTAAATTCACTCAAGCTTTTTGTAAAGCCTAAGTCTGTCAAGTGTGAATCAATCCTGCTGTACCAGGCCCTTGGGGCTTGTTTCAAGCCATATAAGGCCTTTTTCAGCAGATATACCTTGTCCTCAAGTTCCTGGACAGCAAACCCTTCAGGCTGTTCCACAAAGATCTCCTCCTCTAATTTCCCATTTAAAAAGGCTGACTTGACATCCATCTGATATATAATCCATCCTTTTTGTGCTGCAAGAGGTAGCAGCATCCTTATTGTGTCTAGTCTGGCTACTGGGGCAAATGTCTCCGAGAAATCCACCCCAAACATCTGTGCATATCCCTTGACAACCAGCCTTGCCTTGTGTTTGTTCACAGAACCATCAGGATTAAGCTTGGTTCTGTAGACCCATTTGACTCCTATGGCTTTCTTGTGTGCTGGTCTATCAACCAACTCCCAGGTATTGTTCTTTTCAATCATCCTGAGCTCCTCTTTCATTGCAGCTATCCATTTCTGGTCTGTTGCAGCTTCTTCATACCCTGCAGGCTCCAATACTGCCACATTGCACCTTTGATAGATATCAGCAAGTGTTCTAGTGCCTCTCATAGGAACTTCATCTATGTTGTCATTCTTCTCTAAGAACTCTAGGTCCTTGTTCTGTTCTGCATCTTCCCAATTCCAGCTTTCTGTTTCAAGAAATTTGATATCCTTGCTAACAATTACTTTGTCAGTTTGTGGCAGATAGATCCTATAGGCTTTTGAAATATTACTATAGCCCACAAAGATCCCTGGTTCTGCTTTCTTGTCAAGTTTATCTCTCTTCACCTGTGGAATATAGGAAAAACACAAACAACCAAAAATTTTTAAGTTTAATAACCTTGGTTTGTAACCAAACCAGGCTTCAAAAGGAGTCTTTCTTTTTAAGGCTTTTGTTGGTAGCCTATTGAGCAGAAACACTGATGTACAGACAGCCTCTGCCCAAAACCTTTTTGGCAACCCTTTCTCATGAAGCAGGCACCTTGCCATCTCCATAATTGTTCTGTTTTTTCTTTCCACGACTCCATTTTGCTGAGGAGTATATGGAACTAGACATGGCCACGGTTCATGAACCGCCGGTTCCGGTTCATGAACCGCCGGTTCCGGTTCAAGAAATCTTTGAACCTGAACCGAACCGCCCAAGGGCGGTTTGGGACGGTTCGGTTCCGGTTCCGGTTCGTGCCGGTTCGGTCAACGGTTTGGACCGGTTCGGTCAACGGTTTGAGCCGGTTCGGTCAACGGTTCCGGTTCCGGTTCAAACCGAATTTTTTTAATTTTTTTTTAATAATATAATATAGTAACAAGTAATAAATAATTAACAATATAATTGAATAAATTGATAAATAATAAAATGAGAAGATTGAAGAAATTGAAATTGAAATATTAAATGAGAGACAAAATTGAGAGAATAATAGCTTAAGACTTGAGAGAGAGAGAGAGAGAGAGAGAGAGAGAGAGTGTGAAAAATGAGTGGGGGAGGGAGGGGTATATATAGATAAAATTATAGGATTAAAAAAAAAAAAAAAAAAAAAAAAGGGAATTGGGCTGCTGCCCGTTGGCAGCAGCCAACGGTCCAAAATTGGACCGTTGCAACGGTCCAATTTTGGACCGTTGGGGGGTGGGGGGGGGGGGGAGGGGGGGGTGGGGGGGGGGGGGGAGTGGGGCGCGGAACCGCGTGGGGGGGGGGGGTGGGGGGGGGGGGGGCGGTTCCGCGCCCGCGGAACCGCGTGGGCGTGGGGGGGGGGGGGGGGGTGGGGGGGGGGGGCGGTTCCGCGGGCGCGGAACCGCGTGGGGGGTGGGGGGTGGGGGGGGGGGGTGGAACCGGCGGTTCCGGTTCCGCGGAACCGCCGGTTCCGGTTCCGGTTCAGGAACCGGCGGTTCGAGTTCCGCGGAACCGGCGGTTCCGGTTCCGCGGAACCTCGAACCGGAACCGGACCGAATTTCGCCGGTTCGGTCCGGTTCCGGTTCCGGTTCCGGTTCGGCCGGTTCCGGGTCCGGTTCCGGCCGGTTCGGTTCCGGTTTGAACCGCCGGTCCGGTTCAATTTTGGCCATGTCTATATGGAACTGTAAACTGATGTTCAATCCCTGCATCCTCACAGAACTTATTGAATCTGTTAGAGGTATACTCAATCCCATTGTCTGATCTGACCACCTATATTTTGCAACCACTTTGGTTTTCTACCCATACTTTAAATCTCCAAAATGTATCAGCAACCTCAGACTTGAACTTAAGAAAGTAAATCCAACACATTCTTGTGAAATCATCAATAAAAGCAATGTAAGACTTACTTCCTTTCAAAGACGGTGTTGTTTGAGGTCCTCCTACATCTGTATGGACCAATTGCAGCCTCTGTGTAGCTCTCCATGTCTTGTTTTGAGGAAAGGGAAGCCTTGTCTGCTTCCCATATTGTCAGGAAGCACATGCAGGGAGGTTTTCCTCCAATTCAGGTAGGTCTTCCACCAAATTGTTTTTCTTCATAAAAAGTAGGGCAGCATGGTGAAAGTGCCCTAATCTCCTATGCCATAGTGCAGCATTACTGTTCTCTCTTATAACTGCAGCCTGCTCTTCTTCCAGTGGATTCAAAGCAAAGCTTTTGCTTTTCATCTTGACTTTAAACATATCCCTTCCTTCTGCATCCTTGATCATACAACTCTTATCTTGAAGGAAGACCTTAAAGCCCTTTTCTAGCAATTGACCGACGCTTAGGAGATTTTGATCAATCTCAGGCACATATAAAACATCAGGGATGAGTTTCAAACCTGAGAGGCTTTCAATGGCCACTGTACCCTTGCCTTTTACTGCAATGCGAGCACCAATTCCAATCCTGACTTTGGAAATGATAGTTCTATCAAGCTCCCTAAAGAGCTCCTGATCAAATGTCATGTGGTTTGTGCAACCACTATCTATAAGCCAGCTGTCACTAGAGCTGCTGCTGGCAAAGCAGGTTGCCACAAACAGCTGCTCCTCCTGGAATTGATCTGTCACAGCCTTAGCTTTACCCTCTTCCTGCTGTGTTCTGCAAATTTTCTCCATGTGCCCTATCTGACCACACTTTCTGCATTGAACATCTGGCCTCCACCAACACCTTCTTTGTGGATGGTTAGTTTTTTTGCAATGAGGGCATGGTGGATATGTTTCACTCTTGTTGCTGTTGTTGTTGCCTGTACTTGGTCCAAGCTTCTTGTTGTTGTTTTGCCTCTTCTTCTTGTTCTTGCCTCCTTCATTGTTTTGTAATCTGGCTTTAAAGGCACCCTCCACTGAACCTTCTTGCCTCATGAGCCTCCTTTGCTCCTGTGCTTGTAGTGCATTAACAAGTTCTGCCAAGGAAATGCTTGACAGATCCTTGGACTCTTCCAAAGAAGAGATTTTAGCTTCATACTTCTCAGGTAATGTAACCAGAATCTTTTGTACAATCCTCTCATCAGAAAGTTCTTTACCAAGTAATCTCACCTTGTTTACAATGCTGAGCAGTTTGTCAGAATATTCTTTGATGGATTCTGATTCTTTCATTCTTTGCATCTCAAATTCCCTGATCAGATTCAGCACCTGCATGTTCTTTGTCCTCTCATTGCCTTGGTATTCCTTCTTGAGATACTCTCAGATATCATTTGCAGATTCTAGGTTCATGATTCTAGTGAAAATTGTGCTTGAAATTGCAGAGTACAAGCAAGCCTTTGCTTTTGATTTTTTGGTCTTTCTCTCCTTATGGTTCTTGATCTGAGCAATTGTTGGATTGTCAGGCAATGCAGGAACTGCATATGCATTCTCCACTGCTTCCCATAAATCCAAAGCTTCCAAATGAACTGTCATTCTGACAGCCCAGGCTTGATAGTTGTCACCATCAAAGACTGGTGGTGCAACTAATGGGAATGATATCTCTGACTCCATTTGATCATAGATTTTGTGTGTTGCGCTTGTGCGGAGGGTTTTGATTTGTGTTTTGGCTCACTCAACTCACAGATCCCTCAAGAAATAAGGCTCTGATACCAATTTGTTGGGTTTTTCAGAAATAGGAAAAGAAAACAGCCAAGTTTGTAAGTAAGAACAATGAGAGGTTGAGACTGCAAAAATGTCTACATAGCATCGTTGATTAAAACTGATATTTATATGTGAATTCATAATAGAAATTCAAAAAAAAATTCAGCCTTATCTGATATCTGTTGCATCTAACAGCCATATCTCCTAAGGCACAACAAAAGAAATAACAAACTTCCTGGTTTTTTGGTCATATTTCAGCATATGTTTTTGACTTATTCAACCAGTTTATCAGCCACCTCATCACCTTATGCAGCTCCTGAGACACGTCATTCAACAAATGGAAAGGCCTTATCAACCATAACCACTTTAGCAATCAAGCAATCATGAGAATCATAAATATAGCAGAATTTCCCTTTAAATGATAATGAGTACTCATTTGCAAGCATTTGAGTTACACTTAATAAATTCTGAGCTAAACAAGGTATAAATAGCACATCACGAATGTATTTAGTACCTTGCTTAGTGTTTACTACCACTGAACCCTTTCCTTCTGCTTGAACCACCTGTCCATTTCCAAGCTTTACTCTTGTCTTCACAGACCTATCTAAATTGGAAAAAATCTGCTCGTCTTTGGACATGTGACTAGTGCAGCCACTATCAATAAACCAAGTCTGCTTATAGGAGTTTTGTGTTTCCTGGAAAGCCATAAACAAACTAGCAGATTCATTCTCCTGCTCATCTATAAAATTTGCTGCTTGTGTGGACTGACCTTGAGATTGACTTTGCTTGGCCCTACAATTTCTTTCTATGTGACCAGGCTTTTTGCAAAACCTGCATTCTATCTGAGGTTTTCCTTTGTACCAACAATCCTTCTCCAGATGATTGGTCCTTTGACAAGTGTTGCACAGTGGAAACTTGCCATTTTTTCCAAATTCCTTGGACCCCATGGTACCTTTTCCTTTACCTCCCTTGTTTGATGCAGGCTGTTTTGAGTCTTTAGCAGGCTGTTTCCCTTTATGCCTAGCTTGAAATGCCCCTTCAGATACTTCTTCCTCCCTTATACCTGTTCTCTGCTCTTGTGCTTGCAGTTTACTAATCAGCTCCGTAATTGTTAAAGTCTTAAGATCACAAGATTCCTCAATGGCTGAAATCTTGGACTCAAATCTTGATGGCAGACTGATAAGAATTTTTTCTACCACATTACTATCTTCATAAGTCTCTCCAAACAACCTTATCTTATTTACAAGCTCTATGAGCTTAGCAGAATAATCTTTCACCGTTTCACCTTCTTTCATCCTTAGCATTTCAAATTCACGTTTTAAAGTTAGGAGTTTAACAGCCCTTACCCTGTCACTTCCTTCAAATTCTGATCTTAGCTTTTCCCATGCTTCCTTAGGACTTTCACATGTCATTATTCTGGTAAAGATAACATCTGACAGTGCTGAATGAATGCATGTGAGAGCCTTTGGCTGTTTAGCTTTCTGTTCTTCATGATTCTTAATCTGAGCCATTGTTGGATTAGGCGGCAAAGGAGGAGGATCTGCTCCTACTTCCACTGCATCCCACAGATTCAAAGCCTTGAGGTATGTTTTCATCTTTATCACCCATATGTGATAATTTTCTCCTGTAAACATTGGAGGACCCATCCCTAGGAAATTGCTGGAAGCCATCTCACTCTCTCAAGTGTTTAATCTCTCACCTCACAAACACTCTCATAATTTTCCTCACAGATCCCTCAAGAAGATAGCTCTGATACCATTTGTTAGTTTTAGAATTATAGAATAGAAAGAAGGAGCACACTTTCCTATTTTTCAGAACTTAATAATGCCTCATTGATACTTGCTGATATATATATACACAAAAGACATAATGCCATGATTTAAGGAGGGGTCATACCTATTACAACTTTCCCTTTAACAACCCTTACAAAAAACTTTCCATAAAACAAGGACATCCATTCCTTTTTACTAACCCTCCACAGCTAAATATCATTACAAAATATTCTGATCTAACTTAGGAATATCTAGAAAAATCTGATTTCAACACCCTCTGACACTGTGTTCTGCTAAATTCCTCTTCTTACCCTGTAAACTCTTCACATTCGGATTCTTCAGCCCTGCAAATTCCAGTTAGTGATTTTCATGACTTCTAGTTCTAGTCCCATGTGGATTGGCACCAGAAACACGCTGATTCTTAAAAATTATGGTGTTCTGACCGTAGATAGTGCAGGCAACTTGATTATCACACACAACTTGGGGACGCCTATTGAGCTAGTTGTTATAAACTAAAACAGGTAACAAATTGCTTGATTAATATGATTTATTGATTACTTCATAAATGAAACTCATCATGGATACAAATATGCTATTAGTCAAACAAGAATTAATACTTCACACTAACTTTAGGTTGATCTAGTCATTATATATGAGAAGAGGAGATCAGGGAATATCATCACGCAAGATATGTAGGTTTCAAACTTTTAGGAAGTAGTTTAATAAATCAGAAACTAAAATGCATAAAAGAAAGATGATTCTACTTTCCCATTCTTCTTGTTAGAATTGAGGTTACACTCGGATAAGTTTCCTAATGATAAGATAAATATTTAGAATTTGAATTTGCTCAAATTCTTTTGCATTAGAATTTTAACAAGAAAATGAGATAAGTGATTAGAATTTGAATTTTAAAGAGATATGCCTATATATATCTATATCTATGTGATACCTATAAATAGGCATAGAATCCAATGAAAAATACACAACAATTGAAATCAGTTTTTGGTCACTCATATACTGTTTTCGGCATCACTATTCAAGTTTTGGATGAACAAGGGGTGGACGTATAAGAAAATTTTTGTAGTTTTCTTCCATGAGTATCATTAGACAAATCAATTTCGATTGTTCCGCTGTGATCTAGATATTTTATATACCGCTTGCAATTTTATTAAAAGTTCTACAATTCTAAACAACAATGCTCTCTAGAGTGCTTGAACTTAGATCATGGCTTTAGATGACAGGCATTTTTTTTTCTTTTATCGATAAATGAGTAAATATATTGATCAAAAGAACTGTACAGTATACACTAGGCGTGCCTAGACAAGATAAAAGAGGCTCCATTACGGACCCATAGCACACAAGTCAAGATAGATTAAAACATAAGAATACAAAGTAAATAAGACCCTATATACATGTGTTTTAATCCTATTGATAATATTACAAACCGACGGCTTACAGCCTTCAAAAATTTCACGATTTCTCGCTGCCCATGAATAATAAATGGTGCTGCCAAATGTTGTCCGCTTAATCTTGTTACGCCAAAACGTACCCCTCGCTTCCTTTTTGATCCACTTCAGGCCACTCAAAACAGTTGACATGGCACGAGAAATACCAAGCCAATATCTGATGTGCTTCCAAATTTTTGCACTGGAAAAACAGGTGGTTAACAGATTCATCCACAGTGCCACATAGGCCACATTCATGGCTAATGTTTAAGAACAATAGTTTGTCCTTTGTTAACAGTGTGCTTGAGGGGCCGGATTGCTGGGAATTCATTCCATTTGACATAATTCCTTCGCTGTCTTAAGTTGGGAGAATGCCTTTTTCGCCTACTCTGTGCAATAGTTAATTGGTTGGGGGAATGGATCATTTACTAGTTGGGATTTGGAATCAAACACATATAAATGACTGTTTTTTTGGTTTTGTTTTGTTGCTTGATGTGAATTACTGTTTTCAAAAAGGTTCTATGGGTCTTCTCTTGTGAGATGATGTTTGTTGCAGTTCATTATTCATATTCAGTCAGCAGTGGGGTGAAATTTTTTTTCAGAGATCAACTGGGAACTTGTTACTGCATTTCTATGTAATGATTCCAAAATTTTAGGGATTAGATTATTTTCTTTGACTTCAATTTTAGATTACAAATCCTAGTTGATTACGATAAAGTTCCTTAATTCTAAATATTAGTTACCTTTAATTAGTTTATTATCTTTTATTATGATTCCTTATTGTTGTTGCTAAAATACAACAATTAAAATTTGTGATGTGGGGTCCACTCAAGCTGGATGTCAGGTGAAATTAGGTTGCTGTAAGAGAAGCTGCCTCAATGGAGTTTGCCGCTAGGATGCTCACCATAAGGATTCGCCACAAGCTTTTGCCACTAGCTTTGCCATAAGCTTTTGCCACTAGTTTTGCCATAAGCTTTGCCACAAGCCTTTGCCACTAGCTTCACCACTAGCCTTTGCCCCTAGCTTCACCACTAGCTTTGCCACAAGCCTTTGCCACTAATTTCGCCACTAGCCTTTGCCCCTAACTTTGCCACTAGCTTTCGCCACTAGATTCGCCACAAGTCTTTGCCATTAGCCTTTGCCACTAGCTTCGCCACTAGTTTCACCACTAGCCTTTGCCACTAACTTCGCCATTAGCTTCGCCGCTAGGTCCGCCGCAAGGATTTGGCCCTGTTAGCGCTGAGAAAATGGGTTAGAAGGCTCGTGGGAATCTTCCTCGCAAAGACCCTCTGATGCCAAAGTCAGTCCCAAATTCCAATGACTATTCACGAAAACAATAAATGTGCAATCAAAGTGTAAATTTTACCAAAATCGAAAGTCCTGTTCGTTGTCTTCTAGCTGGGTATTTATAGGGCACGATTTTCAAAGGTACCTGATGTTGACACGTGGCCTCTACTAGATGGAGCTCTTGGTTTTCCTGAAAGGCGCACACTGCCGCAAGATGTCGTGAAGCCTTTGGGGTCTAGGCACTGCGTCGCAAGCTCGCGACAAACCATATTGCAGCGAGCCATTATCGTTGGGGGCTGGCGGCAGGCGCGACATGGCTTATGGCCGCGAGCCCCGCTCTTAGGGGCTTGCGGCACGATGCCGCGAGGTTGCGGGGCTCGCGGCAGGAGTGTGCCGCAAGCCTATCTCTTTGGGGACTTGCAGCTTTTTTGTTGCTGCGAGGTTGCGGGGCTCGCGACAGTAATGTGCCGCGAGCCCATCTCTTGGGGGCTTACGGCTTATCTGTTGCCGCGAGCCCATTGGAGTTCGCTGCACACTATTGCTGCGAGCCCTTTTGTTGGGGGCTTGCGGTTCATCTATGGCCGCGAGCCAATTGGGGCTTGCGACAGTGTGCCGCTACCTAGCGGCACACTGCCATGAACTTATTTTTCCTTTTAAAAATATTTTAATTTTTTCCCTCATTTCTTTGGCACAACACTTATAGAGTTGCTTTCCTTTTTTATTAGAGATTCTAGTTAATGGAGTACAAACCCCAATTGACAAAGGGAACTCGATATATATGTAATTGTCTTTGGTTTATTTTTCTAGCATTCAAAGCACAATTCAAAGATTTCGCAGATTTGGAGATTGATTCCCTCTAATAGATCAAATGCCTTCCCTTTTTCCATTTTGTCAGTGGTCATACCATATTTTGATTTCATTTGGCTCCTAATGGCAGTGGTAGAAGTCAGGGAGCCAGATTTACTGTATCATATGCTATCCATGTTACAATTGTAACTGAAATTTAAATTTAACTCTAACTTTTAATTTGTCTGTGATTATGACTTTAAATTTGATCGTGATTATGATGTTGTCAAATTTAATTTTAATTAGAATTTATCTCATCTGAAAGAATATTATTGTGAATCATGTTCTGATCAAGATATGATTTCTTACTTATATCTATAGATAATTTTAGGTTTATAAATAAGTATCAAATGCTTTAAAATTAGTTGCAGTAATGTCATCTTAGTAATATTTTAGTTGTGGCAATATCACTTTTGTTGTAATAACATTTGTTTAGAGATATTTTATTTTTTTTGCCCATAATTTTTTTTATTTGAGTTTTTCACGTAAAATTCTATATTCGTATTGTGGTTGATGGTTTGATCGTGGTTTGTATTTGATCCAAATTCCACAACAAACCAAAATCAAACTATCAACCACAAACACGTATACAAAATTTTACGCGAAAAACCTAAATCGAGAAAAATTACGGACATAAAGAATAAAATATCACTAAGCAAGCTGCAACAAAAGTGATATTGCCACACCAAAATATCACTAAAATTATATTCCTGCAACTAATTCCAGAGTATTAGATATCTATTTATAAATCTAAAATTATCTATAGATGTACATATGAAATTATATCCTAATCAAAAAATGATTTACAAGGATATTCCTCTAGTTGAGATAAATTTCAATCAAAATTGAATTTGACAATATTCTAATAACAGTTAAATTTAAAGTCATAATTACAATAAAATTTAGAATTTCAGTCTCAATAAATTTGAAAAGCCATGAGTATCAGTTTAGACACTTATTAAGCATGTAGAGAAATATCTCCAAGAGAAATTGTGAATCTCACAAATGCCAGTAGCATTCAGTATATACTAATATAAGAAACTCCACCAGCATCAATCAATGGGTTGGGTTGGTTTAAGTTTTATATAAACTTGAATTTATATTAATAGAGTCTATAACTTTTATGTCTATGATCGTCTCACCCGTAAAACAAAATTGAATCGAATCAACTCAATTAAATTTGGGTTGTTTTTTTTAAGATTTTAGAATATAATATATATATATATATATGATGAGTCAATATTTTATAATATGAGCTCTAAAAAACATGCTTAAAAGTTAAAATTAAAGCAACAAACATAGTTTATAGAAGTATTAGATTTGCATTAATCGGCTCCTTCCATGACTTCAAGATGTAAACAACAACTTTAAGGTATAAATAATCCAATCAATTTACAGAATGATTAACTTATATAAATTGTTTAACTAATTTTATATATTATCATTTATTTATATATGCATTAGGTGAATTAGGTTGGATTGGCTCTTTGGAACTGATGGTCTAATTTAGACTTGACCAATGTCATTTGAGTCTTGAAAATTAAAGTTAAAATCAGACTAAACTAAAAAGAAAAAAAAAAGAAAAAACTTAAAATGAAACCAAATCAATCACATTGATTATGCCCAATTATTAAATCTATTAAAATCTATTGACACTACTTGTAACACTTTTAGTGTTACATTTTGTATTAGGTATGAAAATGAACGTGGATGAATAGTATACCAGAGAGAATTTAGGTTATTTAGGGTTAATGAGTAGTGGGGAATTGTGCTTAAAATCTAAATTGGGATTTCAAGCAGTGAGATTGGGAAACCTGGAAAATCGAACCAATTTGGGCTTACGATATGTTGCTGGAAAGGCCGCGAAAAGACCCATGACATGCCCAAGATTGGCGATGATTAAAGATTATCTAACTAGTCATTGATAAAATTTGATATTGGCTTAAAAATGAACTTTGATAGGTGGTAGTTAAGGGCCAAATTGCTAAATTTGTCACAAAGTGACATCACAAAAGCTCGATTGGTCTCAAGTGACATATTTTGATGTTGGAATGAATTATTATGAATTTTAAAGCAATCAAAGGTCACAAAATAATCCCGAGAATAGGGATTGAATTTTTATCATAAGTGAAATCACTACAAGAAGAAGGGGTATTGTCGGCGAACTTTTTTCGACAGTTTCAACAATTGTCTGGAAAACACCACAATTCCCGACGGTTATGTAAACCGTCAGGGATTTAACAAAAGATTTTCCGACGGAGATATTTCTGGCGGTTATAATTACCGTCGATAAAACTTTTATCGACAATTTTTTAATTTTTTCTGACAATTTTTTCACCGCTGGAAAAAGTTGAAACTCTTGTGATGAATACTAAAAATAGGATCAAATGAGATTGAGATCGTTAAAAATGAACAATTGAGATAGGTAACTAACTTTAGTTACAATCTAACACTAGTTACAAGACATTTGGCTAATGTCAAGAGGATAAAAAATTACCACATAGTAATTAGGAAAAATAAACCTCAAGTTAATTTTAATAAATGGAATGTAAATCTCTATTTACCAACCTGCCATTGTGAAATTTTCAATAAATGGAAATAAATTGTAAAACGGAAAAGGAAATTTTAAAATGAAATTGAAAATTAGAAAATGATAAAAAGTAATAAATAGAAAAAGTAATTACCATGGTGGTAGAAGTTAAAGGAATTACCATGGGGTAATTTACATTAATGAGATATATATTTATGTATGTTTGCATGTATGTGTGTATTGGAATCTATTTCTTAATTGCCCAAAATTTGGAGAAACAAATTAATAGATATTTTTTTGTGAGATTGGCATTTGTCATAGCACTTGAAATGGCAAGGATTGTACTTCTTGTCAATGGCCTAGATTGATTAAGTCATGTGGAGAGGGCATGGATTGCACTGTGAAAGTGAAGGAAAATTTTGCTAAGTGCAAGAAGAAATAAAATTAAAGCTTGAAAATCATAGGAAGTGTCAAGAATTATTTCCTTTGTTTCCTTCCTTCTCATCATCTTCTCACACACTAACTACTAAAAAACCATGATTTTCCTAAATTGTGCCAAGGAAAATGTTGCTTTAAGATGTAACACCGTATCTTTTCGAACTTGTTACTATGATAAAATAAAGATATGTATATATATATATATATTTATATATATTTCAAATTTTCTTATTTCATCAATGCTCTGTTTCAACATGTGGTTTAAGATTAAATCTTAATAATTGAAATTGAAATATACATATACCAACTAGTAAAATGTAAGTGTTCCATCGCCATACATCTCATGTTGAAAATCTTCAAAGAAAATAATTATTAGAAATCATCTATACTTGAAGTGAACCGATTATTTAAATAGTCAAACATCTCATTTATTTATGAGCTTTCTTATTTTTCATAAAGATATTTGGATTACTTAGCATGTGGAATAGTCAGTAAGTGATGATAGCACTTAGTGACACCTTTAAAATTATATTGCATGCGGATGCATGCTATAGCACTTAGTGACACCTTTAAAATTATATTGCATGTGCATGCATGCTCGTCATTTATCTATTTATGGCTCATGACCAAAGGATTGCAAATATAACTGATTTATTTATCAATTTAATCTAACACTATTATTCAAAGTAATTAACACCATTTATTCATTGACAGTGAAATGTAGCCTCTCATAAGTCATGGGGTCATAAGGAAATGATATTTAATGACATTAAATCAGCATTTAATATAAAAGTTTAAGCCCATGTGTCAATATTTTAATAATTTGAGGCTAGTAAGCAATTTTATAAAGTCAAATATGCATAAAATGTCAAATAAATAATAACATATGCAATAAATAATAACTTACAGGGTCTGGGTAAAATTTGAACGAAATCTGAGGGCACAATTGAAAATTTTCAAATCTGTCTAGGCAAAAATGTAATAAAACAAAAGTTTTTGGGTGAAAATATTACCCATAGGAGTCCAGGATTTTCCTAAAATATGCATGCCACCCTAGTTTTTTTGAAAATTGCACTTGCACCCTCCTCCTTCCACAGCTTGCTTAACCATCTGCAAGCCTCCAACCACCCTTACACAGACCTTTTAGCCACCTACGACAGCCGGAATTGACTCTTTGTAGTCTTCCAAACACCTCAATGTTATCCCTTTCTTGAAAAATTGCTAAAAATGTTTGTTTAAATAGTTTTCCAAAGAAATGGTTTTTCAATGAACTTGAATTTCTCAATTTCTTCTTGCTTTCTCTCGCTCTTTCTAACACTTTCGACTTCCTTGATACCTTAAAATCAAAAAATAAACCTATCATTTAAAAATGAAGCTCTTTCTTTGTTTATTGTTGATCACCTCTAAAATTCCCAAGAATCTAACCACAATCCCCACCAATGACACATTGCCAACTTCACCAATCATTCTCACCAGCTGATTGCTTGATTCTAGTAATTTTGTATTGATTTTTTTATAGTGGATTTGGGATGTGTGTCATCCACCAATTTTTATATTTTTAGTTTTCTCTTAATTTTTTTCTCATTTTTGGTTTTAAGATGTAACAAGATTTGATCATTCCATAGCTTTTAATTGATAGGTGCTCGGTGTTCTTGTAGTTTGTTCGTCTTATTGTTTCTTCAATCTTTGGCTTTCAATTTCTCGTTTGTTTGTGACTAGAATTTCACATTAAAATCATTGTGTGCCTCATTTTCATGTTGTTTTTGAGTCCTATTTGTCAATTTTTCTAATTAAAAAACGATCATTCTAAGATTGAGTTCCAAGTGAGCGCCATAAACTAGATCAATGTTTCTAACATTTTTTAGTAAATTTGGTGCTTGATATCTTAGACTCGATTAATTGAATTTGAAAATTGAAAACCTTATTTAACTCTCTATAACTTTTACTTTAGAAGCCTTTTTATTAGTTTATTTGATTTCGACTCGTTCGTATTTTATCCAAGCTCAAATTTTGGTCTGTAATTTGATCGTCTTGAGTTGGTTCCGATTTTAAATGTGCATATCTCTCAATTCATTTGATCTTTTTCAATGAAATCAAGTCTCGCATATTCATCTCAATTTTGCTTACTAGACCTAATAACTGACTCGGTCCAATTTGATTTAGAAGCTCAATTAAATAAGTAAAAAAACACTCATTTAACAATTTAAAAAAATTACTCTTAGATCCTATTTCTTTATAAACTTACTTTTGATTCCCAAAAATTCTTCTCAAGGTTCATAATTTATCTAATTATCACTAGATCCCTTCTTAGGTTCAAATTAATTTAAAATATATATTTAATATCCAAGATTTTTTCTAAAAGATTCGGAAATTACGGATGTGCCAAGGAGTCCAAACATCACTATCTTCATCACCAAAAATTCAAAGAGAGATAAGAGCAACCTCAAATGGAGATGGTTTTACATGTATTTGAAAATATGCTTGAGTGTATCTATTGTTTCTATGGGTAGTCTAGCTAGAATCCTATGGTCATGTGGCTGTTAGACGTATGCTACGGGTAAAATGGAAGGGTGATGTTTCGAACAAGTGGCTTGAAGGGCAAAAGTAGAATGGACTTCCCATTAATTTGGTGCAACAAATAAAACCAAAAACATTATCCAATACCTATAATTATTGAATTCTTACGAGGGCATTTGAGAGAATTTTCATTTTTTTTTTTTTTTGGCTTTTCATTTTCAACTTGACGGTGTCATGTTATGTTTTTAATATAAATTTCCAAGTGTTTTTCTTCTTCTCTTCTCCACTCCACCACGAATGATTACTTGAGAATTGCCATTATCATGGCTTGCTGTCTCTGGAAAACAAGATGTGAAAATGTCACGTTTACAGAAGTAAACCACCACAAGCAGATGCAGATCCACTAATTGCATGGATCATATCTGATCTGAGCATAACAACGGAAGATTTCCACTACATTGTCCAACAACTAGTTAGTGTAAAGAGTACGTAAAACTGCCAGTTGAGAGGAAGAACAAGAGAAGACACTGTCTGTTCCTTCCAAAGAAATTTAAATGATGGAAACTATTTGAAGCCATTCAAATGATATGGCATGGCCCCCCCCCCCCCCCCCAACCATTTACTAACAATCTTCCTTCTGTGCCGCGCGCGCTATATAGAGTTCTTTTCAGAGGGCCAGCAGAGACAAAAATCTGTAACCAACACGTTAAGATGCAACCAGATCGGGTGTTTCTGCCTCTACCGACAACAAAGCCGAGTGTACTTTGCCCATCCAATTATCCAGCTGATCACGCAACGATTTGATCTGTGGAATACCCAAAACTCTTGGTTGCACCCAAGAAACATAAACAGTTCCCTCCACCTGATTAATTATCCCTTCAATAAGATGAACCTGCACCCCAACTCCTTGAATGATTAAATTTCGAATTGAAAATAAATACCAATACAGAATTCATAAAACGACAAAGTTAAACATGTGCACTTCTTTCAAAAAAGGAAAGGATGCACCAAATAATACTGGTAAGTGACAACAACATCAACATATCCAGCCGTTATCCCACTATGTAGGGTTGGCTACATGAATTCTAGACTTCTATGTGGGTTACATCCCAACAGATAGTTTGTCTAGAATTCATATTTGGATCCGACTGGTAAGTGACAATTAGGATCAAATATAAAAACTATGTCCAGATAGTGAATAGAAACTCTCAAGCTTAGAATGTCAATGTAATCTGGAGCATCTAAAAGATTAGAATCAATGATGTTTTACTGCCATTTAAAAAAACCAACTATACAAGGATCTGTCATCACCAAAAGCTTAGAAGGATCTAAAATTGAATCGTCACCAAATATTCAAGTCATGATGCGAGTGACAAAAAACCAATCCTTTTATTCCTTCTATCATTAAATAACCAAATCATGGTGCAAGGGATCAAAACCAACCATTTTCCCTTTTTCTTGTAAATTTATGAACACTAGCTCCTTTCATAGCTAAAGCAAGTCTGTCCATTTACATCCCCGAGGAAACACCCAATATTCCTCAAATGGGCGGAGGAGGATCCCAACTCTGCCAATTGAAACATGGACGAAAAGATGTCTTCATGGACTCTCACAGCTTCGCACATACCCCACTCACCAATCAAATTATCCATAAAATACTTAAGGATACCAAACTGTATGAGATGAAAAGCAATAAAAAAATTAAAGCATATTTTAATATTGACTAGCATGTGAACTTGTACAACCCGTACCTACTATGCCAAATTGCCAATTAAAACTGGGATTTTTAGCTCATACCAGCTTGTACCAGATAATTATGATTTTTTTTATTTAAATTAAATATTGTAATATTACAATTTAAAATTTGGCTCCTTTTAAGTCATGAAGAGTTTTATATTATTATCTCCCTCCTTATATATATATATTGTTTTTTTCATAAAATTAACCTTCTAAAGTTAATTTTTAATTGTTAAGAATAAAAAATATATATTTACCATTCACAAAGGAGCCCAAGATTGAAAAAACAATAAGAGAACTCTTATATTATAAATTAAACACAATCAAGATTAGTTAATAAATAATCAGGAGCATTTAAAAGATTTTTATTTTTATTTTTAATATGTATAATTAAGAATATAAGTGTTGAAGGGAGAAGAGAATAGAATACTTGTACCGAGAGGAAATAGGATGATAAGAAGCATTTGAAAGTTTTAAAATTAAAAGAAAGCTGGGACAATAAAGAAAGGATAAGAAGTTGTAAAGTAGTTCCATAAAAATAGGATAAAACTATTGTTTAAGTTTAAATCCTACTCCTATCTTATTTGTTGTACCATATTTAAATTTTTTATTTTAAATCCCTATAGTCTAGGAGCAAACCAAGGCCTGCTCATGTATAAATATCTCATCTAAAGTTCAATACAAGTTGAGGAAGAGTTTGTTTGTTCATCTCTGATTATACCTAAGGTCTTCCTACTTAGATTCTTTCATTTTGTTCATGGTATCAGAGTGACCGATCTTGCGGCTATCTACCTTATTCTTCCTCTTCACCAAACAGTAGTATTTCAATGGCTAGTAATCCACCAACGAGTGAGACTTCCACCCATCAAAACCACACAGATCCCAGCTGTTCTGATTTCTCTAGATAGCCATACCCTTCAAATCACACAACATAAACTGAACGGGACTAATTTCCAAGAATGATCTCAATCAGTTTTGTTGGTCATTAAAGGGAAAGGAAGAGTGGGATACTTGACTAGTGTCACTCCTATGTTGGATCCTGAGGCGGCTACTTATGAAGTCTAGGATGCTGAGAACTTAATTGCTATGGCTTGGCTCATTAATTCCATGGAGACAAAGATAGGTAGAACCTATCTTTTCTACAAAACAGCCAAGGAACTATGGGATGCAGTACTAGCACTCTATTCAGATATGAAGAATACAGCTCAATGTATAGAAATCTAGTTGGCTATTCGGACAACAAGGCAAGATAATCATTTAGTCACTAAGTACTATAACTATAACCTATTGACTGAGTTATGACAGCCAAGGAAGTATGGGAGGCAGTATAAGCACTCTACTCAGATATGAAGAATACAACTCAATGTATAGAAATCTAGTTGGCTATTCGGACAAGAAGGCAAGATAATCATTTAGTCACTAAGCACTATAACTATAACCTATTGACTGAGTTATGGCATGAAATGAACCTGTTTTATGACATTAGATGGGAGTGCACTGAAGATGGAGTTAAGTATAATAAAATGGTGGAGAAAGAACGAGTGTTTGATTTTCTTCATGGTCTCAATTCTAACTTGGGCAAGGTTCAAGGAAGACTATTGGGAACTAAACCATTTCCATCGATACAAGAGGCATTTGTAGAGGTAGGAAGGGAGGAAAGCCGTAAGAAGGTAATGATGAACTCAACTTCTACAAATGAGAATAATACTCGAAATTTAGCGCTTGCTACTTCTAAACTGAAAACATCACCACTGCGTGGTGAAATACAAAGAGATAAATAATGGTGTGATCACTGTCATAAACCCTATCATACTAGAGATACTTGCTAGAAAATTCATGGTAAACCAACAAACTGGAAGATGAAGAATCCATAGAAAGTGACTTAGACAGCCTATACAGTTGAATTTGAAGAAGGCAAAACCACTAACCTCACCCTAACAATGGACCAATTGGAGCTACTCCAACATGTATTAAATCAGACAAAGGTCACAAAATCATCTGAGTTAGCTGAATCTCCTAAACCAACCATGTTACTTGCCAAACAAGGTACATCTTATCAATGTTTCCTATCTAAAACTCTGTCTACTGATGTTTGGATTGTAGATACAAGTGTTTCGGATCATATGGTTCATTACATGGGTTGTCAACCTATAAAAGATGTGATAGGGCTATAACTGTGACAATGGTTGATGGGATAATGTTCTATGCTAAAGGAGAAGGATTAGTATATATAGCTAGCCTGCATTTAAAATCTATTCTATATGTGCCTAATTTGAAGTGTAACCTGTTGTCCATCAATAAGCTAACAAAGGATATGAATTGTAAAGTGATTTCATTCAACTCATTGTGTTTTTCAGAACTTAATTTCGAGAAAGATGATTAGCAATGCTGAGGGAAATGAAGGTCTTTATTACATTTGATGGAGCAAACTGCACTCCTACTTCATCTAGGTTATATAACAAATCCTCTCTTTCTACTGTTTCAGATTTCAATATTCAGTTGTGGCACAAACAGTTAGGTCATCCTAGTTTTAGATGTTTGAAAATCTTGTATCCTCATTTGTTTCTTAATAAAGGGAGTGATTCTTTTCAATGTGAGTAGTGTATATTTGCTAAGAAAACTGAAGTATCACATCCTACTCATTCTTACCAACCCTCCAAGCTCTTCTACTTGGTGCATAGTGATGTATGGGGACCAACAAGAATTCCTAATCCAACCAACACACTCTGGTTTGTCACCTTCATACATGATCATATTAGGGTTTATTGGGTTTTCTTAATGAAGGAAAAAATCTGAAGTTCAAACAATTTTAAAAAAATTCCACCAAATGGTATGCAATGTTTTCCAAATCTCAATCCATATCCTTCGGTCGGATAATGGTAGGGAATATTTCTCCAATGAGTTTAATACCTACTTAAGTGAACATGGGATCATTCATCAAAGTATTTGTCCTTATAATCCATAACAAAATAGAGTGGTTAAGAGAAAGAATTGCCACCTCCTTGAAACTGTCCGATCCTTAATGTTTACAAGCTCAGTTCCTAATTTCTATTGAGGAAAGGAAATTCTTACAACAGCGTACCTTGTCAATAGGCTTCCTTCTAAAGTTCAAGACTCCTTTGAGTACTCTTCTTGCTAGCTATCCACTTCATACTAGAATGCTTAACTCACTATCACCAAAGGTCTTTGGTTGTACAACGTTTGTGCATAATTATTCTTTATTTCACTCCAAATTGGAACCCAAGTCTATGAAATGTGTGTTTGTTGGCTACTCTCCAACCCAACAAGGCTACAAGTGTTATTGTTCTAACATTAAAAAAATTGTTGTCTCATGTGATGTCTCTTTTCTTGAGAATCAATATTTTTATTCCTACATATCTTTGTAGGAAGGAACTTCTAATCCTAATGCAGAGCAATGTTGGGATTCTCTATTTTGTCCAGAAGCAGTTACTATAATTACTCCTACTACTTCGAGTTATGTAACGGGTCAAGGGAGAGAACAACAGGTCCAAGCTCTGAGAAAACCACCTCTGGTTTATTCTCGAAGACCCATGACCCAAAGCAAAGCCAACCATCAACTCAGGAGGAAGGTCCAGTGCCTGAAGAGGATGCACCAAGGGTAGTACCAGAAGAAGATGTGAGGATAGTACTTGAAGAAGAAGAACATAGGGCAGTACCTACAGAAACAAAAACCTATGATCTAGACATCCCAATAGCTTGGCGAAAAGGGGTAAGGTTATGTACTAAGCACCCTATATCTAATCACTTGTTATATTTCAAATTATCTCCACAGTTCAAGGCTTTTACTACACGAGTTGATGAAATTCAAATCCCCAAGGATATCCATAGTGCTTTACAAGATGCACAATGGAAAACTGTTGTAATGGATGAAATGTATGCATTAAAGAAGAATGGCACTTGGGAGATTGTAACTTAACCTAAAGATAAGAATGTGGTAGGCAGTAAATAGGTATTTACTATTAAATATAGATCTAATGGGAGCCTTGATAAGTACAAGGCTAGATTGGTAGCTCAAGGATTCACCCAAACCCAAGGATTAGATTATGAGGAGACTTTTGCTCCAGTTGCAAAATTAAATTATATAAGTGTCTTGCTATCTCTTGTAGCTAATTTGGATTGGAAGTTACACCAGTTTGATAATTAAAAATGCATTTCTCAATGGTGATTTAGAAGAAGAAATCTACATGAGAATTCCTCCAGGTTTTGAGATTGAAGACAAGAAAGGAAAGGTTTGCAGGTTAAAGAAATCTTTGTATGGACTTAAACAGTCCCATAGAGCTTGGTTCAAACGATTCAATACAACCTTATGTTATAATTGGGAGCAATGACCGTCTATAAATTCACCCAAGAAACCAACAAATATAAACACTCCTAACACACTCTCACCGACAGTGTTCTAAAATGCGCTAGGCGCATGGCTGGGGCCTAACGCACCTAGGCGATGCCTAGAAAAAATGATATTTAAAAAAAAAAAAAATTTGATGTAATTTGATATTATTTTTAAGTAAATCAAAGTTGAAAACACAAGTGAAATAATTTGACTTTCTGTTTTCTTCTTTTTTTTTTCCCTGAGCATTGGATAATTGACATTGAAATTAAATTAAAAATTTAAAACAAACAACAAAGAATTGAAATTGCATGTTGCAAGCAGCAACGCGAGCTTGCTACTCCTTGTTGCAGCGAGCAGCAAGCAGAGAGAGAAAACGACCCGAGACGAACAAGTGCAACAGAAGAACGGCTAAGAGATGAGATCGGCGGCAACAAGAGAGAATGGCCAAGAGAAGAGATTGGTGGTGACAAGAGAGAACAACCAAGAGATGAGATCAGCAGCGGCGACGAGACCGCACGCGACCCAGGTGGCGAGCCAGACCGCCCAGCCCCTAGGGGTGCCGAGCAGCTCTTAATCGCAATGGCCAGTGGCCGTCGAACACCTAGGCAGCCGCCTAGACCGTATTTTCGAACACTGCTCACCAACACAATCATACAACATAAATAGAAAGTAAAGATTGAAAATAGTAGAGTTAGAAAAATCAAACCACACAATAGGCACCGAGAATTTATCTTGGTTCAGATTGATTAAAATCAGTCTTACATCTAGCCTACTCCAATCCAGAGAGCAATCCACTAGAACAAGAAATCAGAATACAAGAGTCCCTCTATTCTCACGAGTACAAGCCTTCACGAGATTACAAAAGCTATTCTAATCACAGCCTTTCCTCTCTATCACTACACTCGTTCAACAACATGAGAATCAAATGATTAGTATATGCCAAGCGACTGCCCTATGCCCTCATACATATAGACAGTTTGGGCGGATAAACCTAGGAGTACATAAGACATTACAATCTCCAATATACCTCTAATACTTTAGTTACAGTTGGACAAAAAACATTAATTAACTAAACTGCCACTTGCATATCATAACCAACTCCGCTGATTTCTTCCACGTCTCCAAAGCTAAACTCGAGCAAAACTGTAACACCTTAAATTAGCTAGGATACAATCTGGGGCAGGCTGATTAAGCATGCAACAGATGGCAAAAAAACTATCCTAATTGTGTATGCGGATGATATTATTATTACTAGTGATAACATTCAGGAAATAGAAGTGCTTAAAGGACAGTTATAACAAGTTTTTGAAGTAAAAACCTAGGACAACTAAAGTATTTCCTAGGAATGGAAGTGGCAAGAAGTAAGGAAGGAATTTTTATCTCCCAAATAAAATACACTTTGGATTTACTGAAGGAAACATGCAAACTTGGCTGTAAGCCAATTAGCAAACTGCTAGAACCAAATTGAAAGAATAAAGATGATGGAAAGGAGGGTCCAATGGACAAAGAAATATACCAAAGGTTAGTAGGCAAATTGATCTACTTATCCCTTACACAACCTGATGTATCATATGCAGTGAGTGAATTGAGCCAATTTATGCATTCACCCACTAGTAAACACCTCAATGTTGTTTGCTATATTCTAAGATATCTAAAAGGAACACCAAGAAAGGGGCTACTATTCAAGAAAATTGAATATCGAGCAATAATGAGTTTTGTGGATGTTGACTAAGCTAGATCTATTAAAGATAACAGGTCTATATCAGGATATTGTACTAAGGTTTGGGGCAATCTTGTTACATGGAGAAGCAAAAAACAAAATGTAGTAACTCGAAGTAGTGCTGAGGCAAAATACCAAGCTATAGCTCAAGGTGTGTATGAAATCATTTGGCTTGGAAAACTAACAGAAGACCTAAAGATACCTATAACTACTCTTACAAGGTTGTATAGTGATAGCAAATCAGCAATAAGTATTGTGAATAATCTAGTACAACATGACCAGATGAAACATGTGAGGATTGATCGACACTTTGTTACACAAGAAATTGAAGATGGAAGGATCAACTTTACCTATATTCCTACTGGTTTACAAGAGGTTGATATTTTTACCAAAGCAATGGCTAAATAGGGTTTTGAAATTATTAGAAGCAAGCTAGGAATGAGAGACATCTATTCACCAGCTTGAGGGGGAGTGTTGAAGGGGGAAGAGACAAGAATACTTGTACCGAGAGGAAATAGGATGATAAGAAGCATTTGAAAGTTTTAAAATTAAAAGAAAGCTAGGACGATAAAGAAGGGATAAAAAGTTATAAAGTAGTTCCATAAAAATAGGATAGAACTATCGTTTAAGTTTAAATCTTACTCCGATCTTATCTGTTGTACTCTATTTAAATTATGTATTTTATATCCCTATAGTCTAGGAGCAAACCAAGGACTGCTCATGTATAAATATCTCATCTAATGTTCAATACAAGTTGAGGAAGAGTTTGTTCATCTCTGATTATACCTAAGGTCTTCCTACTTAGATTCTTTCATTTTGTTCAATGAGTTTTAAATAATTTTATTTATATTATTATTTTATAACTTAACAATGAATAATAGTAAAAATAGGTGACATTATATTGTGTGGATTAAATTTTAAAAATAAAATATAGTAAATATAGCAAGAAATTTGAAGTGGTACACCATAAAACACTGGGTATGATCATACAAATAGAAAAAATGATAATTTGCTCGATACAAGATTGACATCTATGCTACCATATCTACCTCTTATTGTGCACAAACTACAAACGCGAGAGCCAAAAAGGCACATAAATACATGTGCCACGTGTCTGTAGAGGACCTTAGAAACTCAAAACTCCTTTTTCCAATCTCAAAATGATCACCACAACATCATAAAAAGAACTATTTTTAAAGCAAGTGGACTTGTCATACTCTTCCCCCCTTGGAGAAAGGCAAAGGTTAATAAGGCCATCAAACCAAAAGAGTCTACTGCCACATCCAAATCATGTGGCTTGCACTCAAACCATCAAAAACCCAACAAGTGTTTGAGCACATTGGCTAAGCCATGCAACAAACTAACAGGCTGGAAATATCTGATATCCTTTCCTATTCCTTTTTAGGGGATAAAGGCATAACTGAAGTCTTCATGTTTTGTCATATATACTTTTCAATCCCAAAGACAGTATACGTCTTGAGCATATTGTTAGGACTCCCATTAAACAAACATATCAGAGGAGAAAGAAGGAGGGAAAAAGGGGTGAGGGGGGACCACAAGGGGGGGCAACCAAGTAAATTGACCCAAGGCTAAAAAAGTCACCGGTTAGTTAGAAGAGAATATTCTAGCATGTGGCTGGAAAGAGTGGGTGGAGTAAGTATATAAGGGAGAAGAGAAGGAGAGAGAAAAAAAGAAGGAAAATTCTGTTAGAGAAGTCGTGGGAGAGAGAGGCCATCTCAAATAGGCCTATTTGGTTTTTCTTTCATTGTTTTTGCTACATCCATTGCTGAATCTACTATAAGTGAGGAATTCCTACTGTTTTGAGTGAAAGTTCAATCAATTTTTGAGTAGAGTTTTATCATTTGGTATTAGAGCCCTGATTCATGGGAATATCCGTTTCTGAGAGAGTGGGCGAGTTAGAGGGGAGGCTGGAGAATTATCAACAGTAGATAGAAGGACGAATGGAGGGATTGCAAGTTGGGTTGGATTCTATGAGAAATGAATTCCAGAAGGTGCATAATATAGAGAAGAACATGACGATGATGCTGGACCAATTCAACTTATTGATAGAGAAGTGGGAGTTGCAGGAGAAGGATAGGAAGGGGAAACGAAGAGGTACCCATGGGTTCTTCTTTTACCATGGACGAGACGCCGGGGGAGAGAGAACGGGCCAGAGACGAAGGCGATGTAACCGAAGGCTTCGGAAGGCTGGAGACTAGGGGCCGACGTTTGGAGATGCCCCTATTTGAGGGAGACGACCTTGATGGGTGGGTCTTTAGGGCGGAGCGTTACTTCGCTGTGAATCGATTGGCCGACCCAGAGAAACTGGACTCTGCCGCGCTCTGTTTTGAAGGGGCCGCGCTCGCCTGGTTTCAATGGGAGCAAAGGCGACGGCAAGTGAGGAGTTGGGAAGAGCTCAAGGCGCTGTTGGTAAGTCGATTCCGATCAACTCAAGAAGGCACAGCGGAGGAGAGGTTCCTCGCGCTTAGGCAGACCGAGTCCGTCAAGGACTATCGCCTCTGCTTTGAAACGTTGGCTTCGTCCCTTGAAGAGCTGCCAGACGCGTTCCTTGAGGGTCACTTTATAAATGGCCTGAGGATGGACATCCGAGCGGAGATGAGGGTCTTGCGACCGAACGAATTGGAGCAGATGATGGAGTTGGCCCAACGGATTGAGGAGAGGAATCGGGTGGTCTGTGGGGGTTACTTGGGATCAAACCCAACTCGGGTATCAGCCCCTTCCATTCCGACAACAAACCTTCAGCCGAAGTGGGCGACAACCAGCACTGCTACCTCACATCGGCCATCAGCTGTAGGTAAGTGGAGCACTCCTCCTTTCAAGAAGTTGAGTGAGAGTGAGTTGCAGGCACAAAGGAAAATCTAAGGAACCTTGATGTCCTTATTCAATGGAAGGGGCTGCCCCCATTGGAAGCAACTTGGGAGCCATACCATCAGATTCTTCTTCAATTTCCAGAATTTCACCTTGAGGACAAGGTGCGACTTATGGGCGGGAGTGTTGTTAGGACTCCCATTAAACAAACGTATTAGAGGAGAAAGAAGGAGGGGAAAAGGGGTGAGGGGGGACCACAAGGGGGGGCAATCAAGTAAATTGACCCAAGGCTAAAAAAGTCACCGGTTAGTTAGAAGAGAATATTCTAGCATGTGGCTGGAAAGAGTGGGTGGAGTAAGTATATAAGGGAGAAGAGAAGGAGAGAGAAAAAAAGAAGGAAAATTCTGTTAGAGAAGTCGTGGGAGAGAGAGGCCATCTCAAATAGGCCTATTTGGTTTTTCTTTCATTGTTTTTGCTACATCCATTGCTGAATCTACTGTAAGTGAGGAATTCCTACTGTTTTGAGTGAAAGTTCAATCAATTTTTGAGTAGAGTTTTATCACATATCAAAAGATACTCAATTAAACCCAAATCCAACACATAAAGCATACATCTTGAGACAGTATACAACATATTGAGCATATCACTGGCAACAATACCAAGATCTGCCAAGAAAAGGTCATATTGTCAAAACCGGCAGAATTATGAAATCTTTAAGGACTCAACAAAACACTTAACAAAACAGGCAGCGCCCCAGCCCAGACCTCTTACTCAACTCCAAACCCCATTCAGACTCCAAGCACTTGGATCGAAATACAACTACTCATAGAAACCTGCATTGCCACATCAGATATCCCCCCTACACAATTCACTAACGACACTAGACCCTTGACTCACATTGGCCACCTTATGAAAAAAGCCCATCTTCTGGCCTTGGCTTTAGCCACAACAGCAAGGATTTCTGTCTCCCATTGATCTCCAAAATTTTAACAATCTTCTCAGCCACTTCACCTCAGTTATTCTGCCTCAGCTTCAGCCTTGAACAAACCTATGCCCCTTTATTCCTTATGCAGCACCAAATATTTTCCAGAACTAAGGATTTCTATATAACAAACACATCTATTTTCCAATTCTAGGATAAGGGGTTTCAACTTTTAGACAAAATCAAAGTAGGAGAGTTATTCCCCTTGTATCCAGTTAAGCCACGTCACTAAGAACCTGCCGATACTTGAGACCTTTTCTGTTAAGTCACATTCTCAAACTTAAAAGCCATCTACTTCTTCCAATTTCACCCAAAATGGGGAAATGATCCAAAACCTCAATTTTGGGAAGTGCTCTCCACTCAAAATCTTCAGGTTAATCTCCCACAATGTAACACCAGAAAATGTTTTAACTGTTAGAGCAATCCAAATTATAGAGATGAACCTTGTGCAAGTAATTGAACATGGATAAAAGATGGAGCGGACAAACTTGTAAGAGAGATAGAGAAAAGGGGGGGGGGGGGAGTGGATAGAGAATTTTGGAAATGAGAAAGTGGAGGAGAAACCAAAGGAATTTGTGTTCATGGGTGACCTCTCTGGCAATAATAAAGATAGATGGAGGAGGCTTTTAATACATCAACACCAGCAAAGTAATCTAGTCCTACAAAGTAGGAATCTAATCTCTAAAATTTAGGAGAATTCTTAGGATCCACTATGTATATATTTGTGACATTCTCAAGGAAATAATTGGAGTATTATTCTTTCAAAAGAAGATTTCTTCAAAAAGTAATTTTATTTTTTACATTTTTTTTCTCAAAATGCCCCTTGCGTGTATGGCCAAGTTTCACTGCATATCTGATTCAAACACGTGTAACCTTTTATATATTGGGTTATTAGTGAGGTTTGCACTCAGTGTTGAAGAAAGTGATAACAGATAGCTTATGTTTCTGTTTTCTGTTAGCTATTGTATCAGTTTAAGTTGTTAGCTTATTTTAGCTTATTTTGCTGTTAAGGCTTAGAGCCTTCTCTATCAGCTGAGTATATATATATCAACTGGTTTATGTTGGTTATTCATTAATACAAGACCGAGGCATTATTCTTCTATCTTTTCTCTCATTTCTGTTATCATTTCTTACATGATATCAAAGCCAATGGTTATGGCTTCCGATCAGAATTGCAGCGCCTCCTCTCTTCCTCGGTCTTCTGCATCTTTCCTTTCAAATTCGCAACTCGATTTTTCTTCAGTTGCCAAAGCTCTTAATTATAGTCCGAGCAAGCTAGGAACAAGCAACTACTTGTTTTGGAAGGCACAAGTTCTTGCTACGGTTAGGGCGTACGATTTGTCGGAATTTCTCAATAAACGTCCTCCTCCTCCTAAATATCTTCCTAATTCAGAATCAAACTTAAACTCTGAGTCGAATCCAATTGGAGAAGATTCAGATGCATCAGTTCTCAATCCCGACTATATGAACTGGATCAGATCGGATTAGTTGCTTCTTGGATGGCTGTTCTCGACAATTGATTAGGAAGTGCTTGCGCAGGTAATCCACTGCGAGTCTTCATCGGAGGTATGGCTGTCTCTTGAGAATTTATATTCTCAGCAAACCGTTGCAAAATCTTTCCAGTTGAAACAACAACTGCGATCGGTAAAGAAAGACTCTCTGTCCATTAATGACTACATCCTAAAAATTAAAACAATTGGACATGACTTGGCTGCCCTTGGCTGCCATTGGCAAACCTCTAGGTGATAAAGATTTACTATTATCCATATTAAATGGATTGGATCATGACTATGAAGCTGTCGTTAGTCTAATCACCTATCAGATGCATGAAATTAACATTGAGAAAGTTCAATATCTCCTACTTATGCATGAGCAACGTTTAACTACTAAAAATCAGTCCGTTTTGTCTGTTGTTAACTCTGATATGAGTAGCTCAATGAATGTTAATGTTGCAACCTATGGATCGAAGTCTGGTGATAGATTTTCTAATAATAGAGGCAGTTTCACTCCTCGAGGAAGTGGTTATGCGAATAGAGGAGGTCGTGGCCGTGGTGGTAGGTCCGGTGGTAGACGTATATACTGTCAACTCTGTGGCAAACCTGGCCACTTAGTTGATAAGTGTTATCATCGTTTTGATAGAAATTTTCAGCGAGTCTCTCTTCAGAATCAAAATGCTTCCAGGTTTAACAATCAGTTTCAGCAGTCTAATCAGTTTCAGAATGATTATTAAGCTTTCCTAACTGGTCCTAATGAGTTCAGTGAGGCTTACATGACTGAGGTAGGTTCTATGTCACCATATGGACAAAATTTTGAAACTCAATCTGTGCATTCTTCCTCTCGTGGAGAAGCTCCATGGTTTGTTGACTCTGGAGCAACTAACCATATCACTACCAGCCTCAACAACCTATCAGTTCATTCTCCATATCAAGGCAATGACAAAGTAGCCGTTGGTGATGGTAAGAAATTGTCTTTTTCTAACATTGGTCACAGCAATCTTTACACTCATACTAAACCTGTTTCAGTCCTTAGTTTACCTAATGTTCTTCATGTTCCACATATGAACAAAAGCCTTCTTAGTGTCTCTCAATTAACCAAAGACAATAATGTTGTTGCTGAGTTTAACTCTACTTGTGTGATTAAGGACAAGGATTCAAAACTAGTGCTACTCCGAGGACTACTTAAGGATGGCTTGTATCAGTTGACCTCAGCTTTTGATCCAGCTGATTCCATTCATGCTGTTTCATCACAATCTTCCAAGTCTTCAAGTGTTGTTGTTATGCATCCTCCTGTTTCTTCTAAATGTCATCGACAGAGTCAACTTGTTCCTGATCTGTTGTCCAACAATGTTAATGTTGTTTCTAATAATTCAAAGAATGTTGTTCAGCAGTGGCATGCCAAGTTGGGACACCCTGCTTTTCATGTACTGAAACATGTTTTAAATAAGATTCGAGTTTCTTGCTCAAACTCAGATTTAGCATTTTGTGATTCTTGTAAACTTGGTAAGCTACATCAGCTACCATTTTCTTCTTGTCCAATAACAACAACACATCCCTTAGAATTAGTGTATGCTGATGTATGGGATCCGGCACCTATTCTCTCTACTCAAGGATTTAGATATTATCTGATCCTAGTTGATGCTTATTCACGTTATTCTTGGTTGTATCCTCTCAAGTTGAAATCTGATGTTCTTTCCACATTTACTGCATTTCACAAATTAGCTGAGATGCAATATAACTTCAAACTTAAAAAACCTTCAAATTGACAATGGTGGGGAATTTAAAGTTTTGTTGCCTTATCTTTAGTCATGTGGTATACAACCTCGGTTTACATGTCCCTATACACACTAACAAAATGGTGTTGCTGAAAGAAAACATAGACACATTGCTGAAATGGGACTTACCCTTCTCTCTTATGCTCATATACCTCTTAAATTCTGGGCAAAAGCCTTTAAAGTGGCTGTTTATACCATTAATTTTTTGCCCTCAGTTCCTTTGAAGCTAAAATCTCCTTTTGAATTACTATTTCACAAAGAACCCAACTACATGCATCTTCAACCTTTTGGTTGTTCCTGCTTTCCCTACTTAAGGCCTTACAATAAACATAAGTTTGACTTGCACTCAGCTAAATGTGTCTTCATTGGATATAGTTCAATTCATGCCGGATATAAGTGTTTGCATCCTTCAGGTAGGATTTATATATCTCAACATGTTCAGTTTAATCCTACTGATTTTCCTTATCCAAACTTGTTTGTACCTTCCATGAATAAGCCTGTTCAGTCTTCTTCTTTGTGTCCATCTACTGCTGTATTTCATTCTCTTCCTTCCTTTCGTTCTAAGAGTTCTCGGGTAGCACAGTCTTCAATGCCTACTTCTCCTATCACTCAAACAGTTTTTTCGTCTTCACCACTGGAAAATTCTGATTCCCCTATTTTGATACCTGTTGCTTCAGATTTACAACAAGGTACCTCCACTTGCCCGCTTCCTTCTCATCCTAAATCTGTACCTCTACCTTCTGTTCATCCTATGATTACTCGTTCTAAGTCTAAACAACTTTGTTCCTCTCCTCATGCCCTCCTAAGTGCTCTAGAACCTAACTCAGTTGATGAAGCTCTCTCTGATCCTTGTTGGACTCAGGCAATGAAGGAAGAGTTTTCTACTCTTCAACGCAATAATACCTGGCAATTAGTACCAGCCTCTCAAGATATGAATTTAATTGGCTGTAAATGGGTGTTTCGGATCAAATACAAAGCTGATGGATCTATTCTAAAACACAAGGCTCGTTTGGTTGCAAAAGGTTTCCTCCAAACTCCTGGAATTGATTATTTGGAGACATTCAGTCCAGTTATTAAAGCTCCTACAATTAGAATTTTGTTCTCCTTGGCAGTCCACTTTGGCTGGGATATTCAGCAAGTGGATATAAATAATGCCTTTTTGAATGGAGAACTAATAGAGGATGTTTATATGACTCAACCAGCTGGCTTTGTTGACTCTAAATTTCCTTCTCATATTTGTAAACTGAAGAAATCTTTGTATGGATTAAAACAAGCACCTCAAGCTTGGTATCTTAGGTTGAAATTTGCATTGTAAGGTTGGGGTTTTTCTAAAGCAGTATCAGATGCATCACTTTTCATCAAGCGGACTGACACAGCAGTTTTATTTCTTTTGGTGTATGTTGATGACATATTAATCACCGGATCTAATCCGGTTATCTTATAGAAATGTATTTAGGATCTAGATGATCATTTTGCTCTCAAAACTTTGGGTTCTGTAAGTTATTTCTTAGGTTTTGAAGCTCACAGAACTGCTGATGGTTTGTATCTTTCACAATCAAAGTATGTTTTAGATCTCTTGAAGAAAGCTTCTATGCAAGATTGTAAGCCTTGTGATACACCTTTGATATCTGGTTTTGTTTTTACTGACAAGGGAGAGCCATTTTCAGATCCTACTCTTTATCGGACTATAATTGGATCTCTTCAATATTTGACAAATACTAGACTTGATATTTCCTTTGTGGTAAATAAGCTTAGTCAGTTCCTCTCATCTCCTAAAATGGAGCACTGGTTAGCTTGCAAACGGCTTCTTCGATATCTTAAGAGTACAATTGGTTTGGGGCTGATTTTCCAACCTATGCTACATGGTCTTTCTTTGACTGTGTTTACTGATGCTGATCATGCTGGATGTCAGCTTACAAGACAGTCAACAAGTGGTGTTTGTGTGTTTCTTGGTTCTAATCTGATAGCTTGGAGTTCTAGAAAGCAATCAGTTGTGGCTCGTTCAGTTGGAGAAGTTGAATATCGAGCATTGGCTCAAGGAGTTACTGAAATTCTGTGGTTAAAATCTTTGTTCTTTGAGCTGGGTTATTGTTTAGCTCATACTCCTATTTTGTGGTGTGATAATATGGCTGCTAAGAGCATAGCAGAGAATCCGGTGTTCCATTCCCGCACTAAGCATATAGAAATAAATGTGCATTTTGTGCAGGAGAAGGTTGAAAAAGGTGTGGTTGAGATTAGATATGTGCCCACTTTATATCAGGTTGCTGATATTTTTAATAAGAGTGTGCCTCGTGATCGATTGCAGTTTTTGTGTAACAAAATTGGTTTGCAGTTTTCTCCTATAAAGTCACAGCTGATTGGCACTACTATTGCTGCAAAGAAACAAAGGAATTTCAAGTCTGATGGGAGGTCTAAACTGACGGGAAATGTTGAAGAAAGTGATAACAGATAGCTTATGTTTCTGTTTTCTGTTAGCTATTGTATCAGTTTAAGTTGTTAGCTTATTTTAGCTTATTTTGCTATTAAGGCTTAGAGCCTTCTCTATCAGTTGAGTATATATATATATATATATATCAGCTGGTTTATGTTGGTTATTCATTAATACAAGACCGAGGCATTATTCTTCTATCTTTTCTCTCATTTCTGTTATCATTTCTTACACTCAGAACCTTTGCCTACTCTATTATCATGTTGAATTGTTAACCACCACTTCATCTAAAAGCTCAAACTTGTAAGGTAATTTTGTCTTTAATTTTTTCTTCTCTCAACAAAGACCTTCCAAATGATTCATCTTTCCCTTCTCCATGTTGGATGATTCTCCTTTTTTACCCCAATTTTAAGTTTATAACATAAGAAGTTGAATTATATGATCAATGTTTTCAAAACAAATTGTAGTCATTTGTTCCTTGTCTTTATCTCCTAATACATTAAATTTTAATTAGCTTGCTAGCCTTAAGTTTACTAACAAAAATATCCAAACCTCTTATACTTTTTAAGTTCTAGAAACTGAAGTCAAATAGTTCCCAAGTCGTAGTTGGAAATAACTGGCTCTGACTCATTTTTAACAGTTTCTTACAACACAAGAATCCTAAAATATATAATTATTTTTTTTCCTTTCCTTTACTTTCCTTTTCTCTTCTGATAAATCAAGAAAAAATAACTTGATTAGACACTTGTATAATATGAACTTTTAAAAAAGAACAAAAGAAGCATATTCATGCACACAAGCACAAAGACAACTGAATTAGATTCCATATAATAACACTACAGAAATATAAATATCATGAAGGCTGATTTTTATTTTATTTTATTTTTTTTTTTGGGGGGGGGGGGTGTTGGGTACATGAAAACTGATTTTGGCAATACATATCAGGAAAAGGAAAAGGAGTGCTTTTGGTACACTTCTTAGGAATATTTTATTGGTCAACAATCAATAGCAAAAGAACTTACAGAAAGGCTCTTCATGAGAAGATACTCCACATCCTCTACAGTAAGCTTGGTGCGCTCTGCAATGATACTCAGTGGTATGGTTCTGTCTTCTGATGGTCGACTGCAAGGAACCACATCCTAGTTCAGTTGGCAAAATGTAAAGCTGATAGCTTTCCGGAAATAATGGCTATATACATACCTGAAGATGATTTCCATCAAACATAGAATGTTAATCTTTTCAAGAAGCTTCTTCTCATTCTCCACTAGTGCTGGTTGAGAACTTAGAGCAGCTCTATGCACATGGCATAATTCTTGATAACGAACTAAATTACCAGTGTTAAATGCTTCAAGAATGAAGTAGAGCCATTCAACCTTTGTCCCTAGAAGACTTTTTATCTGTATCAGTAAAGGATGTCAAAATTAATAATGAAGAAATTTTTTAAAGAACAAAAGGTAAGGCCAATAATGTTGTTGCTGACTTCATACCTATCATGATTAAAAGAAAATAAGTTGTTAAATATTAGGCAAAGAATTATAGGACCTTTATTTTATCATTAATATTACCTTTATTGAATATATTAACCCTTTTTCTTATTTTGCTAGTCCAATATCTTACATATGATGTGGTACCTACCTAGCCCATTTAAAACCTATCATTCTCTTGCATAGACAGTTTTCAAATTGCTAACATTCTTTACTTAGCCATATTGTTCTTATAAATGCAAAGAATAGAAAGAATGTGAAACTACATTCTCATGTTATGAATGCACAAAAAGAATGACCAGTAATTGATCATTGCAAATTGAAAAATACATAGTTCAACAGCACATTTAGAAATTGTGGTTTGGCCCACTCTTCAATCCCCAACCATGTAACTTAAATAAAACCCAAAAAACCTACTGTTGCATTCTCTTCGCTTTTCAATTTTCAGTTTTGAGTTTTGAATTCATTTTCAGTTTTTTGTTTTGGTAATCTATTTTTAGAAAATTAAAAACGTGTTCTCTTTGTCATTTTGAAAAACTATTTCTCAGAACAAAAAATTAGAAATCGTGTTCTCTTTAAAATTTTGAAAATAATTTTTTAATGATATTTTATTCAATAAATTTGATTATTCGGTAAATTAAAAATATTTAATGTTAATATATTATTAAAAATATATATACATTTTAAAGTTAATGAATTTTGTAATATTTTTTCCCATTACAATAATAAAATACGAATAAATAAATAAATAAATTTATTTTGAGTTTAGAGTTTGTTTTGGATGTAAACATTCAAAACAATTTTTTGTTATTTTGAGTTTTTTTTACAAATTTTTTTTTTGTTTTCAAAAATATATTTTTAAAAAGAGCAAAGAGGATGCGTTTTCATTATTTTAAAAAATCAAAAACTAAAAATGACTTGAAAACAACAAAGAGAACGTACCCTACAATTTCCTAATAGAGAAGAAAGGCAATTCTGGCTATACAATCAAGGCAGTGCCTTTCCCAGGTTCTATCAAGTCTCTTTGGTTTTGACCAAAGAATGTGATTTCCAGGAATTTTTATGCCTATCTGGATGCTAGTCTTGACTCATAAAGGGCCCTAGATCTTCACATAATGACAAGTGGCTTTGGAGGTTGTAAAAACCGAGACTATAATCACTCAAGAATCACTCAAGAAACTCACCGATTCAAAACCAACAATGAATACTGAAAGTAGAAATGTAAAACAGAATGTAAAAAGGAGAAATCAAACCAGATTGCAACACACACAATTTACCCTGGTTCATGCCATTTACATGGCACTACATCCAGCAATCCAAGAAGCAAACAATCCACTAGATACAAGTTTGAAACCAGTACAAGAATTCCCCTCTTTCCCTCTTCCTTTACTCTCGAATACAATACTCAACCGAAGCTAACAAGAACTAGTATCACACAGCTCTCCCTCGCGCCTCTCACTGCACTCGAACCCAAGGAATAAAAGATATGAATGATTGATAATAAAAACTGGCCTCCGCACCCTTCTATATATAGACTAAGGAAGGCAGAAATATCTAAGGGAGATAACTAACTTTATAAAAGTCAAAACTACCCTTACTAAAACAGTTAGATACACTTAAGTCCTATTAACTAACTGCTACCACATCATCTTTAATTCTTTCCTGGTTTCTTCAATAAGTCCAGCTTTACTTTAGGCAAAACAGTAACAGAGGTTTTCTCTAGAGAGGGACTGTCTGGTAGGAACGTTATAATTGGTTAATATCAATGTCTAAAGGGAGATTGGTCCATGGAAGCCATTTCATTGGCTCATGGGAAGGGTGTTTTTAGAGGCTTTATGTCAATTTGGGAGATTTTTTCCACATTTGTAAAGATCAAAGCAGGCAATGGTTCTAAAAGTAGATTTTGATTGGAGGCCTTATGAGAAGATCTAGTGTAATATCCCGGAATTTGAAAATAAATAATAATTATAAATATTAGTGTTGAGGTCATTATTGGGTATTCGAAAATTTAAGGAAAAATAATAATTTATGTTGTTTTGAGGAAATGGGTAATTAAGATAACTAATTATTTAAATGGGTGTATTTATGAAAATAGTAGAATAAATTAATTTATTGGATTTCTGGAAATTTGGGTGTAGGTGGGATCCCAGGAGTTTCAAGGTGTTTGTGTAATTAAACGTGGGGTGCAAGTGAGGTTTTTAGAAGTTTTGGGGTACTGGTGCAAATTCGAAAAAATGGACTGAGGATCCCTTTAAATTTACTAGTGTGCGCATATATATTAAAGAGGCAACAGTTCAGGTGGCATGCGCGCGAGGGAGAAGGCAGGCGGTTGTGGGATCAAACCCACGTGGGCGCACGCGAGGCTGGGGGTTTTTCTGATTTTATTTGGCCAGGGGAGGGCCGAAACGACGTCGTTTCGACCCAAGGCGATGGCTCCTTCTGCGCTGCCTAGCGGCTGCCACGTGGCACACGCTGGGCCATTCTTTTTGTGGTTGTTGGGCAGCTTTCGTGCATGTAATTTAAGGCCAATTTCAACCATTTTTGAAGTAGAAACAGAGAGCAATTGAGGAAGAAAATTGCGAGAAGAAGATAGCGCGCAAGGTGGGAAATTTGAGAAAAAATTCAAGATTAAAGGAGGTTTAATCGCGGTTTAATTAGCCAGGTAAGTAGAAAAATATGTATTAATCATTCTGTACGGTTGGAATTTAATTTTGGGTCCAATTTTATTAATTTTGGGAGGTTATACTATTTTGCAGCATGTATTAATTTGGTGGTGTGCAAGCGTAAAAACGTTGTAATAAGCTAAAACGAGGCAAGCTTTCTTCTACCTTTGTGAGCTTATTCCATTTTGTGAACCTCATGCATTTCCTTAATTCGTTTCAGTTTCACGTATTAATTATACGAATTGAGGATTTTATTAGTATGAATTAATTTAAATTAAATATGAGGACTCATTGAGGTTTTATTTGTTGTGTGCCTATGGGCGTTTGTACCGCCCCCATTCCTTTCGGAATGATACTGAACCCAACTTGGAGACTAGATTCCTAGATGTGGGGGTTTGATTATGGATTTCTTGGGTGTGAGTCGGCTAGGGCTATCGAGCAGTGGGGCAGGAGTTGGCTGTTTGGTGGCGTTGGAGTAGACTATTGTACGGCCTTGAAGTGGATCGTCGGGTGGACACTCTTAGTCATTGACCGTTGACCGGTGCCGGACACTACTGACTAGCTCTGTCATTATGTGATTTATTGCATGATTTGATATGTTGTATTATCATACATGGATTGATATGCACATGGGTACGGGATGCATGTTGGGGTATTCATTTATTGAGTATGATTGGACACGGACATTCTAGCATGGTTAGATTGCATCTGGCACGGGCATATGCATCGCGTGTGGTTTACTATGTGGGCGGAGCATAACCTAATGCCTGAATGTATGGGCGCCAGTATATCTAGTTGATGCTCACTATGCCATTGCATTTTTATGTGCATTACATGATTACCGATAGTTCACAGGTCTCGGACGGGAGGACCGTTCCGAGGGAGCCTACAGCTTGGTTATTCTGCAGCTCAGGTGTCGGCAGGACCGATGCGAGCACACAGGTGATGAGAGCACCAACCCGGGACGGCGCGCGCAGATTTGTTGGAGGTATATGTTGTCTTTCAGGGCAGCGACAAGTTGGTATAGGACTTGGGCGCCGTGTGCCTTGTGTGGGCCCCAAGGACTGATATGTGTTATTTACGCTTTTATACTGTGTTGGGCGTCTCATGTCTTGTGTGTACTTGGGGGTTGGTGTTCTGGGAAGAGTTTACTGGATATGTTCTGCCTACAGCCTTTCTTTCTTTATGCTTGCTGAGTCTCTTGACTCACCTTACTTTCCATCATTCCAGGTAGTGCAGTATGGGTCGAGGGCAAGGGAGATAGCATCTAGCGGCAGAGTCAGTATGGTGTACAGGCAGTTCCGTCAGTCCCTATAATTCCCCCGTTAGCCCTAGTTGACTCTAATGTTTGAGAGGGATTGACTCTCTTATTTTTTACTGTACCAGGTCATTCCTCGTGTCTCATGTACATTGGCATAGAAGTCTGTATTTATTTATTTATCATGAGACCGCTGTGCTAGTAGAGTACCCGTAGTACATGCATGTGTATAACTTAGCTTCCGCTGTTTTAATTCTTGTGTATGCATGCCAGGGAGGTTTCTTGTCTTGTATTTCATTCTTTCTCCTTCCGTAGGCACTCCCATTCGGGTAGTCCGGGTGGTTGGGATATCCGGGCAGGGGTGCTTAGTGCTTACATCTAGGGTCCTTTATGGTTCTAGAACAAGATTTTCTGTGGCAATAGTCCCCTATGAGTGTTTTTCCAGATCTTTTCAGTTTTGCTAGAAGCAGTGAATCAGCATTAATAATTAATTTCATGTTTCTTCTTCTGGTTTTGTTTCACCACCCCTTTTAGAAAGAAAATTCCAAGATTAGGAATTGGATTCTTGAACAATGTTTCTTTGGGTTGCCTGATAGCACGGTCCACCTGGTCAGCTTAAGGGCAGCTGGGTTTGGCAGCCTTCGGCAGGCAGTTCTTTCTCTCTGAGTTCCTTCTATGATGTTTTGTGCAACTGCAGGAAGCCCTTCCCTCATAAGGCTATTTAGAGATGGATTATTGGAACCACTCCCTAGAGCAGCTTTCTTTGTTTAGCTGGCTGCTTTCATCCTTACAGTTGATGACATGAGAAAAAGAGGTCAGGCTTGGTTGATTGCTGCTTTATGTGTAAGGCCTGTGAGTAGTCTTGCTCATTCATTGCTCAGGCTCTAGAAAGATACGAGACATCTTTCCTATGATTGAGTTCCAAGGAGTAATGCCTGTCTCTGTTTTTGAGTTTCTAGTTTGGTTGCGGTGTGGGAATCCGGCATCTAGATAAAAAAAAAAGTTTTAGTTTCTTCCTCCATTTTTTGTTTTGTTGGGTAGTTAAACACCAACATGTGAAAAATATAAGCATAACCAAGCTGAGGGATGTTATAATAGATGTGGGTCATACAAGAAAAAACATTAGAAACAAAATTTTTCATAATAAGAGGTTGAAGTGATGCCTATTGAAGATAAGATGCACAAGATGAGATTAAGATGGTTTGGACATCAAGAAAGAGAGCACCAGATGCACCTATGAACAAAGAGGATATAAGGAAAGATTTTGTAACAAGAGAGGTAAAGGAAGACCAAAGAAACATGACATGAGATATAATGGCCATGGATAGGGAAGATTGAAAGAGCCAGAATCTGTAAAACCAGCCCCATCTAGTGGGAATAAGGCTTGTGATGATGATAATGTTCTTTTCTGTTTTGTGGAACTGTGGAAGGTGAGAAATAATAGAGCTTTCAAAGGGGCAGAGCACTCTGCCAATTCCTTAAAGGCCCTATTTTTTTTCTTTATTTTTGTGGACTTCTGGCTTGTTCCCTGTTTATGTTTCATCTTCTGCTCATTTTCTCAATGAGTTTTATTAGGCCTCTTCAGCTTTCTTTGTCTGGTAAAGGAAGAGCCCCCTCTCTGGAAGCTTTTTTTTTTTTTAAAGAGAAAAGAGTTATATTTTCTAAATGAGCTTTATTATCCCTCTTGAGCCAACCCTCTAGTGAGAGAATGGTCAAGATACATTAATAAACAAATAAATTTTTATATTTTGAATGGCATAATAAAGTATCAAAACTATATTCCTAACTCATAAATATGCATTTAAAACTCATAATCCAAAATTCCAAATGAATAACTCTAATCTAGTTACAACCAACCCATAAGTCCTTACTCATTTCAAATTCAAACACCAAGAGGTCCAAAAGAAGTATTTAATATTAAAAGAAAATAAAGACTAGAGCTAGGAAATAATAAACACAAACTGAAGAGGATACAAGCGTGTCAAAATTCAGTCGATGCTCAAAGATAAAGAGGATACAAGCTTGAAGAATGAAGTGTATGGAACTGAAAAAGTTGTGCGATAAAAAGGTGGAAAAACTGAAGACACGTGCAATTGCCAAGTGGAAAATTGAAGAATTATTAGAAAGCCCCTTGTTTTTAATGTCTTCAAAGTGTCCGCAGAGGGGACATGCATATCCTATGTGTGTCCCTCCCGTGTTCTTAAAAAAGTGTCAAACACACCATGTGGGTATGTCCAACATATATAGGTGGTGTGCCAGCACACCCAACACACCAGCGACACTGGCATGCCATCTCCTAGGAAATGTCCATGGTTCTTAGGCAGGAAAGAGCAATATTTATGAAAGATTAGATTCCAAAATCCTGTCACACATAAAACAACCTCCATGGCCTAAACAGACCACAGGAAGGATAACACTAGCCCACTGCGCCGTTCGAACAATTGGCATAAATGGCTTTGCTGCACTAAAAACATAACATGAAAAATCCATCTAGACCTTTTCACTTCTATTTGACTATTGATGAAAATATATTTAAGCCCCAGGGGTCACAAAATATAGATTGATTTCTTCACACCTTCCACTTCTTAAAATTGAGAAGAACTTGTCTTTGTAAGGTCCTAGAATCCTTAACCTACTGCTGGAGGCTGTCTGGAATCATTGATTTATATTCAAGTACATTAGGCTAAGAGTTACAAAGGTCTCATTTCCCTGCCCAAGGTTTAATCTTATTTAATTAAATCACAAATTAAGTAAATCTTGGGCAAGTGTAGTTTTCCAACCTGACCAAACAGGCCAATGTCCCATGACTCCCATCCCCATCCAATTACAGCCAAATACAAATACAACCATATTGCATGCATAACACAAATGGAAAAAATTGAGTCAAGTCACTTGACACAGCTTCACAAGTAATGAGTGATGAAAGAAAATATTTAAACAGTAAACAACACATTTAGCAACAGAGAAGCTTAAACAATTATAACACAATAAAGCAAAAATAACTGACAGGAGATATACCCAAAAAAAAAAAAAAAAAAGAACAAGAATACATTCAAAATGAACTTACAATTGGATGCGCAAGAAGTTCCCCAAAGTTGTATATGTTTTCTCCAAGCAATGCAGCTAAGGACAAATCAAATGCCAAATCCTAAAATAAGACACAGAATTGGAGCCTCAATAACCACTAAGGAAACAATGAAAAGCTCAACAACTCATGCATGCAATCCATCAAGGAAAGATTAAAACTAGTCCAGACAATTTACTAAAAGAAAACAATGATTTTATATTGGAGATTCTTATTCCATGAGATTTTAATACACATCTAATAGTCAAATGTCACCATGAATTCAAATGTAGACCATTTGAAAATCAAAAATATGGAATTGATTTCAAAGTCACAAAAACGAAAGAATTAAAGAAGAGCTGTGTATGCATCCATAAAAGACTCTCTACAGAAACTATTTTTGCACTTGTTAACACTACTGGATATCACGTGGTGCATGTTCTCCTTAATTTCTCACATTTAGTTTGGTTCAGTAAAAATTTTGGTTAGAATAACTGTTGGTTGGGCAGCATGGGGTTGACATTTCACAACTGCAGCGCAATGTAGTGCAGTGTGCACGGCTGGGGAAGGGCAATCTAGTTGACATTTGGGTGGGGTACCCCATCTCCCATCCATTCTATCCTTTGTTGCCATCTCTATGTATAAAGCCTAAACATCATCAGTTCATCTTCCCTGCAAGAATAGATCTTACCCACATGTGCTGATGAATCAACCAGCATGTCGACAAAAATTGACAGAAGCTAAATCCAGCTTTTGCATCATTCGATTTTAGATGTCTACTCAATCAAAGGGTTGGAAGTAACAGAATAACATTTCAACTTTTTCAATAACATTTATGAGCTTACCGGGACTTCTTTGAAGGGGGGATACAGGTAAATCCGTAAATAAAGAATGGCTTATTCTAAAAATCAAAGCAATCAATCTATTAATATAAATCAGAAACACAAAGATCCAAGTACATATCGGAGGCAAGAGTGGTTTTACAGAATAACAAAATTCCTGTCAACTCAAACAATAAACTGATTGGTTTCATATCTCCTCGTTTAGATTTCTAGGCCTTGGCGAATGTAATTAAGGCTGATATTTTAAACAACAATAGTGAACTGAAACCACTATCCTTGAGTGCAACAGTGCAAGCAATATCATGTTTCACAGACACTAAATATTTACGTCAGCAAGCCTTTTCTTATTCTCTGTGTTCATTTGTAGTGCTTTTGTTGCTTTCCTTTCTAATCCAAAATATACCCACACATTTTTCTCATGTGAAGAAAACTTATCCTCATCATCAAACAAAAGCATATATGTAGTGCTGAAAATGTGTCTGTCATGACCCAAAGGAACAATAGAAGGGCATCATTATAATAGGGTTGCAATAGTTTGTTAGGATAGGTTTCTTTTTGTCTTTTCCCTTTTTGTCTTGTAGCTTAGAGGGTTAGAGAACTTTGTCCGGTAGCTAAGTGAGGCTATATATATATTGCCTCAGCTGCAGGAAGAGAGCATGCTGAAAATGAATTGAATACTCTACTTCTCTCTAATATTTCTCTCTCTCTTTGTGATCTCCTCCCTTATCTTCTTGCTGTTCTCTCCCTCCCAACTGATCTCTTCCCCAAGTTCTTCTCTTATTATTCTCAATCTTCCTTTCATACCCTAGCTCATCTCCAAGGTTCATGACAGTGTCTTAAACCGACAATGCACCTGGTCATTTTACCAGAAAAATTGTTTTAATGCCAAGAAAATATAAGTACATCAGAAAGAAACATGATTTTGAAGTATCCACTTGTAAATAACAAATTTTCAAACTCAAGAATTTTGTTGTGTTAAAACAGCCCTAGTGTATTACAGCATACAAAATCATTGCATATGTACTGAAAACCTGTCTTACCAACACACTTGGTTCTTAGCAGGAGAAAGAGCATTTTCAAGACCAATGCATATTAAAATTCTCTCTTAATTTTTAAGTAATTACAAGAAATAAATAGAATAACAATTGAAAAAAATTAGAAAACTATAGCAAGTGCAGTCCAAGAAAGCAAGCTTTACAAATATCCAATTGTAAATAACTAATTTTGACCTTCCACAACTCTATTATATAGAAATAACCACAGTGCATGACTAAATGGAATCAACAAAGATAAATATGGACCTTTTAAAAAAAAAAATTTAAAGGAACAAGTAATTGCATACCAGCTTAAATGATTCAGATAGAGACTCCACTGATGTGTATGCCAGATAAAGAAGAGCACTTTTGTAAAATTCAGCAAATTCCTGGTTAGATTTATGGTATTGTGATGAAACCCAATAGTAACTGGCATACACAGATGGATCAATATCAGTCATGCTGTCAAGTGTGCTCTTCCCACCTTCTAAAAGTTTCTTGCACTCCTTTTGTTCGCCTTTCTCAAGCTTTAAGGTAGCTATTTGCATTTTAATGTAAACAACTGGTTCCTCAATGCGAGTCTCTCTAGTAGCGTGAAGCTTCTCAATCACACCTTCTAGATAACTAACGGCAGCTTCTTTATCTGGATACTGCCGAGAGACTATGACAGCAAAATGTGCAAGCTTAAGAAGATTGATCTTGGTCTCAAAGTCAGTGATGAAGTTATGATATAACTGTATGAGAGTATCACCGGCCTGAAGATGATAGGAAACATAAAGATGTCAACCACACATGGCAGCTTCTAAACACATGCATGTTTCAACATGTCTTACAAACAAAAGCAGCTTGTCAACACCATCAAAATATAAAGAAAAACAAGATTCACATTGAGTGAAAGTGAAAGGAATAACTAGAAACTTTACTGCATGACAAACATATTTTGCATGACAAAAATAGTTGTAGTTCTTCAAAGTTGTTATTGCTTTTAGTTTAATGATTTAATGACATTTATGTGACAGCTCACTGTATAGACACCAAATCCCCACTCTGAAGGGATGTGCACCACAATGCAGGGGTATCACATACCCATTCTTCCATGTTTTTCCAAGTTATCACATGTCAAGTAGGGTAGTATGACCAAAAACCCATACAAGGACTATGCTGTGTCCCTAAAGTCAGAAAAACTTCCCAATGCACTCTTTTAAGTCATCCAGAACAAAGAGGACATGACATTTGATTTTTGCTTTTCAGCTTTTAAAATAATCGACAATTGTCCTACTATTTTAATCAACTTAAATCAATAGTTCTGTTATCTTCACATCAGGATTGTCCTAGTAGTACGTCTATGTCCTTTCATGTTAAGAACAAACTGTAACTGTATGTCCAAGTCCTATCTTTCATGTTTGTAGTTCCATAGAGTACAAGGTATTTTCATCCAACATACATGTCTATATGCAACTAAAAGTCATTTTCTGCAAATAATATAATAGTTTTCTTCGCATGAAAATTAACTAATGAAAGAGGATGGCAGATGCAATTTGTAACAGCTTGTCTTCAAGTGGTACCCTTTGTTGACCAATCAAAGCTTATGTAACCTGAAAGAGGAGAACTAATTAACTTGGCAAGCACGTCCACTAAAGAGTACCCTTTTTTTTTGGATGGCAACACATCCACCTTAACATGATAACATCCTCATCTTATTCACACTTATATTTTGTACATGCATTTAACTGCCCAATGTTATGAGCTATATGACAAATATGGTCTTACAATTATTAGATAAAACTTCTTGTTTAGCTTTAAAAGGATTTTACAATCTCACAAAATGCTATATACACTATTCCACTTTAACCGTCCTACCAATGATTCTATGAGTAACATCCTCAACAATCTGCCTTTGTTTTGAACAATTTATCTGAGATATCTATACTAATCCTTTTTAGGAATAATTTGATCTTCAAGTCTCATCACATCATCCACACTTCTATTTTTGAGTTTTTTCCAAAATTAATTCTCACACTAAAACTCCTCATCACATCACTTCTACAATGCCTCCAATCACCCCGGGTTGCAACAGTAACACACCAATAGGTTTCTTTAAATGGGAAACTGCCAAATCGATTTCTTATTTCAGGGAGAAACCATCAAGGCAGTTTCTTCTATTATCTTTCAATGCCATTCTTCTGACTCAAAAGTTGCCACTTAGTAGAGATGATATGTCAAGGAGTTTTAGCTTGGAATTACTTTTGCCTGGGTTATTGTTTGTGGAATTTTTTTGTAAATGGTTTCGAATTTTGGGGAAAACAAAAGCTCTATTTTTACTGTACTTACATTCCATGCGTTCACTTTTCGATTTACTCAACTTGAAACATTTATATTTTAAGGTGTTCCTCCATAATTCAAGATTACTACTCCAAAATAATACACGAAGGCACCTCCAAGGCAATATCATCTACAAAACAATGTCATCTACAAAACGTACTCCAAGGCACCTCTTCTTGGATGTGTTTTGTGTGTTCATCCATCACAAGAGCAAAAGGTCAATGCTTAATGCAAATGTTTGATGTAACCCAAGTGTAACAAAACAAATTCTCCATATCTCCTCCGCAAGAACTAACACAAGTTTCTACTTTATGATGCATGCCTTTAGTAACTTGTAAGTTTTGCCCAGAATTCATGATACATGACAATGATTTTACATTGACTAGTCTACCGTGTAATGGAAACATTCCTCCTTTATTTGAGCTTTGTGCCATTTCGAACAAAAGAAATATAGCAACACTAAAAGTGCTGAGAGAATCACTCAACCAACTGGTAAAGTCCACCTATTCCTAAGCAAAAGAAGAAAAAATAAATTCTTAAAAGAAAACTCATAAGAGGAGCTATAAAAGACCAAAATTAGAAACCCATTGTGAAAACGAGCGCCTCTAGCAAAGTTGGGTTATTTGTGTGAATGGTTGCTCTTTGAGCCATCTTGACCATTGATGATACAAGGGAAACACAAGCAAGTGGTGCTAGATTCATACTACTATTGATGAGCAAAGGTGAGACAGTGGACCATATCCTCCTACATATTACCCACTGACTGGGAGGTTTAGTTTTTTATGTTTTCCAATATGAGCCTAAGCCAACCTCAAGTTTTTATGCTTGCAGCATAAAAGTTACCCATCTACTCCACAGAGGTCAATTTGGATGACTATCCCTTTGTGAATTTCCGGGGCCTTTGCCTTTGGAGAGAGAAACAAAAGGGCTTTTGGAGACATGAAGTATTCAGTTTTTTGTGTGTACTTCTTTATAAAAAAAATTTGAAGATTTTACTTTGCTTCTTAATTTACAGCGGGAAGCCAGGAACTATTGGTTTCTTACCTCTTTGCTAGTTCAATATGTGCCACCTTAGGATGCTTTATTACAAGATTCACCCCCTTAGAGCAATTCTTTTTTATTCACATTAACTATCAAAAAGAAAAGGCTTCATTGCTGATCCTGCTTGTGTGCAAGGTTCCTTGAGAGATCTAAAACAATGAATTCCTGCACAACTTTTAGAAATTTGTCTTCTCCCTTTCTTGCTTCAAGCAGACCATGTAGCTTTTCTTAATTTTGAAATGGCATTTGGACACTGATTCACTATCTCAAGTGGTAACAGACTAACAGTCCACAAGAAGTAGGAAGTGAAAAAGTAAAACATGAGATGATCCACCATCTATGATTGAAAGTAATCTTTATAACTTTATCATTCCAATCCCTATTTACATGCATGCTTGTTAAAATCGAGATTTTAGGTGGGATCGTAAGAGGGTCCATAAAATCGTAAAATTTTACTAATAATTAAAAATACCCTTAAATTAATGTAAATATATGTTTATAATGATATAATCCTTATTATAAATGATATACATGTACCTATTTCAAAATTATTTCATCTATCAATTTCAAAAATACTAAATAATATGAAATTTCTAAATATTACATCCATTTATCATCAATTCATCATTCATCCATCCATAATTAAAATTCCAAACAACAAACATTACCATCATCATCAACAAACATTGTTCTTAAATATAAATAAAAATACTAAGTCATAAATTAGCATTAAAAAAAAACTTAATCTGTTTCACTTTTTTAATCACACCACAAATGACAGTCTATTCCTTACTTCCAAGTTTGGCTTTTATTTTATTCTTAAATTAGCATCAAAACTGGGAGATTTAGCAAAAACCTTGTGCTGGGAATTAATTCCAGCACTCCCCCAAGGCTTGAACCCGCATCCTGCTATCCAAGACCCTCACCTTGTGTGCGCAACCACCAAGCTGCAAGCCTCCTCACATATACATGCATAAAGATTAAATTTATACTAAGCGCAAGACTGACTTGGTAAGCTTGGATTGAGTTTACCAATTTTACATGTTTGACTCGCGAGTTGGGTCCGATTCTACCAAAACTCGATCCTACAAGTGAGTTGACTTGTTTTATGCCTGATTACTCGTAAACTTGTAAAATCGCATAAGTCAACTCACGACTTTAACAACAATGTTTACATGTAACATCAAAAATGAAAAAACTCATCCATATCAGGGATGAGACAATGTGTTTAACATTAGGCTCCAATCCCAGAATGAAAATCTGATGCTCTGAAGTTTGAACTAGTAACATCAACACATAAAAGAGATGCCTTAGTGGAAAAAGCTTTCCCCCTTCTTGGCAGTAGTTTTGTTCAATAGATTTCTTATTTAACCACCCCCCCTCCCAAAAAAAAAACAAAAGAGTTTGAAAAGGTTTAACCTTCAACTTTAACATGTCTTTCTGGTGGCCAGTTCTCTAGTCTCGACCAAGTGACACCATAGATTTTTCCACCAATGTAAGATTATCAAAAGAATGCAAATTTTTATCTTACTTTCAGGATTTGTAAAATGGGAGAAAGGTAAAATTCTAAAGCATCCTATTCTATTTCTTAACCTTAATCCTTAACCTTGCAGGCTGAATTGTAGCAATGGAACTAAAATCTTGATTAGGTTCAATATCCATAATATAGCTATTTGAGATATATGAATTAACAAAAAGATTCTTAATGTTAACTACATGAAAATAGAAAATATTGATTTGGTTGAATACCCATAGTACAAGCTGCTTAGAGGAATATGAATTACCAAAGAGATCATTAATGTTAGCCACATGAAAAAAAAAAGAAAAAGAAAATCTTTTTATATCAAGAATCTATTTTTCCTAAATTTTATTTTTGAAGGACATGGCCTTTGTTTACAATAAAAGGGATAGCAGACTGTCCACCCACCAATATTTTTTTTGTGCTTAGTTGTGTTTGGGAGGGCAAGATGATGTTGATCAAGCCAAGCTGGGAGTTGGCCTACATGATGGGCCAAGCTGACAAGAGGATGATCAAGCCAAGCTGGGAGTTAGCCTATGTGTTGGGTCAAGCTGATGAGAGGGTGATCAAGCCAAGAAGGGAAGCTCATGTGTTGGGCAAGGCAAGGATCGAAGGGGATCAACCCAAGAGGAGAAGCCCATGTGTTGGCAAGGCAAGGATCGAGTGGATCGAGCCAAGGGAGGAAGCCTATGTGTTAGGCAAGGCCAAGATCAAGGGGATCAAGATAATAAGGCAAGCGAGCCTTGGGAAAATCAAGGATGATCAAGGGCAACCCAAGAACACTTGGGTGTAGCACAACATAGATGGGTCATGTAACAAGGGTGGGGGGTCACCTTGGGACAAAAGGGCAAGCAATGATCGGGGCAAGGCACGGCAACGCCTTGAGGAGCTTGCTTAGGTGCAGAAAAAGATGGCAATGATGAACAACAAGGGATCAATGCCGCCATGGGCAAGAATCGGAAGAGTATGGCATGCGAGGCCACAATGGCGTGCTTGGGCAAAGCAACTAGGAAGGTTGGCAGAACATGGGGCCACGTTGGGCTGATTAGCTAAGTAGCGTGCACAAGGCTTGGGAGTTGCATGAAGATGGTGCTGTCAAGAAACAAGAAGACCCAAGAGGTTAACAAAAAGTTCCTAGAAGGGTCCAAAGGATTCTAGGGGTACCTAGAAGACTTTAGACTATTCTGGGTTATTCCAGAATGTCCCAGTAAGTCTTTTGTATCCTTGACTCTTCTATCTTATTCTATCATGTTCTAGAGTGTTCCAGTCTATTGTAGAAGAGTTGGTAATATGAAGAGTCATGTAGTGGTTGGTTGGTCAGTAGCAAAATATTCTAGAAAGCCATTTATGGTTGATTGCTCTAGAATGTCAACAGGCCCTGATTCAACAGCTGAAAGGTCTATTATGGTTCCTCAGGCTACATCCTTTGGTAATTAGTCCAAGAATAAGCAGCCACAACATGGCGGAAAAGGGGGAAAATGACCTTTTTGCTTGTATTGTCACAAATTGGGTAATTATAAAGAGACCTTTTATGCAATAGATAGTTGTCCACCTAAAGCAAATGTGGCATCTATGGATGATACCACTGACCAACTGACTGTCAATTCAATTTCTACCTCAGTTTCAGCTGGACAGGGTATTATTCCAGGGTCAGGTGCTATCTCTCAGCATATTTTCAGGGAGAAGTTAGTTGAATTTCACCAATTCCAAGCAACTAAGCAAGCATCTACTTCCGTAGCCTCAGTTGCACCAGCTGCAGGTTCTTTTACTTTTCCAATAGCAGATTCTTCTTCTTTTGCTTGTGTATCTCACTAATTGTTTAGTCCTTGGATCTTTGATTCTGCAACCTCTGGACATATTTCTGGTAACAAATTTTTGTTTTCTCATATTGAGTCCTCTAACACATTGCCTTTTATTACTGTGGTTAATGATTCTAAAGGCCATTCTTACAGGTATAGGCCAAGCTAATCCATTTCCTTCATTATCTCTTAATTCAGTCTTGCATGCACCTTATTGTCCTTATAATTTAATCTCTGTTAGTCGTTTGACTAAATCTCTTGATTGTTGGGTTATCTTTGATTCCAATTCTGTTTTGGTTCAAGATAGGAATACTGGGCGAATGATTGGCACGGGACATGAATCTGAAGGCCTTTATCATCTCTCTTTACCATCTATTTGTACTGTTACTACAGCTACACCTTTGTCAATTCATTGTAGATTGGGCCATCCTCTTTTGTCTTTTCTAAAACAGATGGTCACATCTTTGTCTTTTTTACGGTCTTTAGATTGTGAATCTTGCCAATTGGGCAAACATATATGCTCTTCTTTTTCTAATCGAATTAACAAAAGAGTTGATTCTCCATTTTCTTTTGTGCATTCTAATATTTGGGGTCCAAGTCGAATTAAATCTAAACAAGGTTTTTCTTACTTTGTTACTTGTATTGATGATTATTCTCATACTTGGCTGTATTTGATGAAGGATCAAATTGAGATTGTCTTTATTCACTTCATTTTATAATCAAGTTTAAGACTCAGTTTGATTCTTCTATTCATATCCTTTGAAGTGATAATGCTAAGGAATATTGTTCCAAGTCTTTTCAATCTTTCCTATCTTCTCACGGCATTCTCCATCAAACTTCATGTCCATATACTCCACAACAAAATGGGGTAACATAAATTAAAAATCATCATCTCATTGAGACATCTCGTACCTTATTGGTTCATAAGCATGTTCCTCTCCTCTCCTTTTTTAGGATGCTACTCTTTTGACTTCTTGCTATTTGATTAATCAGATTCTTGGATCCCTACAAGTACCAATAGTCCTTCAATTCACAATCTAATTCAACTACACAAAGGTACTCACTCTTATCATAATTCTCATCCTATTCACACGTTTTTGAGTTATTATCATTTATCTTGTATCCATTCAACCTTTGTTTATGCTCTTTCATCTATTTCTATTCCTAAAACAGTTGTAGAGACTCTTGCTCACCCTAGTTGGCATCAAGCTATGGATGAGGAGATGTCTTCTCTATTTGATAATGCGATGTAGGATTGGGTTCCCCTTCCTCCCGAGAAATCCTTAGTTGGTTGTCACTCAGTTTTTGCTATTAAAGTTGGTCCTGATGGCTCTATTAACCAATGGAAAGAACATTTAGTTGCCAAGAGTTATACATAGATCTTTAATCTTGATTATGGAGATACATTTTTCCCTATGGCTAAGATTGCTTAAGTCCATTTGTTTGTTTGTTTCCATGTCTGCCATTGGACATTGGCCTCTTCATCAGCTTGACACCAAAATGCTTTTCCCCATGGTGATCTTCTTGAGGAGGTTTTATATGAAACAACCACATAGGTTTGTTGCTCAAGGGGAGTGTCACTAGTTCGCCACCTCAAGAAATCATCGTATGGTCTAAAGCAATCACCTAGGTGTTGGTTTGGTCACTTTAGCTCTATAGTTCAAATCCTTTGGATTGACTAGAGTGAAGCTAACCATTCTATTTTATATCACCATGCTCCTAGTGGTGTTATCTACTTGGTTGTCTATGTAGATGATATTGTCATTACTGCTAATGATGAGCAAGAGATTTCTCAATTGAAGGCTCATTCTTTTTAGACTTAAGATTTGGGTCTATTGCAGTATTTCTTGGGCATTGAGGTTGATAGATCTAGGCATGGCATGTGTATCTCTCAAAGGAAGTATGCCCTTGATATTCTAGAAGAGACAAGCATGTTGGATTCTAGGCCCATCGATACGCCTATGGATCTTGACTCTAACCTTGACCCTAGATAGGGGGAGCCTATTCATGATCCAGTGTGTTATAAGAGACTAGTTTGGAAGCTAAATTACCTTATAGTGACTTGACCAGATATTGTACTTGTTAGTGTGGTTAGCCAATTTTTTGATTCTCCTTGTAATGGTCATTGGCAAGCTTTAATGCGTATTTTGTGATATATTAAAAGTTCACCTAGTAAAGGTTTATCATTTGAGGATAAAGCTCATATACAAGTGACTGGTTATATAGATGCTGATTGGGCAGGTTGTCCATTTGATAGACAGTCCACTTCTGGCTATTGTGTTTTAGTTGGAGGCAATCTGATTTCTTAGAAGAGTAAAGAGCAACAAGTTGTTGCTAGGTCTAGTGTTAAAGCTGAGTATAAGCCATGGCATTAGCTACATGTGTGCTGATTTGCCTGAAACAACTTCTTAAGGAGCTGCATTTTGGTAATTCAAGTTTTATGCAGCTTATATGTGACAATTAAATTGTGTTGACACATATTTTTGTAACACCCCGCATCGAGCAATAGAAAGGACCGGGACGACTTACCCTGATGGGCCTACGTGAACTTCCCGGGGGGTCACCCATCTTTGGACTTCCCCAACTCGAGCACGATTAACATTGGAGTTTTTTTCCTGCATTCAGCTCAAAAAGTATCCAGCTGATGTTGTTTCCTTCCTCACTTATCCTCGATGTATACTACCTTGTTCTGGACTCTTGGGGTATTACACATCGTGTCATCATCATGAGCCCATAGCCACGGATCAGCTCTTTAAGCTCTCGCCCTTCAAAGGACAAGAGCTCCCTACACTTATGAGCCCCTCAGTCGCCCTCTAGGTGATCGATGTAGGACGAACCCAGTGCATCCACGCCATCCCCCCCCCTGCGCAGGTGTGGTGGGGCTCCATCGGCCCCTCCCTTATCGGAGGTTGTAGGGACCATGAGGGTTTCCCACAGACGGCACCAAATGTTGACACATATTTTTGTAACACCCCGCATCGAGCGATAGGAAAGACCGGGACGACTTACCTTAATGGGTTTACGCGAACTTCCTAGGGGGGTCACCCATCCTTGGGCTTCCCCATCTCAAGCACGCTTAACATGGGAGTTCTTTATCTACATTCAGGCCAAAAAGTATCCAACTTATATTATTTTCTTCCTCACTTATTCTCGATGTATACTACCCTCCTCTAGGCTCTTGGGGTATTATACATCGTGTCATCATCATGGGCTTGAGAGCTTAAAGAGTTGATCCGTGGTTATGGACCAGGACGACTTACCCTGATGGGCCTATGTGAACTTCCCAGGAGGGTCACCCATCCTTGGGCTTCCCCAGCTCGAGCACGCTTAACATGGGAGTTCTTTCCCTACATTCAGCTCAAAAGGTATCCAACTGGTATTGTTTTTTTCCTCACTTATCCTCGATGTATACTATCCTGCTCTGGGCTCTTAGGGTATTACACATCATGTCATCATCATGAGCTCATAGCCACGGTGAGCGCATCTCTACCCCCGGCTGTTCCAGCATCGCAACAAACAGCTGAACCTGTCGCTATCGTGGACAAACACGTGATATACAAACAAAATCTTCCCCTCACTCAGGTGCTCGTCCGTTAGTCCAACCTCCATCCAAAAAACAACACCTGGGAGTATCTCCCAGACCTGATCCAAGGGCAATCGGACTCCTATAAACTCTTCTTGAGGACAAGAAGAATCTGAAGGGGAGGGGAATTGTCACGGACAGGGGCGAGGACGTCTGTTATTCGAAGGGGTAATGTAGTAATAATGGGAGTAGGTGGTTGGAGCTTAGAAGTGCGTAGAAGCTGGTAGTTAGCTGATTGTAATTCAAATGTTAGCGCCTCCTTGAGGAGGGTATATAAGCCAGCTCATTGTCCCTTTAGTGGGTATCTGAAAATACAATTGAATCACATTTCCCTCACCTATCTCTCTCTCGATTCTCTCTCTTTCTCTATCTCTATCCCTCTCCCTCAAATTTCACTACCTTCGGGTATCCCTTTCGCGCGCAATTATGCCTGATTTGCAGCGGAAGCTATTGCCAGATCCGAGATCTGACACCTTGATACCGAATTAAGTCATTTCTTAAAGTGTAACCTGGTCTTCATGTTGGGTTTACCACTAGCTACGGGAGAAGCTCCTTGGTCTTTCTAATTGCTTCATAATTGGCAACCAACACCAATCAGGGATGATGGTTGTGATTGCAGCCATACTCCCTTCCTCATAACACCTAGACAGAGCATTGGCTAGGTTTTCATTTCCTTTTCTATATTGGATTGCATTGCATAATCCAGTCCCATTAACTTAGTCATTCCTTTCCGTTGCAATTGTGTGTGCAACTTCTGTTGTAACAAGAATTTCAAACTCTCGTGGTCTGTTTTAATTACAAATCTTCCCCCTTCTAGGTAGTAACGCCATTTATCCACTGCCATCAGCATCGCCAATAGCTCCTTTTCATAAATGCTTAGCCCAAGATGTCTAGGGGCTAGGGCTTGGCTAAGGAAAGCTAATGGTCTACCTTCCTAAACCAACACTACCCTAATACCATTAGCAGTCACATTTGTCTCAAGAACGAAAGGCTTGTTGAAGTCTGGTAGGCCTAGGTAGCACCTCATTCATGGCCTACTTAAGCTTACAAAAGGCCTCTTCTGCCTTGGAATCCCACTAAAACCCATCCTTCTTCAATAGGTCAGTGAGAGAACGGCTAATGACGCCATACTCTTTAACAAACCGACGGTAGTAGTCGGTTAATCCCTTAACATTATGAGGCCTTGGCTAAGCAATCATTGTTGCCGCCTTGCTAGGGTTAGTACTTACCCCTGCTTTTGATATAATATGTCCTAGATATTCAACTTGCTTTTGTGCAAAGACACATTTCGACTCCTTAACATACAATTTATTGAATCTAAAGACCTCAAGAGTGATTTTCAGGTGGTCTAGGTGTTGGGCAAAAGTGGGGTTGTAGATTAGAATGTCATCTAAAAATACCAAGATAAATTAGCATAGATATGGCTAAAAGTTCTGGTTCATCAATGCTTGAAAGGTCGTTAGGACATTGATGATACCAAAGGGCATTACGATAAACTCGTAATGCCTTTGGTGGGTTTTGAAGGCTATCTTGGGAATGTCTTTAGGCTTCATCCCAATTTTATGATAACCTTATCTTAGGTTGAGTTTGGTGAAAACATAAGCATTTTTAAGCTCATCAAGTAAATCTTCCACATTGGTATGGGAAACATGTCCTTAATGGTCATGACATTGAGTAGACAAATAATCAACACAAAATTTCCATGAACCATATTTCTTTTTGACAAGTAACACGAGTGATTTCAATTTTGACTTTCTATCTAGGTGGGTAACGGTAAGATCTTAAATTAACAGGCTCTATATTTGGTTTAAGGTTAATGGCGTGATCATAGGGTCCCTTAGGGAATTTGGTTTAGAAAAGAGGTCCTTAAATTGAATCAAAAGCATGTTAAGAGAGTTGATTTCCTGTACCTTCCATAGATCTTGTGAGTTGCTGCTCATAGTTACTGCCAACTCTCCTTCTTGCTCCCATTTCTCTCGAATGGGTTCCATGGCATGGCTGGAAAATAGCTGTGCCGCATGGGAGAATTTGCTCCTAAGCATCCTCTGTAACCTCTTTCCCAAAAGATGATCAACAAGATGACCCCAATAAATCACAATCAGGAATAACACAGGTGTCTGTATCCATATCACGACATGATCATCCATGTGGAAGGAATCCATTACTAGTTGACAATAATTCAGTCTAGCATATTACAGGTATCCAGTGTCTTATCAGTTATCGTTGAATCAAACTTCAAGGACTCTGACTAATTTTCTCTAACACAGGAAGGTAAGGAGACCTTCCGACATGTACTAGAACTTGGATAGTGAAACTCCTAAAAGCCTAATTATTACTTGACTTAATAGCATTCTTTCTCAGTTCAACGCTAAAATCATTAGAATGACATGATTTCAAGGTTCTAGCTCCACAAGCTCCAAATTTCTACTGACCCTCATGATCATCGATCTTCAAATAGGGAAGTAAGATCTTATCGTAGACATGTCAGTAGTTAAGAGGCATTTCCGACCTAAAATTCCTTCAAGTTCAGTCAGGTTTTCTATTTCTGTAAACATAATGAACAAAACGGAAAATTCAAACTTCATTCACATCTCGCACCTGTAGCTTCTCAGAAAGAACAACGCACCCAATTCACCATAAGAAACAAGACCCCAAAATTCCCTAACTTCAAATAATTATAGGAACCCCAATAAAATCCAAATTAAACAAATAAAAGCCCTAAATTTTCAAAATCCGAACTCTCCGCATCATGCATACATCGAAAGTGGACATGAGAAGGAGTGGGAGAGCACCGGAAAGGGGAAGAACGGAGAGAACCTGAAATACGGCGAGAGCGACGAACTGTTCGAGTTTGAGGGTGAGCTGGTGCCAGAGCTTCTTCTGATACAGATCTGCGAGGGTATTGTACCAGTCGGCAAGCTCCGGATGGTCATTGCGGAGCGAATCCAGGTACTGCAGGGCCGCCATTGCTGCAGATAGCTAGAAAATTCTTGAGAGAGACGGATAGAGAAATCTGAGACCAGATTGGGTCTTCTGTAAAAATCTCTATAAAACCTCTCTCCCAAACCAAATCCCCCCCGTCCCGTTTCTTTTGGCGGAAGAAAGGAATGTAGACGAGGGAGATAGAGAGAGAGAGAGAGCGAGAGAGGGAGGGAGGGTGGTGGGGGAGAGAGAAGGGTTGAACTTCAACCTGGGTTTTGATGGTAATTAAGAGCATAATAATGGGCGAAATTGAAAGAAAACAGGATCGGGTTGACCCATCGCCTGAGATGGGTTTTGCCCACATAACATGTCTCATTTTGAGGTTAATTATTAAAAAAAAAAAAAACACCTTTTTACTGGGTTTTAAATTACAGATTAAATTTTAATTTTGTAATACTAGCACTAATATATAAATTGCCGCAATTAACTCTAGTTACTTAAAAATTTACAAGTAACTCTTATACCCATAGTTTCATTTTCATAATTATTTTAACTCTAAATAAAATTAATTGAGACTAGTTGGGAATTCATTTACATTGCTAATCAACAAAACATTTTTAATTTATGTCAAATATACATCATCGTCAATCTACCATTCAAAAAAGAGCATGAATGTTAGTGTGTTATCTCGTCTTATTTAAATTATATGAGTTTAAAAATATAAATTAAGCAATTAAGATGGTGTGAAATGTCTTCAAAATATGGTGAATCAAATTTGATATTTAAGTGATGCTAATCAAAAAGTTTAAAATCAAAAAATTGAGATTGTTATCTTTTTTAAATGAGTAAATTGCAAAAATACCTCTAAGGTTTGAAGTAATTAATAAAATCACCTCTCATATTTTAAAAATAACAATAATTTTTTCACTTATTAAGTAAAGGAATAAAATAATTATTTCATCATTTATTCTCTTTTTTTCTCTCCTCTAACTTTAGAAAATAAAAGATGAACTCACTAGGTTAATCATCATCCATCACCAATATAATGAATCTAAATTCAAATGGATACACAATATTTAAACTTTAATGACAAAGGAGATAACTATAATTTCTTACCACAATACCCAATTATTATGGCTCTTAATATGTTTTGTTGAGAACTATGATTTGTATTGGTGAGGAATGTAAGAGAATTTTTTTTATGTATAAAAAAATATTTTTAAAAAATAAATTTAATAGTGCAATGAATATTATGAATTGATACAAAAAAGATTATATTAGACAAAAGAATTATAGTAGTCAATTAAGATAGTGTTTGTTAACCAAAATATAGAATAAAAAAAGTGAGATATAAAAAATATTTTAGATAAAAGTATTTCCTATTGTGTTTGTTTAATTTATCTGGTGACCATTAAAAAAAAATCACGTGATTTCTTTGTTGTTGATGTTAACAAACAATTTTGAATAAATTTGATAATATGAATATTTTGATAAAAAAAAAAACTCTTATTTTGGTACTTATCATATGCATTAACAAACACATAAAAAGAAAAAGTATAATTATCAGTGGATTCTAAAAAATTTAACAAACACTTTGATAGAAATTTTAGAATGATTCTCAGTCTTATCTTGATTATTCCATATCCATATTTTAATCTGAAAAGCATTCCAACTTTATCTTGATATCTCTTTTCTTGTTCATTTCAACAAACGCCCCCCTAAAGAGATAAATTTATATTAGATCTTACAAATAAAAAAATAAGACATATATTATTTAGTGTATTCAAAAAAATTTAAGAGATAGTTTATAGTAAAAATCTTGAAATACTTATTTTACTAATTAATATAAATTTATTTTACTTATTTTAACAAAGTTACATAAGTTTAAATGGAATAGCAATAGCAATCTGTTTTATCTCTATATATAAGTACTGCCAATTGAAATCAATTGTACAGAAACTGATAAACATATATCTTTTTATTAAAATAGAGAGTGGTAATTATGAAATTACTGTTATTTTAAATATTTGCTCTCATGCATGGGGTTCTTCTGAAATTAGAAGGCCCTGTTGGATGTGTTTATTAGTTATTACTTATTATGTTTCAGTATATAGTGAACTAAAACAAAGTTAAATACTTTTATTTAAAGTGAATAGTTTGTGGTTAGGAAAAATAATTATCCTTTATATATATATGTAGATGTTTTGAGAAAATTTTATTAAATTCATTTATATAATACTTTTCTCATTCTTATCTAACATCATAATCAAACTTCACTTGTATGAACTAAGATTTCACAAGAGAAATTACAAAAAAAAAAAGGGAAAGTCAACTTTTAATTTTGTATTGAACTTTCAATTTTTTTCAATTGGGTTACTCAATTTTTTAATACATTTTGAATTTATACCACCATTAGTTACCATTATGTTTCATCGTTAACTATTGGGGTGGCATATTAAGATGAAAAATAAAAAATACACATGTTTGCCATGTCATCTTTTTGCTTCTCCTAAGTTGCATAAAAATAAAAATAGAAAACGTTTCTGATACGAAACGTAAACGAAAAAATGAACATTCTTATAAAATAATAGGCATGAATAAGGTCCAAAACAGAAATGAGAAATGTTTTGAAAATGAAGAAACAACTCATATGAGTCATTTCCGTGCAACATAGACTGTTGCTTATGTTGCCTCTCTATTACTCTCTCTATTTATTTATCTCTGTATACAATCATTTGGTCGCCTTGATCCAATGCCTCTCAATCTCTCTCCCGTGGTCATTGCCTCTCTGTAATGGTGGATCTTTGTAATGGTTAATGATTCTAGGCAATAAATCGGATGCATCAAGTCAGTCAAATATTCTAGACTCCCATTTATCTTTCGCTCATGGCGGTGAAACCATAATCAAAGATAATGATGATGGAATACTCATTGTGCCTATGCCCCTGAAACCCCAATTAGAAACATGAATAGGGATTAGAATCGCTCAAGGTACAATGAAACCCGTTTCAATTAATCAAAAAACCTAAATGAATAACCTCATCTTGATTGGGTTTTAGAAAATAAGATCAAGCGAAGGAGAGAGAGATGGAGATGGAGATGGAGAGAAAGAAGTCATAAAAAGGGATGGTCAATCTCTATAGAGAAAATTAGAGGCGAAAAAAAAAAGGCAATGGCAGAGTTGTAATGACAAATAATTATTTATTGTCATCTACAATATTCATCTCAACATCTTCGATTAGAGATTTTAATAAGGCAGGTTAGTGGAGGTAGCGGTGGCATTGATGGTTATTGAACACTGCAAAGGAAAAATAAATGAAATGACATGACAGACATGTGTATATTTATTTCCCAACTCAATATGCCATCTTAGCAATTGACAATAAAACATATCGACAACTAAGTATTATATAGAATTGAGACCAACTACAAAATTGAGTAACCCAATTGAAAACATTGGAAGTCTCATCCAAAATTGAAATAAAGATGAAAATTGGATTTTTTTTTTTTTATAATTTATCCAAAAAAAAACTGAGATTTAAGAATTCTATCTCCTTTTTGAGTAAGACACTTGAATAAATTTCTTATCGAAAATGAAATGACTTAATAATAATTATATATTCTAAAATCAATATATTTATTAAAATAAATTATAATTATAGAGTGTATTTTATTAGAGTTTTTGTATAAAAAATTTACAAGGATGACTTTTTATTTTATTTTATGCTGAATCAAATAAATGAAAAGATTTAATACTTTTGTGGGGATTCAACCCTTGTCACCATGACAAGAAGGACCTATCATTAGGCTATCTCCAATCGATTGTCATTTCCCTCGTCAAACCAAATTTTTAAGGAAGTTTTTACATTTATTTACTTCAACGTTGCCCGCTATTGCAAATTTTCCTTGCCATATTGATAGCAATCCATCATCGCCTCGCTAGATTTGGCGATCGAGCTTGTCACCGTAGCCCTCGCCATCTCTTCCCACAACACTATCTCAACAAGCCCCACCCCACAATGGTCATCGTCGTAACCCTAGCCATTGCCGATTACAGTTGATTTGTTATCAATTTTGGAGACGAAGGGTCCAGGCAGCCAGACATGACGAATAGGAAAAGGCATATAGCTAGAGAAGACAAAGTTAACAAAAAAAGAGAGGCAGAAGATGAATAGGCACAGCAATGGTCAAAGATGAATAGATGGAAGAGGAGATTGCGACCGAAGATGAACAAACAATAGTGATACAGAGAATTTATGTATTTGATTATTGATTTTATATATTTGATATGGTGAATTCCGGTTGCAAATTGATTTTAAAAATATATTAAATGATATTAAAATTTAATACATTAATATTTATTATTAAATTAGAAAATAAATATTAATTTTTTATAATAGTAAAAATTATAAATAAGGTAAAAAAAATTAGAATTAAAGCTTATTAATAAATAAATAAAATAGAGAATCAAATAGAGAATGTAGTTGGAGTAAGTATAATTTTTGAGGTAAAAAAAATAATGAATAAATTATTTATAATATAATAAGAAGTAAAATAGGGAGCTAATTAGAGACAATCTTAATAGCATCACCAACTTGTCGCCCAAACAGTAACAAAAATAATTCAACTGGAAACAATCCAAAATTCACAAGACGCTGTGTTTAATGTACATAACTACTAAAATACCATCTTATATTATAGTATAAGTTGAGTGTTTATCTTGTGTTGGAAGAAGATCTTACATTGCTTGAGTCGCTTAACATGGTATGGGATCACCGGTTGAGCTAGCAATCTTACATTGGACATATATTCATTAAGAAAAATTCCAAGTGTTGTGACTTAAAGCCATTAGATTGTGGGTTAAGGTAGATAATGATCCCTAAGTTAATAATGAAATTTGTGTACGGGTTAAGGTATTCTTTGGTGTTGAAATTGACACCTTGTCCCACATCTAAAATTTATTATCTGTACAGGAGACGAATGCATATATATAAATAAGCAAGCACCAAGGCGTTCTACGTTCTACATGTTGTGTTATTTATATTTTATTCAACCTGTAGCTGTTGTTTAGTTTTGGTGATATTATTTAATCACTCATTAACACTTTTTTGGTGATATCTTGTACATGGGAAAATGCTACTTGTAGGGAATGCGATGTTATGCTTAGGAGTGTTAAAATAAAATAATTTTGATATTTATAAAAATTTATTCCCCTAAAATCTACAAAAATAATTTTGATTTTTATAAAGTTTATGCTCAAAGGTGTTGTATACATTTGTGTGTGCATACTCTATATTTCTTTCGTGTCCAAGTATTTTCAGTTGATTGAAACTGTGTGTTAGTCGATCGAAGTTAGGCAAAAAATGCATGTTTGTCTATGTGTAATTTAGCTCGATCGAATAACATCTTTAGTCAACCGAAGTTGACCAAAAAGTTTGGCCTCCATCTTCAGTCGGTTGATAAGCAACTGAACTTTTTGCCTAGAGTCATTGGATAACTTTAGTCGATTGAAGAATTATCTTTAGTCAACTAAAGGTAATCAGATTATTGACATTTGATCTTCAGTCGATCGAATATGTAACTTCAATCGACTGAAGTAAAGTAATCATCTCTAATTTCTTCCCACTTCGTATCTTTTTTGGTGCATGCCAAGAGCTATATTTCATGGTCATTTTTTTTTCTTTGTACCCTATTACTTAGATATGACATTCCATGCATAAATGTAGAGTTTTTTTTTTTTTTAAATAAAGCTATTTTTGGTTAACTTTTTGAAGATTCTGATTTGCTCTAACACATATGCTACTTTTTGCCTCCATAAATTTTATGCTTAATTATGCTTTAGGTTGTCCTCTCATCTTTATCAGTTTGGCTAACAAAACACTCTTATGTTTATGTTAATCCCAACAATTGCTGAAAAAAATTGAAGATAAAGCTAAAAAGTTGAAAAACTAAAGTAATTTAAAACCCTTTAGATATTTCTTTATCTCCTTGTGTTTGTGACAACTTTTTTTTTTAAATGGTCACTATATAAGGAAAGTCAGTTGTTCATAAAAAATAGAAATGCTGAACAAACTTTGAAGAACATTCAAACAAGAGAGTTCAAGTGCTGGTGAACAATTTGCTATCATTGTTGATTACTTGTTTGATTGAAACTTTTAGTTGTAAGTTTGTTATTTATTCACTTGTATGTGAAGGGATTGTATGTGCTAGTGGTAAACTAGTGTTTATTTTTGCTTAGGTAAGGGATTTTCTATTGGTTCTAGTTCTAATTAAAAGCTAGAGTTGCTCACTCCCTAGTGGAACCTCAAGCTTAATTTTGAAAGAGAGGATTATGCTCTTTATAGAGCTAAACATCTATAAAATTCTCTTATGTTTTGTCGTTGCAAACTTTATCTATTTCCATATTTATTGTAATCTCAAGTTAAAAGATCACATTAAAAAGATTTTTCAACAAAGAGCAAAAAGTAAATATTTTTGAAAAATCCAATTCACCCCCTCTCGAGTATTTATCTGAGCAACAAGCTTTATCGAAAATAATAATTTATTTTTAAATTATTATTTCATCTTTTTCTCTTTTTGAAGCCCGCCCAACTCTGTCCCTTCATTTTCACTATCTTCTTTTCTTTCTTCTTTTTTCACTATCTTTCTCACACTCTCTTTTAATCCCGCCACTGCCGCGACCATCGTTTGCCATTGCCCCCTCCACTTGCTCGCATCGTCGTTCCCCCCACCGTCTTTCAGATCGCTATCACCACCATTGCCAGCCACTCGCACCACACCATCCCGTTGTTGCCCTTCCCTTCCCCCTCGGCTGCCTACACCCACCACACCGCTGCTTAGATGGCCACCATCGACCCCACATTGCTACACCACGGTTGCCCTCCTATAGTTGTCACCCTGATTTGTTGGCCCCTCTAACCCTTTCGCTTGCCGTTGCCCCTACTTATCGGCCCAGCCATCGACGTTTGCCCTCACCGGGGCGTCCCCCACATCCACTCGCATTGCCATTTGGCCCCACACACCACCACTCATACCACACCGTCACTCTTTCTCCGAAGTCGCATATACATTCATATATTTTTCTTTTTTTTTCTATTTTAGTTTTTATATTTGCTTCTGTTTTTTTTTTTTATGTGGTGATGATGATGATGATTTCCTTTGAGTTGTAAAAGAACATAATTTGTTTTTCTATTTGATTGTGTATCAGGCTTATATGATGTGGCTGAGAAACAAAATTTACCAGCTAGCGACTGTAGTCGGAAAAGGGTTGAAGACAGTGTTGAGGAAAACATAAATGTCTAAATATTACTTTGTTTGTAATTATTTTAGTTCTTATAATTTTGATTAAAATTTGTTATTTGAGTGTAAATTTAGTTCTTGAAAAATTAGAATTTATGTGATTAATTTTATATTGTGAAATTCATGTAATATAATTAATTTTATATTGTGTAATATATTTAAAAAATTACCATTCATGCATGAGATTTTATGTAATATAATTAATTTTATATTGTGTAATGTACTTAAAAGTGACAATTCATGAAATTCAAAGGAGTGTTTGTAAGTTCACTCTAAATCTTGATAGAATCACAATTTTACTACTCTCATTTAAAAAGCTTAAAGAGTTTTGTTTTCATAAGCTCATTTAATTTTGAGATTTCCCAATTCCCCCCACCCACTCCAAAGAAATCATTCTAATCTTTGTGCTAATTTGATGCACAATGAAAAAAACAGATCTATGCTGCTTATGGGCAAGTAGAAGATTTAAAGCAAAATTCTAGTATTACTTAACTATGTATTGGCATTTGGTATGACAGAACAAGAGATTGGAAACAGTAATTCTTACACTCTTTATTTTTGTTTCCTCCAATTCTTAGCCATGTATTGGCATTTGGCAATATACTTTGCTACATATCAAACTTTATTCATTTCTCTGCGTTCACGTGCCAATAGGAAAGTCCTTCATTGATAACTTGTCATGTTGTGATACCCTTTATTGCCCTCTTTTTTGTTGCCTCCACTTCTTAACAATGTTTGGGGAATGAGAAATCCTACTTGTACAGAAATGCCAATACATAGTTAAGGGGTGCAACTGGTAGATCGAGCGGCGGAGGAAGGGAAGGAGGGCGGACCGAGCGGAGGAGGGAGGGACGAACGACGCGAACGATGGTGCAAACAAAAGACTTCCAAAATTTAGGCAACGTCCTCATGATATGAATAAAATTACCCACAGGAATCAAGAAAATGAAGAAAATCTTCAATGCTGATACTAGACGAAAATACTAACAAATCTCGGACAAAAACCTTCAATCTGTTAAATACTCAAGTCCCATAGAAAGTAAACTTGGCCAACGACATGATACTTAATCCCACTCAGCTATAAGCACTCTAGCTCCTATAAAAAGTAGGAAAGATAAGTTAAAATAAGAATATACACCTAACATGGGCATTCTTTATCAATCATGGGGAATTTGATTTTCATGTAATGCTTTCTGGTTCACATTCATCCACATGCCACTTAATAATAACATTCAAACATAATTTGTAGAACTACCAATACCTTACTGAGGTACTTTTCCACAAAGAAAACATAGCCATCATGTGCATTTAGATCTCTAAATCCAGTTCAATGTGCAGCTCCTAACTGAAAAAAATTAAAAAATCAGGCATATGAAACATCAGAGCAACAAATCTCTGTGTTGAATCCCTATTTGCACACATTGTACTTCAACTAAATGCCAAATATAGTAAGAATGAAAACAAAACAGTGGATTGAGCGGCATTGGCGGGGCTGACGACGTATCGAGCGACGATGGAGAATGGAAAAGGGATGGACGAATGAGGCAAGTGGCGATGGCGGGTGTAGCGTGGTTTCGATGAAATTGGTGTTGGCAGGGGCGACGACAATGCGAGTGATGGTGGGGGGCAACGACGACGTGGGTAGCAGTGGGTGGTGACGATAGTAGTGGGGGCGACAGTAGCACAAGCGGGGGTGAGGGACGATGGCAGCACGAGCATTGGGTGGCAACGGCGACGCGAGCAGTGACGGGTGGTAACCAGAGTTGATCCTAGGGTTTTTAAGGACCAGGGCAAATTTTATCAAATGTGCCCTTTTATATAAATTAAATAAAAAAATAAAAATTATTAATTAATTAATTTTATTAAAATTATAAAAATTTACAAAAGATAATAAATAATACTTTGGGGCTTCATTAAAACCTTGTTTGGGAAAAATTTAATCGGACAAAACCTCAAATGAAGGAAAAAAAATACCCCGTATTGTAAACATTGCATTAAAAAACAAAAACTACATATTTGAGTTTACATGCTTTCTCCTGTATCTCCATAAACATTTTTTGATTTGATCAATCTTTCTTTCATCCTCCACAATTAAACGAAGCAAAAAAAATCATCAAATGTACCTACAAAATAAAAATAGCAATGAAATCTCAACCACAAAACATCATTTAAAATGTCTTCTTGTTGCACTTTTATATGCAAAATCATCAATTATATTATCATATTTAATGTTTTCTAACATATCCTTTTCAATGCATAATATCGCTAATCCATTTAATCTATCTTGAGTCATGGTGGTCCGCAAGTAAGATTTTAATAATTTTAATTTAGAAAAACTTCTTTCAACGGATGCCACAGTTACAGGTATAGTCAATAATACCCTATAAGCAACCATTACATTAGGAAACATATCCACACTCTTACAAACTCAAGAATTTTAATGGATATCCATAGTTTATCTGTTTCATATGCTTCTTTTGGTAACATCACTTGCAACACCTGTAATTTTGAAAATAAGTCTCTTGCATCAACATCAGAAACATCACCATGTTTTAAAGCATTTTCAAGATTCACACAAAAGCTTTTCAATTCATCATCATGAAACGAAGTCAACTTTACAGCATCAAATAAGAACCCAAAAATAGATTTAAATCAATGCAATTGTTCAAATCTACTCTTCAATTCACCAAGAGCAATATCCACTATAACAAGAAAATAATCAGTTCTAAATGATTCTTCAGCTGATTGTTGTTCCCTATCACTATTGAAAACCTCATCAAAATGTATTTTTCTATAAATTTGACATTTTTTGGAAAATACAGGCTCAATTCCCATATCAAGGAAAATTTCTTTAGCATCAATCATAGCAGAAATAAACCCATTTATTCTATAATTTTCAAAAAATAAAACAAGTCCTTCTAATTGTCTTACAGCAGCATCAAGACGCATGTCCTAAGATTGTAATTTTTTACTAAGTTAATCTTATGTAAAATGTCATGCCAAATAACCAAACTTAATATAAATTCAAAACTTGAAAGATCTCCTGATGCTGAACTTTGAGCATCCCTACTCAATTTGGCATCTTCACTAATTTCTATTAATTTAAATAAAACTTCTCTGATTTGGGAAACTTGAGATTTTATTGTTTTGACACTTTCAATGTGACTTTCCCAACGTGTAGTTGATAATGATTTCAAAGTCAAACCATCTATGTAATCAAGTAACACATTCCATTGCTTTGTTGAATTAGAGAATACTGTATATATGCATTGACGTGCTCCAAAAAAAGATTTTGCTTTAACACATGAATTGACCATATTACAAACTATTAAGTTGAGACAATGAGAACCACATGGCATGTAAAATGCTCTAGGATTTATATCAAGTAATCTTTTTTGTATACTTAAATTTTTTCCTTTCATATTAGAGCCATTGTCATAACCTTGTCCCTTCATATCATCAATATTAAGTGTAAGGGACTCAATTACATTTTGCAATTCATTAAAAATTCCTAATCCAAATGTATCTTCCACATTTAAAAACTCTAGAAAGTCCTCTTCTATATTTATTGGAATACTTGAAACATTGACACACCTCAATATTAAAGTCATTTGTTCTTTGTGACTTGCATCAGGAGTACAATCAAGAATGACTGAAAAATATTTAGCAGTTTTTATTTTTTCAATGATTGTATGTTTAACATTTGATGCTAAAATAGCTATCAATTCATTTTGAATTTTATGACTAAGATGATGATAATGAATCTTTTTATCTTGAATGAGTTGAAAATGGTGTTGCATTACTGGATCAAACTCTACAATCATTTCAAGTATGCTTAAAAAGTTACCATTACCATCTTCATAAATTTTTTTATTTGTTCCACGAAAAACTAAATTATGTATAGCAAGACATTTCACAACAACAATGATTCTGACAATAACATTTTTTCAGTGTAGTGTATTTTTCTTGATTAACTCTTGTAATTCTGTATCAATTGTTTGATTTGTTTTCAATTTGATTTGCAATTCAATACAAGACCTCAAGTTAGTGAGGTGTTCAATACTGCTTTCATGTTGTTTAAGCTTCTCACCAAAATGTTTTCAATCTCTAATTCCTTCACTAGTTAACTAACTTCTAGAATTCATTGTTTTAAACAACTTACAACAGAAACAAAACACTTTATCCAACTCCTTTGAGTACATTAGCCATTTTCGATCCTTAGTTTCCCCATTTGGTAACATACGAAGATAATAATTTGAAGAAAAATGTCTATTGTGTTCATCCATGGGGAATTTGAAATTAGTTTCTCTTATGTGACCTTTTTCTACAAGTAAATGTCTCATTTTTGCATCAAGATTATCCCAAACTCGTGGATCATAAATGTTCAAATCAAATCTTGTTTCGGGACATTCATTTTCATGGCAAGATTCATCAATATTTTCATTTTCCTCAAAAAAAGGTTCATCAATATTTTCATTTTCATCTTGATCACCAATTTCTTCATTCCCTTCATTCTCATTTTCTACTAATTCTTCCAATTGAATTGGTTGTTCACATTCATTTGGTAAATCTTTATCTAAATTTTCAAGTGAAGTATTGATTTGTTTAACAAAATATTTATTCAAAGATCATCTTAAATTTTGAGCAATTTCTTCTTCTTTTTTCTTTCTTTGTCTTTTGAGATTTTCGGAAAGTTGTTTCTTAGGAAATATTTTTTAATTTTTATAATAAACACAACACAATAAAAAAAATAAAACTAATTAACAAAGAACAATAAAACCTGGATTTTGAGCATATTTTCTTCCACTTGAAACTTCCAATTATAAAGAACAAGAATTCCAATCAAGTTTTCTGTTGAATCAAATAATAAAAAAAAATAAGTTAAATGCATTCAAAATAATTTAAATATAAACAATAAACATAAGTTCAATAATACAGTTAAATAAATATAAACATAAATTTCACAATGCATTCAAACAAACCTATGAATTAAATTAATAAATTTGTAAGTAAATAAAAGAATAGTAAGTTGTCAATAACGAGTGTTCATAATTTATAATTTTCAAATCAAAACCAAAATTTCAAATTAGCTATTAACTTTAAGATATTCATAGGCCTTAATGCAATATGCCATATTATTGATATGAATAATTTTGTAAGCACTAGTTTTGATATTTATAGATTAAATAAAAGAAAAGTTTAAAGACTATTTCCTTATATGCTTGAGGTTAATAACAGTTAAAGAAACCAAATCCAAACAAAAACCAAACAGAAACCATATTAATTTTAACAAAACTAAAATAAAAACTTGCTTCATACTACACAACAACATCGAATATATAGTTTCAATGGAATGGAAACAGTATGAATAATATATTCCAATGTACACACATATAATATACAATAATATATTATATACACATATACAATAATATATTATATAATATATTCCAATGTACACACATATAGTTCTAATGTGTTATGTGTATACAATAATATATTATATACACATTACACTTACTGACTTACACAGTCACAAAACATACACACATACAATAATATATTATATACAGTCATAAAACACACACACATACAATATATATAGTTGCAGAACACACACACAACACACACATACAGTGTAACAGTAATATATATATATATATAAAGAACAGAATATATACAGATGAAGATACTTACTAAAATGAAGCAGCAACTTAATCGAGTGTCGGCAGCGAATGAGAAATAACCAGAAAAATGAAGAAAAAGAAGAAGAAGAAAAAGAAGAAGAAGAGAGGGAAAATGGGCATTGAGCAAAGTTCCAACTTTTAAGTTGCGTGAAAGGGTGGCACTAGCAGAGCAATTTCTGCTGTTTTTTTTTTTTTTATACTCATATATATTCATAAACTTATAAAGAAATTTGGCCCCTTTCAATTATGGGCCCCGGGTTGTAGCCCTGGTGGCCCTGGCCCAAGGCCAGCCCTGGTGGTAAGGACGGCATGAGTGGCAATGGCGGTGGTGACGGTCGTGCGACCAACTATGGTGGGAAGGAGAAAGAAGGTAAAAAAAGGGGAAAAATAAAAGAGAGAAAGTAATGAAAAAAATAAAAAATAAAATAAATATTATTTGGTAAAACACTCTCTAAAAAATTCTATACAAGAAACAATTTTTTTTTATATATTGATATATTATATTAAAATAAATATAACATTTTAATATACAAGTGTCATTAAAAATGTTATAAAATGTTACAATTGACAAGTTAAATAATATTTCTATACTTAATTTGAATAGAATACTAGTCCCAAACCTGTAGATTTCCAAGCCCGGTAAGATATTAATATTTTTAATTCAATTTTAAAAATCCACTAAATCGTGGGATAATAATCGTACTCAATAAATTTAAAAACCCCTAAATTTCCAATAATTCCATATTCGTCACCCATGCCGCCAAAGCTGTAAAATTCAGGTGTCATGTCAAAAAATTAGGTTTGATAAATAAATACTATTCCAACCCGGGCATGGCAGGCAGTGGGTGGTGGGCCGGTTCAGTCGACAACTGCACTAGATTGCCTCTCTCTCTCTCTCTCTCTCTGTAAACGTCTCTTTCTGCTTCGCAGAGGGACCCAACCCACATGGCCAAGTTCTCTTACTTGCCACCAATTGGGGGCTCCCACAGCTAGTAAGCAGGGGGACCCAACCCACATCGCCAAGTTCGCTTACTTACCACCAATTGGGGCTCCCACAGTTCGCTCACTTCTTTATTCCTTCCTTAACCGTCCTTGCGTTTCCATTCGCAAATCGCAATCCCTTCCTTTTCATCACAACCCTCCAAACTTCTCAAGCTTACGTATATCTTCCCCCCCTCCTCTCTCTATCCTTTGTCACCAGCCACTTTGTCTCTCATTTATTGCCTGGAGAACGAGAGGATCCAAGGAGAAGGCACGTTTCGCGGAACCCACCTTATCACCTGATTCTGCGCTCTCTCTCTCTCTATCTAGAGAAGGGGAGGTTGGAGAGTGAAATATAGGACAGAACCAGGATCAGAGCACACCCTTTTGGGTGAAGTGCTGTTCTGGCGGTGAGGACCCAGAAATGGTGGGTATTTTCTCCAGATTTTCCAGCAGCAAAAATGGTCACCGGCGAGCTCAGAGTGCGCTTGTAAGCCCCCTTCTTTTTTTTTCTTAACTGATGCTTCTAGTTTTCTGCTTTTTCTGATCTGGATCGTCTGGGTCTCTGTAATTCTGTGTGCGTGTTCTATTTTGCTTGCTTTGAGATGATTGTTTTCTCAGTTGAGAGTAGAATTCTGGTCAGATAGTATTCCGCTTTACTAATATACGTTTTGATTTTGGATTTAGACGGCATCTGGAATTTATTTGACAAAATTACGATTTGTGTTGACATTTCCATTGGGGCCCGAATTTTCGAAATCGGGTTTGATTTGGTCTTATGTTCTTATGAGAACTTCTTGCACCCATTTTTATGGCGGGTTCAAATAGTTGAGTTCAGTGATTCCTGAATTATCCAGTTCTTGCATCTTGATTATTTTGGCTGTTAGATTATTGCCACTTCTTGGATGCATAGATGATTTTCTACTTATTGAAGTCTACTTGGTTCAATACCTTATTGAATCCAATGAGAATTGCATGCAATAGTTTTGATAATTGGGGAGAGGGTGTTAGTTGTATATACTTAAGATGATTGAAGCTTTGTATCTTCTAATGTTTTGCTTTGCTTAATCATTGATCAGGATGAGAGAGAAGCATTGCCCCCTAACACAGAGGGCACAGGTCCTTCTCCAGTTACTGGTTCTGGATTAGCTGCTGCTCATGGGATTGCAGTTGCAGTTGAATTTAAGCCACTTGAACACCCAACTGAACCCCTTGGCAACGATAGACCGATCCAATGTCCACTTCCTGAGCCATCAATTCTCAATGTAAGCTTGGATTGCTACCTTATTCCCAATAATTGAATTTGTACATCTTTCCAGGAGTTTTCTTGTGTACAAAGATGTCATAAAACTAATATAATTTGTGCGCAACCTGCCTCTCTTTTTTGGTTTTGTTCTTGTTCATTTTGGTGGGATGCATGAAGCCGAAGGGTTCAATTAGGCTGCCAACACTAGAAACTTAGGGAAGTCATTAGAGGCTTTTTATGGATTTATACTGGGCTGATGCCCAACGCCTCTTCCCCAAAAGAGAAAGGTTTCACAGCACTTTTGGAGGAGTCATCATGACAGTTTTATAGTAAAATTTATGTTTAAATTGTGGTTTTCACTGGATAGTTTTACATTTCTTCATTGAAACTCAGGATTACTTTGGTTTTTACTGTATTAGTGAGCTATCTCCGCTGCCATACCCAAACCTGTATCCATTTCTTTTTCCAACCTTAAACCAACTCTTTGACCAAGGATATAATTCTTAGAGTCAGAAGAATTTTGAATGAGGTGTATTTCATCTAGGTTGGAGGATTTTGTTTTGATTAAGAATGGACTTGTGTATTTCATGAAATTTGTTTCAATTGTCGGGGTGGAATGACAGGGACTTTGAAGTTCTTTGTCTATGAAGTGGAATTTCTCCCTCTCTTATCTTTGTTACACGTACACAACCAAGATTGACACAGGCATAGGCACATAGAGCAATTTACAATTCATTTCATGGACTTCTACGTGTAGAAGTTCAGGGTAACAATGGGATGATGAGACAGATGTGAACGTGTATTGCCCCATACCTGTCCATGCTGATTTTTTATATGAATGCATCAATCATCATACAATGTCATTGAACATAATTATGGATTTGTCAATGGAGCAAAATAACCTGTTTTCCTTTCTAATCAAGTACATGATATTCAGTGATTTATTGTTGTTCAATTACATTCAGGGGACAATCTTTGATCGAAGACTTGAGGTTTCTGACTAGGACTAGGACAAAGTACCTGCTAATTTTAAGGGAGCTCATGTACTGCTACTTTTAAAAGTAAAAAAGTTTAGAAGAGCTTAAACACAGTAACTTATGCTTCAAAAGACAATTCCTTATAATCCTCCAATATAATCTGTTGCATACAGTCTATAAGGTGGTCATTGTTAGAGGAACTTGGATACTTATAGTTATGGATCCTTGTTGGTTTTTCTTGGACTCTTATCAAAAAATAATGCCAAGGCTCAAGAAGACTTAATCTGCTGTTCATTTATCATTGGAACACAAACCAAGTATCTTTATTGTCATGCGTCTTTTTACATGTGGTTACAAAAAGGCTCCATGAAGGATTAAATTCCGTTATGTAGATTAAGAGGATGTTTTCTGTACACAAAAAAACAAAATAGAGGAACTTTGTGGAAGAGTGCAAGAAAGGAAGACAATGAATTAGAGCAAATGCACTATATTTTCAAATTTGGTTGGTTCCCAGTTGGAGATTGAATGCTATAACTTTTCTCACGTTTTATCATTTAGTTGGTTAGTTCTAATGCGGTGGATGGATAGGTTCAAAGGTTGCTGAAGATTTGATAGAAGAAACAATCATTACCCTCTAATCTGGTTACAAAATCATTTTTGTGAATGCGTAAACTTTGTTTTGCATCTCAACTAGTATAATTGTGATTGGATGTCCAAATTTCAGGATATGAGTGTGGTTCATTTGCTTAGATGCATGTTATGCTTCTCATAACTTGAATGGAAATATTGTGATGGAACAAATAATGCTCTACCTCATGTCTGTTTTGGAGACAAACAGAACATATGAATGTGAGGGAGTTGTTCTGGCAGACCCAACAAATCCGAGCATCTGTGTTTGGTTCCCATTAAATTCTATTTAATGCATTGGCTCGAGAAAGACTTACCATTGCAGTTGATTTCTTGGATGGTTAGATCATAGTTGGTCATATAATTTTTGTGTCAAATAGTAAATGGTATGATTTTTCGTTTGCATCAAATAACAGATCTAAACAAACATGTGTAACTGATCTTCTTGACAAAATGATGAAATCTGACGGGTATTCTGAAAACATAGTGACCCGTTGCGGCCTCTGAAAGAAGTCTCTATGTTCTGCTTTCCTCCTTAATTTACTCGCAATCCTCTTGTCTTTGTACTAATACAATACTTGTTTCCTCAAAAAACATTAGGATGGACGAATATGGAAGGAGCGCGTATCTGCAGGCGCCAGGAGGAGAGCCGACTTGCCTGTTATGCAGGAGGAGACTCCCACCGAGCCCCAGGCCACAGAAACAAGACGGCCGCCAAAATCCAACCGCATGATTCTGCCATCTATCAGTGCCCCAGAACACAATATCATTAAACTGCTTGAAGAATGTAACACATCTGGGATCTAAAGCCCTCTACGTAACACCAGCTTGTGAGTTGTTGCTTTATCACAGTCACTGTATAAGGCCTCCACTCTTCATGTCCTTTACCTTCGGCTGCTCTTAGAATTAGTTTTGCTTGAAAATATGTAATACCAAATGTATTGTTGTCAATATGTCAATATGATATATGTATTGTTTGTCAATGGCTTTCTCGCAAAAAATAAAAGTTTTATTTATTTTCTTATTTTAGAGAAAATGAAAATAAGAAAATCAAATAACTACATGTTCATATGAAATATAAGGCCTTGTTTTTTTTTTTTTTTGTTTTTAATTTTTTAACTTTTTAAAATAATAAAAATGTGTTTATTTTTATATTTTTAAAAATATATAAAAAATGTAAAGAAAATTTAAAATAATATAAAGTCATTTTTCCTATTTTCATGACAAATGTTCAAAATTTTTAAAATGTGAAAAATGTTACAAATAAAAAGAATGCGTTTTTAATAATTTTAAAATATAAAATTAAAAATAAATTTAAAAATTAAAATACAAAAAGAACAGTCTCATAATATACATGATGAGTTATCTATTCATTATTCTTCACATTTTTACTAAATTAATAGCAGTGGTTATGATAAAACAAAAAAGAAAGAAAGAAAGAAAGAGAATCCAACATATTAGGTTAAAGAAGTAAGATTATGCAAATAATTAAAATCTTTATAGAAAAATAAATCAGATAATATAGTTTTTCAATTAAAAGTTTAATTATTATAATCATATCATCCACATGCAATTGTCAAAAATAATTTCCATTGTCATAATTTACTTTACTAATAATGTCACTTCTGTTGAGAATCCAAGTTACCAACGTCCTCTTGCACTGGCATTCGGCCTGTTCCCAAAATGAACCATATTGATTGGTTCATGTTCAAAGTTGATTCGGTACTCAAAATCGCACATTATTAGTTAATGGTCGATTCACTACCCACCACATATTCGAAATTCATTTATTGTTTAGGACATGTGATGACCTAAATAGTTACTATATCTTGTAAAAGTATTTTAATCAGTTGTTTAATTAATTTGAGGTTAGTCTAATTATTTTCTTAGAACATATATATCCTTCCTAACAACACCGTGACAAACACTATTTTAAAATAATAATAATAATAAAGTTCTGTAAAAGATCTTCAAGTAATAGAAGACTCCAAACACATGGTTTTCCTAAAAGCAAAATTTGTCCTTTTTCTATTTTGAGTTTGCTATGAGAATTTATCAAAATGATTTAGTTGATATGAGAATTTTTTTTTTATTTTTTCACTCAACAAAAGTGAAGAAACTAAATTTTACAATAATAAAAAGAATTTTGATATTTTTAACAGAGACAAAAATTTGTGACTTAAACGTATTTTACTTGTTTCTAATTTTCAAAATTATCTGAATATATATCATAGTTAGAAATTTTGATAGAAAATAATGTTTCAAAATTTTAGTTAGAATACTAATTAATAAAGGAAATAACCATTTTTTTAAAGGAAACCATTTTCAAGATTTAATTAAAGTTTTGAAAGATTACAACGTTTTAATATTTCACTGTTAAAATTAATTTATTTTGAACTAACTTAAATTTGTGACCCTTTTTATATACACTGTTTCCCACATGGGCAAATTGAAGGGGTGGGGGACCGGGGGTGGGACCCACACGCCTAATCCACGCAAACCTGCATCGGACAACATATAGGGTTCTTTATTTATAAATATGATATAATTTTGAGAGAGCTGGCAGCGATCTGCAATGGATCTCTACGTTCTCCTCCTCTCCATCTTCCTATTCGGGTTCTTCTTCAGGCCATTACTCCGCCGCTCGCCGGCCAAGAAGCTGCCGCCGGGCCCCTCTGGCTTGCCCATCATAGGCTCGCTCCACCTCCTCGGCGAGCGGCCGAACCAGTCCCTGGCCAAGCTGGCCAAAGTACACGGCCCGCTCTTCACTCTCCGGCTGGGTTCCATCACCACCGTGGTGGCTTCCTCCGCTGAAGTGGCCAAGGAAATCCTCCAGAAGCACGACCAGACCTTCTCGAACCGCCCCATGCCGGACACCGTCTCGTCGCAGCCCAACCCGGAAGCCACCTTGGCCTGGTCGCCCGGGGACCACCGGTGGCGCAACCGCCGGCGAGTTTGCAACACGCAGATGTTTAACGGCCAGAAACTCGATCAGCTTCAGCACCTTCGCCACAAGAAGGCTCAGGAACTCGTCCACCTCATCAAAAAGCATGCACTCTCAGGTCAAATTCTCAACTAGCTAGTTCATAAAATATTTTTCTATAAAGATTAAAAATTTGAACCTTAAAAGGTTCAAATAATCTGGATCTTAAGTAAACCTCTATTAAATTAAGAATGATTTGAGTAAATTTCTACACAATATTACACTAAACGTAATGAAAGTGAATTTCTTGACAAAAAAACCTAACTAGTTCACATAATTATCTCCTTAATTAAATTAAAAAAGGTGGTCCATATTATGTATCTGTAAGTAAAAAAATTAAAATATTCAAAATATGGCTTACTTTTGGGACACCAAATCTTCTAATACAATAAATATAATCTTCCTTAATAATTAAATGTCTAAAATACTAAAATCGTATACGTTTGGTTTTGGGAGGCAGGCAACGTCGTTGAAATTGGGCGAGTGGCCTTCGCCACCACTCTAAACTTGATCTCCAACACCGTCTTCTCCAAGGATATGGTGGACCCTGAATCCGAGTCAACTCAGGAGTTCAAGAACCTTGCCTGGACTCTCATGGAGGGTGCCGGCAAGCCCAACTTCTCCGACTTCTTTCCGGCGCTTCGGTGGTTTGACTTGCAGGGCTTGAGGCGCCATGTCAAGCCTGCATATTCAAGGCTCCACGAGATATTCGACGAAATTATTGACCTGCGCTTGAAAGCCAAAGCCTCCGATGTAGCCAACAGTACTGGGACCGCCGACTTCTTAGATGTTCTTCTTGATCAATGTGAGGAAGATGGGTCTGATTTTAATCGTCAAACTATCAGGCCTTTGATTCTGGTATGTATATTCTTCCTCAATCCATTATCCATTTATGTTCATAATCTAAGAAAAAAATATAATAAATCTATATATATATTTACGTATAATTTTATACAAATTAAAAATTAAAAAATCTGTTCAAAATAATTCTTTACACCGATAAAATAGAAAATCATCGCTCCCCGCTAAATTTTTTTCTTTACCATTGTTATGAATACTCAAAATATGTGATAAATTATAGGAATTATTCATCGCTGGAACTGATACATCTGCAATAACAACTGAATGGGCAATGGCGGAGCTTCTTCACAATCCAGAAATTCTGAAGAAAGCGCGAAAAGAAATCATCGAAACACTCCCAAGCCATCAACTAGTGCACGAATCAGACATTGATCGCCTTCCATATCTCCAAGCAATAGTGAAAGAGACCTTGAGGCTCCACCCCGCCGGCCCTCTTCTCTTGCCGTACATTGCAACAGACGACGTCGAATTGCTGGGTTTCGTTGTGCCGAAGAACACTCAATTGTTGGTAAACGCATGGGCCATCGGAAGAGATCCTAAGCACTGGGACCAGCCCTTATTGTTCTTACCGGAGAGGTTTCTGAACTCCGGGCTAGACTATAAAGGGCGGAACTTTGAGTACATTCCGTTTGGAGCTGGCCGGAGGATTTGCCCCGGAATGCCTCTGGCCGTTCGGATGGTTCATTTGATGTTAGCTTCTGTTCTTCAAGCCTTCGACTGGAAGCTGCCTGCGGGAACGACGCCGGAGAATATGGATATGGAGGAGCAGTTCGGGATCACATCGAAGAAGGCTGTTCCTCTTCGTGCCATCCCCGCTCTTGAATCATTGGTTTAATTGGATTTGTGGACTATAATAGCTTTTAATTTTATGCATGCAATGGTTGCAATATCATCATTATTATTTAACAATAAATATAATTAATGTCCATGTCTAGTAAGAGAAGTTAATTTAGTGAAAAAAAATAAAATAAAAACATCTTTGTGCTGTAAAATTTGAATTTAAAATCCAAAGATAATTAGTGTTTCAACCTTAATATTCATTAACACCATTTGAAATTTCATGGAGAGTAAATGGGGTTACAACTTTGATAGTTCTCAAGATTTATTAATAGTACTAAACAAAAAGAATTAAAAATTTAACGAATTCAGCGTTGTGACATCTTGTATCTATCTTATTCTAACTTATTTCACTATAACAAATTTTGAGTTAACAGGCATTTAAAAATGTTTTAATAAATAGTTTATTGAGATATTTTAACTGTTAGGGTATTAATAATAATATCACATGTAATTGTGCCCAAAAAAAGTATTGAAACATTTACAAATGCCTAAAAAATAACAATAAATTTAAGTTTGTTGTAACACTTAAAAATACTTAAAAAACATTATAAATTTATTCTTCACATCTCCTGCAAAGGCTTTTTCTTAACTCCAATTTACCCATTGTAACGACCTTAAAGTGGGTCTAGGTGTTTTAATACTTGACGCTAGTGTAATAGCATTTAAAATGTGGGTCTAAGTATTTTTTTTAATACTTAATGTTAAATTTCTTTGGTGACACATAAATAATTTTAGATTGCATAATTTTGTTTTATGGTTCATGAAATCAAAAATTTATGTGAAAGGGTTTCAATTAAATAGTTAATGAGATGTCTAACCTAAGTGAAAAATTAAGCCTAGTGGCTTGGAATATATGTATATGAGATATATGTGATTTCGGCTTAGGCTCATGGTGAGAAATAGTTTGGAAATAATGGGGTTGATGGTGTAATAAGAAAATAAGAAAAAGAAAATAAATTAAGTTAGCATTTGTCAATCAAGCCTCTGGATATTTTTGTTTGTAAAATAAAAAGTAGGATATTTCGGTAAATTTTAGAGCTGGCATGCAGATCTGTACGCACTCTTTTTTCCCAACAGCCTCCATGCGCAAATCTCCTATTTCAGTGCAATACGTATCCCCTTTTTTTGAATGCACTGTTCCATTGCTCCTTTAGTCCCTTTCCTTGTTCTTCACATTTTCCATCCTATTCACTGACTTCTGTTTACTGCTGCTATTTGCTTTTTGTGCGCGGGTGGAACTTCTCTCTAATTTTTGCATTCTCAACAGGCAAGTTCTTTTTGCACTCCCACTTTGTTTTTCAGTGCGAGCTCATTTGTTTATTTATTGTCTCGTGCAAGTTCCCCTGTTAGTCTCTTCATTTTAGTTATTGTGAGGGATTAGATATATGAACATATATAATATATACGCATATGCTTGTTGCTGCGTATGGTTCTTTTTCTGTTGGTGTTCATTGACTCTTCATATCTAGGTATCTGTCAGAGTCTCATTGTGGTCTCAGAATGGGGTTTGTTTCCACCCCAAGTTCCATTCAGTGAATGACAGTTATTTGTCTAGATATAGATACGAGGCCCTGTTCGCTTCTATATCTTCATAAGCTTAATCGTATATATATATATATATATATGGCCAAACACAGCTTGTAGAATCCTAAATGACGCATCCGAATAGCATTCACAAATATATATAAGTCCCATTCGAATGCCCTTTGAATCATCCGAATGTCACTGTGAATACTTGTTTGGCACCGTATCCGTATATATTGTAATAGCAGAAACCTTGACTCCTTTGTCCCGAGCTTTTACCCCAAGCCTTGGCCGCATACTCTCTCTGCGAGCTCTTGCGTGAGCTCTTACCTTGAGCCCTTCCCTGCGAACTCTTGGTCGTGATCCTTTACTGCGAGCTATTTTTGCGAGCTTCGCTTCAAGCCCTTTTTGCTAGCTCTTTCCTTGAGCTCTCATCTGTAAGCCGCAAACTTATGACCTCAAACTCGTCCCGAGCTCTTCCCATAAACCTTTGATTGCAAGCTCTCCGCTCACACCCCATAAGTAAATGTTTTCATTTTCTTTAATTCATATTTTACCTTTACTTTACTTTAATACATAAATATAATAAGAAAGTACCCCTTATTTGGATTCAATAAAAATATAAAAAAAAATCAAAATCCATAATAATAAAAAGATAGAATTTTAGTTTTAGTATAAACTCAAGAAATTGCGATTTTACCACCCTCGAAATATATAGCTTTTGTTTCTTAAAAAATTCATTAAAAATTATTCTTATAACAATGAATGTTAGTTATCAAAATACGAGGAGTTAATTTTTCAAAATAAAGACATTTACAAAAATATGTTCTAATTGGTCCTTCACCTTAGAAAAATTTTAGATTTATTTTGACCAACAATTTCACAACTAATTTTTAAAATTTACTTTCGGAGATTCTTTTAAATTGTTTTGAAACTCCTCATATGTATAAGAATGAAAATAATTTGATTTTTCATTTGAACAAAACAACACTTGATATGATTGAAAAAATCTCCAGTATTGTGAGATGGGCATAAAATATATATAAGTATGGCAACAGCTTGTGAGATGAAATTCATGATGTTTATATATATGTGAAAGTGAATGCATGACACATTTTATACACATTCAGTATGATCATATCATGAGGCATAATATTATTTATCTTTGAGCACCTGGCGCAGGACGAGGTGGCCATAGCCTGGCAGGTTAACTCCATATTATTGTGAGATTTTGTTTATGTGATACACTTTGACATGTGTTGATTGATGGCTTGCGAGCCTATGAGATTTGATACTGATATTAACTCTATATGTACATTTGCATAATAGTACATGGTGCTATGATACATTTAATTTGAAATTGATAAGTCTTAAATTGTGAATCTTGTATACAACTATCGAGTTCTGGATTACTCTCTTTTAGTGTCACCTTATTTTTGGTTCTTGTTCATTGTTTATTGTCCTAGAACTTGCTGAGCCTTGTGGTTCACTTGATCTTCTTTGCCATTCCAGGTAAAGGGAAGTCTATTATTGGGGGTGAGTCTAGTGGGACTAAGTCTTAGGGATAGTGGTGTGCGGAGGCGTGTCCTGACTTAAGGATCCTGATTTGCATTTTGGTGAGACTTGAGATGAAATGATTCTTATGTTGTTAGTTAACATTAGAGTCTCTTGTCTGTTTTGTAAGGCCATCGAGCCCAAACTCATTGGATATTATAAGTGTAACCGAACCCTAATTTAGTTTTCGCTGCTATTAATGAATTGAGTTGATGGTTTTATTATGGTTTGTTCTATATCATCACTATGATAAACCTCTTTTCGAATATCCTATACTAGCAGGAATATTCGAGAGTGGGCCCTCACACCCTTCCCCTCAACTCGAACCCTGAACCTTTCATTTTCCTTGCACGCGCGTGATCACCTAATTTACACATCATCTTATTAATATATGTGCCTATATTAATTTTATAGTATATATAAGTTTCATTAGAATTATTCTGTTGGGGCACTTAAGATTTGTTTATTAGGGCATTTCATCAAAATGTCTCGTTAGAATTATTTTAATGGGTCATTTTAAAAATTCTACCATATTAGATTTGTTTATTAGGGCACTTAGATTTTTTTATTAGGGCACTTTATTGTTGTGTATCATTAGAATTATTGTATTGGAACACTTCTTTAAATTGTGCCTTAAAATGGTATTTAAAAGGGCACATTTTAAAAAATATCGTAAAAAAGATGCCTCAACAAATCATTTTTGTTATAGTGTTTGAAATTCATCTAAGGTAGTGTTTTTTAATCAAAATAGGGGTTTAAAAAAGTAGGATATGAAAAACATTTAAGATAAAAATACCATGAAAAATGTTAAATTTATTTAACAACCTATTGAAAAAAATGCCATGTGACTTCTTATATGGAATTATTAAGATAAATTTATCTCTACCCCCTTCTAGATAAATTTATCTGGCACTTTAAAGATAAGAAAAAAATGACTCATATGTCTCTTAACACATTCCAAAAAATTTAACAAAGTCTGATAGAAATTTTGGAATGCATCTCAATCTTATCTTGATTATTCTTTATCTTAATCTGAAAAACATTCCAACCTTATCTTCATACAATCTTATCTTGTTCATTTTAATAGACACTACCTAAATAAAGTAGCAATGAAGTTGGAGTAAGATGTCCTAGATGAGTCTTCCAACCATAATTAGATAAGCATATTGCGTTAAATGCACCCCGTTCCGACTGATGAATTCATGTGTATTTGAACAAATAGGCACATTAAGAACTCCACAATTCTTGAAAAGATTGAAATTGTATTTACGTTTAACATCACAACATACTTTTTAGAGAGATGCATCATCAAATCTTATTGTCGGAATTAAATAAATATAATTAGTTAGCCATTTTATGAGTTATCTCTAATTCATAATAGGTGGTGATGAAGAAGATACTAACCAATACATGGGATCTTCATGAAAAGCCATTCAAAAGCTTTATAGTAATCTTTGTATACAATAACAATATTAGAAAATGTTTTAACTCTTAAATGGCTTTAATCTTCGTTGTCATTGCTTTTTCTTTCTCACTTTGATCTTTTTGACTTTAAATGACAATTTTTTTTTTCTTCTTTGATTTTTCCACTTCATCACTCTTTATCATGATTTCATGGATCATCAAGGGAGCTTGACAACTCATCAAATGATAGAGTATTTAAATCCTTTGCCTCTTGAATTACCATTACCTTGAGATCCCATATGTAACATTCCGGTAATTCGGGGGTAGATAATAATTATTAATTTCTATATTTAAAGTTAACTATGATTTATTGAGATTTTGTGGATTTAGAATATTCAGTGGAGAATATTAAATTTATTATATTTTTGAATAGGAATTAAATCACCATTAAGTGTTTATAATTAATAAAGAAAAATAATATTAATAAAATTAGAGAAGTTGCCTTGAATGGTGATATGCATATATGTAATGATAGTATATTAATAGTAATTATTAACTTAAAGTTAATGGAGATTTATGCTAACGTCACATTATATCAATTTAAAATATATCATGTGTGTGCTTATATCCCTAGCTTGTGAAGGTTAAACGCTCTGCCAGGAAGAAATGAGTAAAAAGTCAATTGAAAGGGAAATTGGAAAGGGGCACGTGACTGCGTTCGACAGAAGCTGGGATTTTTCAGCAAAGGGGGCACCAAAATGGTGTCGTTTTGGAGGGTGAAGGCGGTGCTGATGGCTACCACGTGATGGTCGCAGGGTTGCCTTCTTTTTGCCTTTAAATTGCTGTTTTACAACATGAATTCGGGCAGTAAATTGCAGCAACAGAAGAAGAAAAATGGAAGAAGAAGAAGAACAACGCATAGGGCCAATTTTTGGGAGAAAATTCAAAATTAAAGGAGGTTTAATCATTATTTAATTAGTAAGGTAAGTAGAAAATTATGTATTAAACATTCTGTACGGTTGGAATTTCGTTTTTGGTCCAATTTTATTAATTTTGGGAGTATATTCTATTTTACAACGTGTATTATTTTGGTGGCATTCAAGTGCAAAAATGCTGTAATTAGCTTAAACGAGACAAGCTCCCTCTACCCTTGCGATCTCATTTCATTTTATGAACCCATCACCTTCCTTTAATTCGTTTTGGTTTTGCGTATTAATTATGCGAATCGATGATTTTATCGGCATGGTTTAATTTAAAATAAATATGAGACACATTGAGATTTTATTCGTGGTGAGCTTACGTGGTATTTTAGATGGTTAAATTATTTATATTACACGGTTAGATGTAATTAATGTGAGTCACGGTTTTAATTAATCGCTATTAAATATTTTACTTCGTAGTGGGAGTGCAAGAGAAGTAAGAAACGACCGTGTAAAGGCAAGTTCCTAACCATTTCATCATGATCTTTAATTCCCGCGAAAGACCCCATGATTCCTCGTATTTTATCCTCTCCCTTACTTTAATTCGGCGCCTAGCATTAATTATTGAATTATTATTGGTTTGTTTTAATTTAAATTAAATTCGGAACTTCTAGAATTTAATTGTTGAAAGCCTATGGGGGTTTGTACAACCCCCATTCCTTTCGGAATGATGCCGAACCCAGTTTGGGGACTAGGCTCCTAGATGTGCGGGTTCATTTACCATTTCCTCAAGTTTATTTATGGATCAGTTAGAGCTATCGAGCAGTGGGGCAGGGGTCGGCTATTTGGTGACGTGGAGTAGACTGTTGTATGGCCCTGAAGTGGACCGTCAGTCGGACACTCCTAGTCATTGGCCTTTGATCGGTGCTGGGCACTGCTGACTAGCTCTGCCAGTATGTGATTTATTACATGATTAGATATATTGTATTACTGTTCATGAGTTGATATGCACATAGGTACGGGATGCATGTGGGGACATTCATTTATTGAGTATGCTTGGACACGGGCATTTTAGATTGGCTAGGTTGCATCCAGCACGAGCATATGCATCGCGTGTGGTTTACTATGTGGGTGGAGCATGGCCTAATGCTTGGATATATGGGCGCCAGTGTATCACGTTGATGCTCACTACGCCATTGCATTTTTATATGCATTATATGATTACTGGTAGTTATTAGTTCTTGGACGGGAGGACCGTTCCAAGAGAGCCTATGGCTCAGGTGTCGAGAGTATCGACACGGACACACGGGTGATGGGAGCACCAACGCGGGATCACGCGCTCAGGTTTGTGGATATATTTGTTGCCTTTCAGGGTAACGACAGGTTAGTATGGGACTTGGTTGCAGTGTGTCTTGTGTGGGCCCTAAGGACCGGTATGTGTTTTATTATGCTATACTGTTGTGTTGTAGCGTCTCATGCCTTGTGTGTACCTGGGGGTTTATTTTGGGGAGAGTTTTCTAGTTATGTTTAGCCTTCAACCTTTCTTTTCTTTATACTTGTTGAGTCTCTCGACTCACTTTGCTTTCCATCATTCCAGGTAGTGCCGGCGTCGGTCCGAGTAAGGGGGTCAGCGTCTAACGGCGGAGTCGATATGGTGTACATGTAGTTTCGTTAGTCCCCATCAACTCTGATGTTTGAGTAAGATTTACTCTATTATTTTCGACTGTGCCAGATCATTTCTCGTATCTTCTGTATGTTGGCATAAGAGTCTATATTCCTTTATTTATCTTGTGATTGCTGTACTAGCGGTGTTCCCATAGTGGATGCATGTATATAGTTTAGCTTTCGCTATTTTCATTATTGTGTATGCATGCCAGGGTGGTCTTTGTCTTGTATTTCATTATTCTTTTCCTTCCGTAGGCACTCCTATTCAGGTAGTCCAGGTGATCGGGATTTCCGGGCGAGGGTGCTTACATTATATCCTTGGCAAGCTCCTAAGGATCTTTCTCCATTTGAATATACTTTTCCAAGAGCTTCTAGACTGGTGGTGATATCGTTGAATCTTGTGAACATCTTCTTGATAGTCTCATTTTCCTTTATAGAGAAGAGCTCGTAGTCATGGCTAAGCAAGTTGATCTCAATCTCTTTCACTTTCTTTGTTTATTCATGTGTGACTTCCACCTTATCCCAAATTTCTTTAGTTGACTTACATGTGTAGAGACTTGATTAAATTCTTTTAGGCTTAATGAACAAAATAGGATGTTCATTTCTTTTGCATTTAGCTCACAAATCCTTTAATCCCCTTCACTTTATTCATTTATATTTCCCATTGAGGTTACTTTCACTCCATTTAGTATGCCCTTCAAGATCTGGGCATCTTGCATCAAATAACAAAAAAATATCTTCTTCCAATAGCTATACTTTTTCCTGTCAAAGTATGGTGGCCTAGTAGTGAATTGGCCCTTAGCTTATTGAGCTCCAATGATGTGTGCCATTTGAAAGGATTATCCTTAGTCTATTAAACTTGAAAAACAAGGAGATAGACTTTGATACCAATTGTTAGATAAGCTTTACTAGTATGGCACCACACACCCAAAAGGAGAGGTTAATTGAGTGCTTAAAAGAAATCTTTTTTGAAGAATGGTTTTTAAAAAACATTGAGTACTAATGATGCTAGAAAATTTTAATTTGGATTGCAATGCAATGAACTACTTCGAGAAAATGTAAAAGCATAAGAGACAAGAAGATTTTAGAGTGGTTTGATTATCTCAGTTTACATGTATTACTCTAGCTCCTGATTAGAGATGTCCAAATCCACTAAAAATGATCTAAACAAATACGAATGCTAGTAATCCACACTAACCTTCTAGCACACTCGTTAGGGAACAAACAAAATACAAGATTAAAAGAATGAGAGATGTAACTCTCAACAACAGGATCTTCTCTCAAAATTTTAATAGCAAGGATGAAAATAGAATTTATAGAGAATAAATCGAGCCTTATAAAGGAGAGAAAAACAATGTGAATTGTGTAAGCTTAATGAAACAGTAAGAGTTCTTAAAATTGAAAGCTTCAACACTATCTCTTCAATCTCTTGATATCTATTATGTTTTTAACTTCAAACAGTTGAGTATATATAACTTTTGTCCTTTATTCATTTAATATTACCATTAGATGTTAAACGTTGAAGTTTTCAAATTGCAAAAAAGTAGCGATGCATTAATAAATTTTCTGATAGAAATGGTTTGACAATTTTATAAGACAGTTGACTCTTTATTTCAAAATTTGAAGAAGCAGTTGACAATTTTTCCAAGAATAAAAATTAATTGACTGTTTAGTTCTTGAACATTGATCTAGAATGTATGCATTAAATTGATCAACTTGTTTTAATGACCAATCAATAGTTTTGAAGAACCAATCAACAATTTAAAAAAAGAAGTTAACAATTCAAAAAAACCAATTGATAGTCATGAAAAATAGGTCAATAGTTTTTCACTGGATTCAATGTTTAATTGACGTTTCTTTAATTTTCAAGCTATTTTATTTGTCTTTTAAAACTTTTAACAATATTTTAAGATCCACAAGATTTCATTAATTTAAAAAGACAAGTTTAAAACCACTGTTTAAGATCAAAACCTTAAAGTCCAACACACTTATTTTAACATTTTCAAACCCTTTAAGTCTAACATCAGAAACTATTTATTAAAGTTTTGTGTTTAAATTATACTTTATCAAAATCAAGTCAACACCCTTTTCCCATCTGACCTCCAAGAGATGCTCCTACAGGAGACTTTTCCACAAAGTGTTGGGGGGATTTTCAAGTAACGGTTCATTATGTCCACCTTTTACATAATTTTGTAAAGTTGGTGGCAGAGGGGAAAAAGGCATGGAGGTTTTCATAAAAACGACCATTTCCTAGAGAGCCTTGGTACTTTCTTTAGGTTAGCATCTCAATGTTTCATAGCCACTCAAGGGAACAATCGGAGGACAACAGGTATCGGGGGAGTCTTCCTGGAAGCTTTGGGAACACCTATCGGGGGAGTCTTCCTCTACCTATTGGGAGGGTTGTCAACCTTGTGTCCTTTCTTACTTCATCTATTTTTGGCTGGCTGGGATCTCGTGCAAATCATTTTTGAAGGTTTTGTTGTTTTAGCTTTTTGATTGAGTTAGCGTAGATGATATCAATTGTTGTTGCTCAAACACAATAATAGAATCTATTTTGTAACATCTCGAATCGAGTAATAAGAAGGACTGAAACAACTTATCTTGATGGGCCTATGCGAATTTCCTAGGGGGTCACCCATCCTTGAGCTTACCCAGCTCAAGCACGCTTAATCCCAGAGTTCTTTGCCAACATTCAGCACAAAAGATATCCTGCTGGTGTTGTTTTCTTCCTTACTTATCCTTGATATATACTATCATTCTCTGGGCTCCCGGAGTATTACATATTTGCTTGGAGATTAGTCATCAAGTCTCAAGATTTCTGCAAAAACAAAATTGTCAGAGGGCATAAAGCATTCCTCGCACAAACACTTTGATGCTAAGTCAAATTCTTGGAGATCGCAAAAAGGTGCAAAGCTTTGAATTAGTAAAAAATGACTTACTTGGGAGAAAGGATCCTCAATTTATAGATGAAATTGCAAATAAGTGACAACAATCATTGATATATTAGGATTAAGATTGTTGTACATAATCCTTATCCATTGCATATTTTTAAGAGAAAATTCAAAGAAAATTATTTATGCTTTGGTTATGGGAATACCCAACGAGATGGGCCTCCGAGAGTGTACCTGATACATATCAAGGCACAATAACTCGAACCATCTCCAAAATTTTTAGTCCAAAATCTAACCCTAAGCAAAAACGGGCCCAAAGACTTTCTTGTCATGCTGTCCCCAGCCTAAGGCTTGTTGAAATGTCTCTTGCCATCAGCATGGAAGCCCTCCAATAGACGCTAGCTCGCTAGCACTAAAAAAGAATTCAAAGAAGCAGTTGGCTTTAAGAAGCCTACCATTAAAAGTTCTCACCTTTCCCATGCCACTAATAGTAACTATCCTACATTTACCATAATTTCCTAGAACACTAGACGTTTAAAATTATTCAAAGTTCCAAGATGACTGTTGTAACCATCCACAATCAATGTAAGTCACAGGCTTCTCTCCTATATAAGGTAAGACATGACTGATTATTTGGATTATTGAACTTTTGGTTTTAATTCTGATAGCCTATCAACTTTAGTTCTTTCTTATCACTTGTTGTTCAAGTGTGGTGAAATTCCTAGCTCTTATGTAAGAGTGGTTGCCTTGCATTATCACTTAATGGCGAGTTGTCCCGTTCTTGTCCTTCCTTAATTAGTTAACTATCTCATTCTTGTTAATCAATTATTTTTTTCCCTTTTTAACTCGAATACTTTGCTTTGTTACTCAACTACCCTAGTTCAAAGCTATTTGAATCACTTATAAACTTACTTCATCCCTATCAGACAACCCCCCCGAAAGGTTCACCCTATCCTTGATTAAATTTCTATCAATTTGGTATCAGAGCCTGAGGTAGTGAATCACTGTCTAACAATGGAAGGCAAAAGGATACCAAGAAATTTGATCTTGGAGTAGGCTAAAATTTAAGGCCTCCAACAAGGACTTGACGAACTCAGGGACTAGATGGCATAACCGATGTCTGCTATGTAATAGCAAGTGCCACGATCGTGAAGGAAAACACCACCAACACCTCATCCAGTTAACTCAAGCTTTGCGGGAGAAATGGATTCAACATATAACTTAGAATTAGAGGAAGACTGTGCACCACAAACCAAATGATGCCAGCATTAGCCAAAGGATGATTACAGGGTGGATATTCCAGAATTTAGGGGAAGATCTTCCTAGACTAATTCCTGGAATGGCTACAATGAGTTGATAGGATTTTTCATTACAAAGACTATAGGGATGAAAAGAGATGTGACATTGCTATTTTAAGACTAAAGAAATACATCGGCCTATGGTTGTAAAGCATGAAGGCCCAAAGATGATGAGAAGGAAAAAGTACTGTACAGAGCTAGAGTAAGATGAGATGTTAATGACAAAAAGGTTTGTACTCGACAATTACAAAAATGAGCTACATATTCAGTTATAGGGACTATGACAACAAAACTTAACTATTGGAGATTATTCTAAAATGCAATTTGCACAAATGAAAGAATAGATCATGGCAAGAATATTTCTCATAGGATTAAACAAAGAAATTGCTCACGTGGTGGAACTACAACATTACTACTCTTAGAAGATGTCGTTATATTTACTGTCAAGGTGGAGAAGTAGCTCAAGACCGCCAAAAGATACAACCTTAAAAGTAGCAACAAGGAAACTATTCCTAACAAGAATAATTCCTCCAAGAATAGTGCTTCCAAGGATGAACCAGATTCAAAATTAAAGAAGGGAAAGGAACCCAAAGACACTCCCAAGACCCCGAAGAAATCCTGCAATATAAAGTGCTTTAAATGCCTTGGCTAGGGGGCACATAGCTTCGAAATGTCCTAATAACAAGGTGATAATGGTCTAAGAGTCCCTAGATAAAGATTCTGGACAGGAGAAAGAAAACTCATGTAATGCCACAAGTGAAACCTGTGTTGAATATGTAGATGAGGGAGAAATGCTTATGATTAGAAGGTTGCTAAATGTCTAGGTGGAATTCCATGATGAACAAAGACACACGATTTTCCAAACTCGATGTATTGTGCAAAGGAAAGTGTGTGACCTTATCATCGATAGTGGTAGCTGCATTAACGTGGTCTCAACCACACTTGTTGAAAAACTAGAGCTATCCATTATTCTGCATGCCCATGTTTACAAACTCTAATTGTAATAGCCGGGAATCTCTTGAGGCTATAAATGGTATTTAATGAAGGGCATAAATGGAATTTTTAGAATATTGAAGCTGTAGGGTATACCAGTTTTAAGTGACCGAATCAGCAGGAGGGAGTACCCCGGGCCCTAGATGATTAAGTAAAATGGTATAGTAAGGACGAGTAATATAAGTTATGATTTTAGGAATAAAAAAAAGTGGGATCAAGAACAGTTTTTGGTACAACTGTCGACCAGGCTGAGAAAATCGAATCGACGTAGGAGATGTCTGGAAGGTCAATGGAGTGTCTTGAGGACTTAGATTTTATGTATGAAACAACCTTTGAGCAATTTCGGGTCAAAACTAAGAGATTTAAGGTCAAAACGATCAACCAGACCAAACTATAATTTTCTAATTTTGCTCGAATGAGGTCAAAATGATAGATTTTTGGGAATTTCAAGGATGATATGTGAAGTACAAATCTTGTGGGCCTTAATGGTGTAGTTGGATAGTTCAAGGGTGTAACACCCCGCTTTTCTCTTATCGAGTGTGTCACTATGCTGGGGCCCAAAATATACATAAATTCTTTTTTTCTTTCTTTCTCGGTACATAACTTAAACCTTAAGTACCGAATTCCAAACAAAACCCCCAGCAAATCATTCACAATGCATAAGCAATAATCGAAACCTGATATGGTACATACCTGAATTCACCTTATATTATATCCTAAAGAATTCGTACCATATATTACATCATATTCTCAAATATAAAATACATGGAGATTTCATAAACATTCTAACAAGACTAATCATTAATAAAGCATAAGCTAAAACATATCTAAATCAGCTCGTTGAATCCATCGGCCACTCCATCACATGCCGTCTCATCTCAACCTGCTCATTGCCTAAGCTACAAGTCTAAACTGGAACGTTGAATGTTCTAGGGGCATAAAAACATATATATACGAATGCATGATGCAATAACATGAACAACATTTTCCCTTAATGCAACTTCTCAGGCCCACCAGCTCGGTACGGAATCCTAGGTAAATCTTGAACCTCTGTAGGATAAGCCCAACGTTATTCCATCATTGCCCTAGGGGAATCACGGCTACACTTTGGGGGTGACATCCCATTCCCATACACAAATATCAATGTGACAATAACATCATGCTATGCAATTATCACGACTTTCTATGCAATATGACAAAATGAATATTGCATTCATAAGTAACATGCATATATAACAATCATATCATAAATATAAGTTCTTGTCAGAAAACCACTCACGAAACCATGTTTAGGATAAAATTACTCACCTTTTGCCCAAGATCAAGATACTTCGAAAAGTGCGCATCGCCTCGATATGCGTGCCTGACCTCAATTTTTGTGCCAACTCTCGAAAGTTGCACCCATCACATCTCCAAATGATATTTTATTACTAAATATCCACAATATTCCATTTATTTTATTTTCCCTTCATTTTCTCTCATTTTTCATTCTAAAAATCCCAATAAATACCATCGAGACTTTTTTCTCAAATTTCGTTCCACAACAATTCATCATAGGCTATGAAATTCAAGGGAAAAATATTGTACTTACCCGGATGGTGCATTTTCATGCAAAACGAGGTTCTTCGATGCTAAAATTGAGACATCGGGAAGCCTAAACCCAAATCTTCTTACATGGACTTCCATAAAATAATTTTCTCAATTTTTCCAAGATTTTTGCAAAATTTTCCCAAGCCCCACGTGCCTTTACGTGCTGACGTGTGCTCTGCGCGTGATGAGCAGCGCGTGCAATCCACGCGCCAGTCATCTTCCTCGGCCACAGCACACTGGAAATTGGAGATTCCAATGCCATCTTGTAGCCCTCTTTGAGTCGATCACGATGGCACCCTCATCTGCCTAAAAGAATAACCAAAAGTTGCTCAACCGACCGTTTAAAAGCTCGGCTAGGTGGACCGCCACTTCTTTCCGCAGAGGCCTCAAATTGTCATCAAACTTGCACCAAAATGCATGAAATTCTCCATATCTTTTCCTCTAATCATGGGCAACAAAACCCCTTAATTTGGAGGCTCAATTTGTTTGTTAAAGCCCTCGATTTGAAGCTCTATTTTTCCCTATTTTCGGTCTTCATGGAACCCCTATTTATAGGCATTTTCGATGCTTCAAATGCCCGAGATCGGCCAACCCATGAGCCTTAGAGCATCTACCTCCCTTAGATCTGCCTGGAACGAGCCTCACCCGACAAAAATCTCGAGTTGCAGGTGTGCGAAAATTCGACCAATTTTTGATCGCTTTTCTAGCCAACCCATTGGCCGTTGTTGGCCAAGCCTTTTACAAAAGATGCTCCCCCGACCATCCCTCGTGCAACCCTGTGGCCAAAATCAGCCATGGCTGACTGGTCGCTGGTCAGATTTTCCCATGCTGCTATTTTTGAGTTTTTGCATTTTTACCCCACTGATTTTGATTTTCTCATTATGACCCGCTTTCACCAAGCCCCTCAACTTTTGATAATTTCCTATAAGTTGCTCAAGTCCTAAAGCATCCATTTGACCCCTGAGGATTCCGGAAAAACATCATTTTGACCTTCCCTGGCAATTTCCAAAAACAACACTTAAGCCCGAATATTCGTTTTGGCCTTAAACCTTTTCGTTTCTTCTTGAAACCATTGAAGAGTTATTCCTTATGAAAAACTGAATCCCCCTCAAGTTTCCATTGACTTCCCAAAAGTCGTCTATAATAATTCGGTATTGTGGCCTAATTGGCAACTGCATTTTAGCTATACCAAAAACTATTCCTGATCTCGTTTCTTTCAATGTCATAAATTATGCCTCAAAATGCTCATCATGACCATATCATTTTATTTTGGCATCTAGACTCCAGGGCACTCCCTACAATCGATTCGGTTAATTTTTTGGGCTATTTAGATACCAATCTTCCCCGAAATTTTATTTTTCTAATAAAACGTTTATTTTCAACTAATCCAAATTTCTTGGGTTAATCAAAGGGTGCTTTGGAAAGGCCAAAATGAGATTGGGAGAAACTATAGGGGGTCAAAATGTAAAAAAAAGAAAGTTGCAGTGTGAACACAACAGGCCAAAAATTGGCCACTACAAACCCATCGCACGTGGAGGCTGAATCAGGAGATAGGACGGCCAAAGAGGACCTGGGGAAGGTCGTATACGGTTGAGGGAATGCTTGGGGGCTAAGCTTAGCCGGTGATTGGCCGAGATCTGGCCAAAAATTGCTATAAAGGGGGTCGAGGGTTTCAAAAATTAGCAAGTAAATCAACTTTGTTTTGGTGAGATTTTGAGAGAATGGTTAAGGGGCTTTTGATCCTTGAAGCAAGAAGAAGAATTTTGGAGCATTTGGGATCGTTTGGAGTAGTTTTGGTGGCTATTTGTGCTTGGCCAGAAAGCTCGAATTGGATCGCTTACCGCGACCTGCAACCGGCCGTTTGGACCCTTTCCCAGTGGTTTTTTGGCCTGAAACTAGTGTCATCATAATTGACATTAAGTGGGCTTCAAGGGAGTACCTTCAAATCGACCATCGGAGCCGTCGTCGACGGTCGAAAAGTTGGAGAAGACGGTGGCTCGTGGCTGCACGCGCTAACTTTCATGCACAACCATATGCAGGGCGGGTGAGGGCATATGGATAGGGGTATTTTGGTAATTCTTCTTTCAGTATTTTTCTTTAATTATTTTAGAATTTACTGTGTTGAAATATTTGGAAAAATGTTTGAAGAGATAATTATTTTAGAATTATCGAAGTAAAAATTGGGAGAAAATAGAGGAAATGATGAAAAAATTGAGGAAAATGGATTCTTGATGCTCTTTAATTAAATATGGTGTTTAGGGAGTGTCTTGACTCGAGGTTGTGTTCAAAGTTCAAGTGTTTGTAATTTAGCACGCAAATTGAAGTAATACACGAGGATTGAGGCAATCCGAATACGTTCAGGTGAGTGGTTTTACCTTTCCGAGCTTAGGATACACGTGATTAAACTTGTTCGAGAGAGTGATTGTACCCTCTAGAACTCGGGATGTTATGCATATGCATTTTACTTATGTACATGTGGCTTCATTTGCATATTGAACATGTGATATATTGCATCAACTGTTTTTACTTATAAAAGAGTCGGTGCATGGCGTGTGATTTTCATACCATTGGGGCGTTGGTTTTTGTGTTATTGTTATATCCTTGGGGGACGAGATGGGGTCTTCTTGAGAATGAGACAAGCTTAATCTAGGTGAACGAGTGACATGATAGGGCACTCGAGGATTAAGTATGTCGCGACAAGGTCAACCCCAACGGTGTGTGGCATGGATTTTCCACAAGAGGTTGAGTATGTCAGGGAGATTTCTCAAGTTAGACATGTTGCATGTTGTTGTGGTCTGTATATGCCATGCTCGTATGTCTTTCATGCATTCAATAAACTGTTTCATGCCATCACTTAGATGTTTTATCATCTAATCTGGGTTATGCCCCTGGAACATTTGACGTTTCAGCCAGGGACAGCGGCGAGGTCAAGGACGAGGCCAGTTGAGATCAACGGTGTTTATCTTGTTAGTCGTTGTATCATTTTGGGAACTTTAGTATGTATTTTGGTTGTGTATAAACTATAGTATGATAATGTTGTTATCATTTGATAGTTTTGTAATAAGTGTTTTGGTGTAGAAATACCTTGTATGAACTCGTGGCAAGCCACGGTATTTTGATGTTAATGTATCCGTTGCGTTATAATATGTCTCGTTTAGTTGTTAAGATTATTGATCTTGTTAGTTAAACGGGCAAGATTGGGGTTCTCGAGATTCGTATCTGCATGTGAAGATTGTTCTTGAAATTACCGCCCGTGATGAACTTGGAAAAAAAAAAGATTCTCGAAAATACCCTTATAGTGACACGCCTGGCAAGACGGAGTGTTACACTAATGGCTAAGTAGGTACAACTAGGTAAAACTAACAAAGCAAGTTCTTGTGCCCTTCTATTGATAGGTCCTATCAAGTTGAAGTCTTATGCGATGTAGTTCCTATGAATGCTAACCACCTTCTCCTTCGGTAACCCTGGTGGTTTGATAGGAGAACTTTGCACGATGGGTCCACAAACACCTATTCTTTCTTAAAGGATGGAAAGAACATTGTTTTGGCTTCTCTCAGTCATTCCCAAACTCATAAGGACCAACTTGGGCAAAAAAATATGGAAATCCTCAAAACTCGTCCAGAGAAAGGAGTTCAACAAACAACCTACCATAACAAAAGCCTTGGATCGGTGTTGAACAAGTTGGGAAAGCTATGTGAAGAAAAGTTTTGCTATAGTTCTGAAGTTGCGATTAAACATCAAATTTACAACTGAGCAAATAATATTCAGTGAAAGAGACACTTTGGTGAGGTTATAGTTTTGGTTTTGGTCCCTTTGCAGTTTCTTTGGTAGGTAAAGGTGGCATAAGCCAATAGGATCAAGGACAATCACATGATTTTGGAAAATTAAACTCAAGCACAAAGGCTATTGCTCTAGATTTGATTTCATGAGTACAAGGCATAAGGAAAAGGATGGCAAACTTTGACTAGTAGCATTTTGAAAACCCAAATTTAAGGCCAAATCCTCTCCAAACAAGAGAGGGTTTGATACATACTAAGGCCCAATAACCCAAACCATCTCCAAAATTGTCTGCCCAAAATCTAGCCCTAAGCAAAAATAGGCCCGAAGACTTTCTTGCCATGCTATCCCCAGCCCAAGGCCCATTAGAATGTTTCCTGCCATCAGCATATAGGAGCTCTCCAATGGATGTTAGCTTACCAACATCAAAAGAATAATTCAAAGAAGCAGTTGGTTTATGATGTTTTACATTTGTGTTAAGTTTTGATGATGAAGACAACATTTGGTTTTGATCTCTAAGTCATGAGTAAAGTTTTTGGGTTTCAACAAAAATCAATTTCAAGTACTTTTGTGAAAATGAAAACCAAATGATCCATAATTTTCTTTGAGTCTAGAAGATTAATACATTATAAGAAGACATATAAGAGAATATTTTTATTTTGAAAAATTATCTCCCGATATTTTGATAGCTAGTATTCATTGTTGTTAAAATGATTTTTAATGAATTTTTCAATAAATAGAAAGTATGTATTTTGATAATGGTAAAATTGATAAATCCTGAATTTGTACTAAAACAAAAATTTTAATTTCTTATTGCTATGGATTTTGATTTTTTAGATATTTTTATTGAATTCAAATAGAGGGTACTTTCTTATTTACATTTATGTATTAAAGTAAATAAAATGTAAAATATAAATAAAAGAAAATATAAATATGTTGTAATGTATGCATGTCTTGAAGGATGGTTTCATCTGTCAACAGATACCTCATCATCTGTCGACTAGCCTTATATTTGTAACACCCCGCTCTATACATGCGTGTCACTATAAGGAAATTTCTGGGGTTTCTTTTTTTTTTTTTTATAAGTCCGTCTCTTGCGGTGCCTGTGAGCACAATCTTCACATGCAGATGAAAACCCCGAGAGTTCCAGCCTTACTCGTTTAGTTAACAATAACATAATCCTAACCGAACGAGACAATATAAACACAGCGAAATACTTAATTAATCAAAATGACGTGGCCTACCACGTGTTACACATAAAATGTTCCCATACCGTCATATGTATACAACACTAATACTAGTTATTACAACCTCGTCAAGCGATATATAACATCAATGCTTCGAAAATAATATAACAACAACAACTATCAAACAAACACCACTGGCTCTTCGGTCGTGTCCCCGACCTCGCTGCTGTCCCTGACTGGAACGTTGAATGTTCCAGGGGCATAACCCATGTTAGATGATAAACCATCTAAGTGAAGGTATGAAACAGTTATACAATGCATGAAAAACATACGAGCGTGTCATACTATACAACAACATGCAAGACACATCTAACTCGAGATATCACCTTGACATACTTAATCCCTCGAATGCCCCACTGTGGCACACGTTCACCTGGTCCAATGCTAATCCCTCGGGTGCACCGTCGTGACACCTGTTCACCTGGTTTAACATTATTCCCTCGAGTGCCCCAGTGTGACACCCGTTCACCTGGTTTAACATTATTCCCTCGAGTGCCCCAGTGTGACACCCGTTCACCTGGATTAACATTGTCCCAATCTCAAGTAAACCCCATATCGCCCCACATAGACCCAACGATGCAATTAAACATGACCCCTCATGATATGAAAATTTACACGCCATGCACTAACATTTTAAAAATAAACAGTTAATGCAATGTAGTGAATATCGACACAACGAACGTAAGTAAAAAGCCTTGTAAAATAAGCTAAGTCTAGGAGGGTAAAATTGCTCACTAGAACTCACCAAAATCACTTTAAAACACTTTCAAGACAAGGATAAGTTAGAATCAAACCACTCACCTCAATTCAAAAAAGTCTGGATTTCGCCTAGAAAAATGTGCCACACCTCGAAAACTATGTAATTCCTCTTCCAATAACCCAATTGACTCCTATTTCACCATTTAATACCTTTCGAATCAACATTCTATTTTTTTCATAATTTTCTCTATTTTTATTTAATTTTCAAACATTTCTACCTTCGAAAATTCATAAAAAATACCTAACATCAATTTTCACAAAATATTTTTCCATGAAAATTCCTAAAATAATTTTACCTAAAATCTGAAATTAAAAACGAAGAAAAAGCATACCTCACGCGCCACCCAGAGGTCCTGCGAGTGGCTGCCACGTGCCGCCGCACAGCCTTCTTCTCCGGTCGTCTTCCCCGATTCCGGCGATGTCCAATGCCCCAAATTCTTATGGGGGCTTGTAGATCTCTTCAAGGCGACCTCAATGGTGCCCTTGTTCGTCGGAAAAAGTGGCCAGATGTAGGTTTAAAATCGAGTTGCAGGTCGCGGAGGTGACGATTTCTATTTTCCGGCCAAGCTTCAAAACCTCTCCATTTCTACACCAAATGATCCCAAATGCTCCAGAAATTATCCTTAGAACACTAAGAACAAAAGCCCCTTATCCCTCAAGCTCGATTCAAGCAAAAACACAAGAATTTTTGAGCGATTTCATTTTTGAACCCTCGACCGAAAACCTTCTTTTATAGTCGATTTTCACCCGATTCCTCACCCTATCTTGCTCGTCCTTATCCTTTAAGCCCAAATCTAGCCTCTAAACCAATCGAGAAACAATAAATCAAGCGCTAGATCCCTCGAAAGATTCGGCCAAATCGAAAATATTTTTGGCCATCATTTCCGGTCACGTCGCCGCCGTGCTCGGCCAATGGCCACCCCCTGGAGCTTCATCATCACCTGGAGATCAACCTAACACCCTTAGGCGAGCTTCCCGACGCCTCCAGAGGCGGCTTCCGGTGGCCATGTGCGGTGGTCGCGTTCCCACTATGCAAATTTTATAAAATTGCATTTTCACCCCCTATTTTCTTCATTTGACATTTTGGCCATTTTCTTTGAGTCCCTGATCTTTATAAATATACCACTATGACCCTCAAGTTCTATATTTTCCATTTCCTTTTGGAATTTCTAAAAAATTCGTCGATTCGACCTCCCTCTGATATTTTGCAAAATCTGCACTTTTGCCCGAACTCTCCTAATTGCGTGCTTTTGACTTCAAACCTTTGAAAATCCCTGATTTTTATCAAATATCGTCCAATTGTGCCATTTCTCCTCAATTGACTCATCTTAACTTAATCATTCGTCTTTCGTTTAAGTTTTGAATATTGCACTTAGGCCCGAAACTTTGCTAAATATCATTTTGACCCATATCTTCAAAAATTCTCTTTTTATTTAATACCGGGTATTACAATATTTTTGTGAATCTATCGACCGATACTCTTGCATCTGTCAACCGGCAGAATGGTTCTTGGTGCTTCGTCATCTGTAGATTGATGCCTTTGCATCTGTCGACCGACAGAATGTTTGCACAAGGAACTGTCAACAATTTCAAATGAACTGTCCACCAACTTTTGAATTTCTACTAATCTGTCGACTGATGCCTTGTATTTGTCAACCGTTTGTGTCGCAGAAACCCCCAACGACTAGTTTTTTATTTACCAAAAGTGGCTTTTTCACTACCAATGGCAAGATTCGTGAATGGGCTCTCAAGGCACTATAAATACAGGTCAAATGGGTGATTCAACTCAGCCAAGAGAATTGATTTCAAGTTTTCATGTGTTCATTCTTTCAAGAGCTTAATTATTTCATTTGTGCTTCATTTTTCTCTCTAAAGGCTTTAATTCTCATTTGTATTATCTTGTTCAAGTCTTGTATTTATATTGAGAGATCTTGTAACTAAGAGTATCTATTCTTAAATTATCTCTTTTTATTATTCTTGAGTTTCCTAACTTGTTGCTAGAGGGTTTACTTGTTTAAACAAGAGGTTGTGATACCTAGCTTGGTGTTAGAGGGCTTCTTTGTCTAAACAAGAGGTTGTAAATTTTTAATTTGTTATTAGAGGGCCTATTTGGAGAGATAGGAGGTTTTTAGTGGATTGATTGAAAAATCCTTAGTGAGGAGCTGAGGGAGTGGATTAAGCTTGGTTTAAATCGAACTATTTCAATAATCATCATTTGTACTAAAATCTCATTTTTTATTAAAAATTTTTTGAAGTTCAATCAATTTTTTAAAACAACTCAATTTACCCCCTCTTAGGTATTAGTACCATTACTATACAAACCTAACAGTTTCTAGAAGCCTATCATTAAAAGCTCTCATATTTCCTATGCCACTAATAACAACTATCTTACATTTCTCATAATTTCCCATAACACTAACATTTAAAATTATTCAAGATTCTAAGATGACCGTTATAATTCCCATGCACAATCAATATAAGTCATGAGCTCTCTTATATAAAGGAAGAAATGACTGGTTATTAGGATTATTGAATTTTTGGCTTCAATTCTGATAGTCTATTGACTTCAATTCTTTCTTATCACTTGTTGTTTAAGTGATGCGAAATTCCTAACTCTTATCTAGGTGTGGTTGCTTTGCATTATCACTTAGTGGCAAGTTGTCCATTATTGTCTTTCCTTAATTAGTCAACTATCTCGTTCTTGTTAATCGATTATTTTTTTTTCCTTTTTACTTGAATACTTTGCTTTCTTACTTAATTGCCCAATTCCAAGCTACTCAAGTCACCTATAAACCTACTCCATCCTTGTTCGACAACCTTCCACGATAGATTTACCCAATCCTTGATTAAATTTCTACTAGTAACTGGTCTTTTAGAGGATAGGGCTTGCAGAATTTGCCTAATAGGTCAAGAGACCTTTCTTTCGACAGGGTCTCCTGAGCTTTTTTGTGGCTATTTTCTCTGCTTTTATCTGTTATTTTCTTAAATTTATCTTTGATGGACTTTCTAATCTAAATTTATTACTCATAAGAAATAATTGTACTTACATTAGTCCCACACTACAAACAACACGCCTTTCCCTAACTTCTAACTTCAATCAAAATCTATTACTCACAAGAAACAATTATACTTACATTAGCTCCACACTACATATAGTATGCCTTAACTTCAATCAAAATCCATTACTCATAAGAAACAATTGTACTTAAATTAGCTCCACACTTCAGACAACACGTCTCTCCTTAACTTCTAACTTCAATCAAAATCTATTACTTATAAGAAACAGTTGTACTTACATTAACCCCACACTACAGACAACGCTGTTCTCCCTAACTTCTATCTTCAATCAAAATCCATTACTCATAATAAACATTTGTACTTACATTAGCCCCACACCACAGACAACACGCCTCTCCCTAACTTCTAACTTTTATCAAAATCTATTACTCATAAGAGACAATTATATTTTCATTAGCCCCACACAACAAACAATATGCCTCTCCCTAACTTGAATCAAAATCCATTATTCACAAGAAACAATTGTACTTACATTAGCCGCACACTACAGAAAGTATGCCTCTCCCTAACTTCAATCAAATATCATGTGCTCTATCCAAAGTAAGTACTCGTGTCTCAACGTCCACGTTTGGAAATATTATATTATTACTTACTAAAAAAATATAATAAATATCAATTTATGATGACCCGGTGGGTAGCAGTCCAACCATAAGTGGTATACATTCTTTGTTATAGTGATACGAGTTTAAGGGGCAAGTGGGTTAATTGCGTTGTTACGTAAATTTAATCGTGAACTATATATCTTTAGATTCGTAGATAATATTAGAGTATTTTGGACTCTATAAATTTAAAATATAATTATTACCCACATCATATTTAACTTCATTGATAAGATAATGAGTTAGATAAAATATAACAAGACAAGACACGTGATGTTTATGAGCTATAAATGAGGTATTTTTGGGTCCCTCACGAATTTTCTTAGTGAAAAATAAAGAAAATAAAAATAAACAAGGGAAGGGTCTCTCCCAAACATTAGGTACTCATCCTTCTCACCTCCCAAACATTAGGGACTCATCCTTCTCACCATGGACCTTCGCCAGCCTTTGCTTCCCTTCCCAAGCGGACATCCCGCGCGCGGATCCTCCATGTACCTTCCTTCTTTGAAATCCTGTATATATAACTATACGTAATTGAGCAGAGTAGTGTGGTCTCAACTTGGAGGACTCTGAGTTGACTCTCATCCATCAAACTCAGAGAGAGAGAAACATGGAACTGTACATTTTGCTCATCTGCATCTTAATTTCCTGGTTCTTCGTCTTCAACCCATTGCTCCGCTGCTCCTCCGCCAAGAAGCTGCCACTGGGTCCTGCCGAACTTCCCCTGATAGGCTCCCTCAACGGCCTGGGCCCTCGCCCAAACCAATCCCTCGCCGAACTCTCCAAAATCTACGAGCCCATCATGACCCTCAAACTCGGCTCCATCACCACCGTCGTCGCGTCCTGTTGAACGTGTGCATTAGTAGCTATAGGATTGCTGATATAGATGCTCTTTGACCAAGTTTTTAGGAGATTTGTTTCTTATTTTCTGTTATCTACTGGCTGTTAATGTTAGTAGCTAAAGTTTAGGAAGTTTGTTGTCTTTATTTCTGGATTTTAGTTGCAAACTCATGTATTTAAGCAGAGCATAATTCAATAAAATCTGATTGCTCCAAATTTTACAACACATTGGTATCAGAGCTGTCATATCTTGAGGGACCTTGTGAGTGTAAAAATGCAATCTGAGACATCCTTTATGGCTGCAGCACCTCCTGTGTTCGACGGAGAAAACTATCAAATGTGGGCAGTGAGGATGGAAGCCTACTTGGAAGCCAATGATCTTTGGGAAATAGTAGAAGAGGACTATGAAGTTCCACCTTTACCAGAGAATCCAACAATGGCACAGATCAGAAATCACAAAGAGAAGAAGTAGAAGAAATCCAAGGGAAAAGCTGAACCTAATTAGAGAGTTTGAGATGCAAAGAATGAAAGACTCAGAAACTATGAAAGAGTATTCTGATAAGCTTCTTTGCATAGCAAATAAGGTAAGGATACTTGGTGGTGAGTTTCTTGACTCTAGAATAGTTCAAAAGATTCTGGTTACTCTTCCAGAACGTTTTGAATCAACAATTTCTGCTTTAGAGAACTCAAAGGATTTGTCCAGCATCTCTTTAGCAGAATTGTTGAATGCTCTTCAGGCACAAGAGCAGAGAAGACTTATGAGGCAAGAAGGAGCTGTTGAAGGGGCTTTATAGGACAAATTGCAGACCAAGGGCAAGAAGAAGCAGGGAAAGAAAGGAAGTGTTGATCAGCCTTGCAATTCAATCACACCTGGGGGAGCAGACAAATCAAATTATCCTCCATGCCAACACTGTGGAAAAAAAGGTCATTCTCCTTTTAAGTGTTGGAGGAGACCTGATGTGAAGTGCCATAAGTGCCAGCAATTAGGTCATATTGCTAAGATCTGTAAGAACAAAACTCAACAGCAGCAGGCAGGTGCACAAGTAGCAGATCAACAAGAGCAAGAACAGGAACAATTGTTTGTAGCTACCTGTTTTTCCACTGTCAGTTCTGAAGAAAGTTGGTTGGTGGACAGTGGTTGTACTAATCACATGACAAATGATGAGGAGCTATTTCAAGAACTAAGCAAGTCAACTACCAGTAAAGTCAGAATCGGAAATGGTGAACTTATTATTGTTAAAGGAAAGGGAACTGTAGCCATTGAAAGTTGCACAGGTATAAAATTAATTTATGATGTTTTGTATGTACCTGATATTGATCAAAACTTGCTAAGTGTGGGACAATTAGTTGAGAAGGGATTTAAAGTCATCTTTGAAAATAAGCAATGTTTGATCAAGGATGCCAATGACAAGAAAGTTTTCAGAATCAAAATGAGAGGTAAAAGTTTCTCACTTGATCCAATGAAGGAGGAACAAGTAGCTTATCCAGTAACTGTAAACAATATAGAGATCTGGCATAAGAGGTTAGGTCATTTTCATCATACAACAATCTTGTCTATGCAAAGGAAGCAGTTGGTTCAGGGATTGCCTCATCTTGAAGCTGATGTGCCAAATTGCAAGGCTTGTCAGTTGGGTAAGCAAACAAGATTATCCTTCTCACAGTCAATTTTGAGGGCAACTGAGAAAATGAAACTCATCCATACTGATCTGGCTGGACCTTAGAGAACTCCTTCACTTAAAGGGAGTAAATATTACATAGTTTTCATTGATGACTTCACTCGAATGTGTTGGATTTATTTTCTCAGGTTTAAGTTAGAAGTTGCAGGAGTTTTTTTTAAATTCAAGCAATGGATTGAGAACCAAAGTGGTTGCAAGATTCAAGTTCTAAGGTCTGGCAATGGAAAAGAATATACTTCAGAACAATTTAACTTGTTTTGTGATGAAGCAGGCATTGAGCATCAACTCACTGCACCGTACACTCCACAACAAAATGGAGTGAGTGAGAGGAAGAATAGAACAATTGTGGAAATGGTCCGGTGCATGCTCTATGAGAAAGGATTGCCTAAGGAGTATTGGGCAGAGGCTACAAACATTGCAGTATTTCTGCTAGACAGACTTCCCACCAGAGCTGTAAATGAGAAGACTCCTTTTGAGGCCTGGTATGGTTACAAGCCCTCTTCGCAAAATTTTAAAGTGTTTGGATGCTTGTGCTTTACTCATGTGCCACAGATTAAAAGAGACAAGCTAGACAAGAAAGCTGAGCCTGGCATCTTTGTGGGATATAGCTTAATATCCAAGGCTTACAGAGTTTTCCAACCTCACACAAGGAAAATTCTGATAAGTAGGGATGTGCACTTTATGGAGAATGAGGAATAGAGCTGGAAAGATGCAGAAAAGAAACTGATTGCTGATCCTTTACAAAATCAGGATGAGTTAGTTGATGATCCTCCTATAAGAGGAACTAGATTGCTCTTTGATATTTGTCAGAGATGCAACGTTGCAATTCTCGAACCTGCAGGGTATTGGGAAGCTGAAAAGGATCACAAATGGAGGGCTGCAATGTAGGAGGAGCTCTCCATGATTGAAAAGAATCAAACCAGGAAACTTGTTGAAAGGCCTGAACACCGAAAGGTGATTGGAGTCAAGTGGGTGTTTAGAACAAAGCTAAACGCAGATGGCTCAATTAACAAACACAAAGCAAGGCTAGTGGTAAAAGGGTATGCTCAAGTTTCTGGTGTGGATTTTTTTGATACATTTGCTCCTGTTGCAAGGCTAGACACAATCAGGTTGTTGTTAGCCATTGTAGCATAAAAGGGATGGACAATCTACCAACTTGATGTGAAATCAGCATTTCTAAATGGATTTCTAGAAGAAGAAATCTATGTAGGTCAACCTGAAGGTTTTGTTGTGAAAGGACATGAGAACAAGGTTTATCTATTGAAGAAGACTTTGTATGGTTTAAAACAGACCCCAAGGGCTTGGTACAGCAGGATTGATGAGCATCTATTGGACTTAGGCTTTGTTAAAAGCCTTAGTGAGTCAACTTTGTATATCAAAGGTGATCAAGCTAGTTTTATCGTGATCTCTTTATATGTTGATGATCTTCTAGTTACAAGTAACAATACTGAACTTGTACAGCAGTTTAAAGAAGACATGATGCAAGTCTTTGAGATGACTGACTTGGGAGAAATGACTTACTTCCTTGGAATGGAGATTAAGCAGGAAAAGAATGAAATTTTCATCTGTCAAAGGAAGTATGCAAAAGAGATCCTAAAGAAATTCAACATGGAAAATTGTAAAAGCATGAGTACTCCAATGTGTCAAAAGGAGAAGTTGTGTAAGGATGATGGAGCTGAACAAGCAAATGAAACTCTTTACAGAAGTTTAATTGGCTGCTTAATGTATCTCACAGCAACAAGACCAGATATCTTGTATGCTATAAGTGTACTATCAAGGTTCTTGAATTGTGCAAGTGAAAGTCATTTTAAAGCAGCAAAAAGGGTTCTAAGGTATGTCAAGGGGACCTTAAGTTATGGTATCAAGTTCAGTACATGTCAGAGTTTCAAGCTGCAAGGTTACTCAGATAGTGATTGAGCAGGGTCTTTAGATGACATGAAAAGTACCACAGGCTATTGTTTCAGCTTTGGATCAAGTGTATTCTCTTGGTGTTCAAAACAACAAGAAATTGTTGCACAATCAACAGCTGAAGCAGAGTTTATAGTAGCCACAACAGTTGTTAATCAGGCCTTATGGCTAAAAAAAATTCTAATTGATTTGCACTTGGAGCAAGGGATGAAAACAGAGGTGATGGTGGATAACCAGGCAGCCATAGCCATCTCTAACAATCCAGTTTTTCATGGAAAAACAAAGCATTTCAGCATAAAATTGTTCTTTCTCAGAGATGTTCAAAATGATGGTACAGTGTGTTTGAAGTATTGCAAGACTGAAAACCAGCTAGCAGATATCTTTACTAAAGCTCTTTCTAGAAGCAGGTTTGAGTTTTTAAGAGAGAAACTTGGAATCTTCACCCATTGATGCAAGGAGGAGTGTTGAACATGTGCATCAGTAGCTGTAGGATTGCTGATATAGATGCTCTTTGACCAAATGTTTTCTGTTATCTACTGGCTGTTAACGTTAGTAGCTAAAGTTTAGGAAGTTTGTTGCATTTATTTCTGGATTTTAGTTGCAAACTCATGTATTTAAGCAGAGCATAATTCAATAAAATCTGATCGCTCCAAATTTTACAACACGTCCTTCGTCGACGCCGCCAAAGCCATCTTCCAAACACACGACCACAGCTTCTCCGGCTGCCCAGTCCCCGCCTCCGTCGCCACCCAGCCCAACCCCGACGCCACCATAGCCTGGGTCCCCCCCGACAACTCCTGGCGCAGTCGCCGTCGCATCTGCGCCACCCGGATGTTGAACGCCCAGAAGCTCGACCAGCTCCAGCACCTCCGCCAACGGAAGGCCCAGGAACTCGTCTTCCACATAAAGCGCCACGCTGTTTCGGAGGCTTCAGTGGACATCGGGCGGGCGGCTTTTGCGACGACTCTGAACTTGATGTCAACTTGATGTCCAACACCATTTCCTCGATCGACATGGTCGGCCCGGACTTCGATTCGGCGCAGGAGTTCAAGACCTTGTCTGGACCATCATGGAGAACGCCGGGAAGCCTAACTTGTCAGATTATTTTCCAGTGCTCCGACGGCTTGACTTGCAGGGACTGAAACGGCGTATAAGACCTGCGTATTAGAGGCTTCATGAAATATTTGAAGAAATTATTGAGAAGCGCTTGAGAGAGAGAGATTTTGATCAGGTGAACGGTAAAAAAGGAGACTTCTTGGACGCTCTTCTGGATCAATGTGAAGAAGATGGCTCGAATTTTAACTCCATCACAATCAAGCCCGTGATACTGGTAATTCTTTAGAACTAATATTATAAGTGATGGACAAAAAATATTTAGTACATCATTATTGTTCTAAGTTTTAATTTTTCTTGCTTGATGGCAAGTTCTTTAACATCCTATATGTCTCCATCATGCTTCGTATTTTGTACCTGTCAATGCATTCGTACCACGTAGTTTGTCCTATGCAACAAAATTAGTCCATATAAGTTCTCATAAAATATTATTTCTAATTTTACCAAATCTTAGTATCACATAATACTGTTTAGAACCATTTTTTTTTATTTTAACTATGCCATAATTATCTAGTTAACATCCTCATCAATTTAGATGATTGGTTTAATATATGTAATTAGGTACTTTTTCTATATGATTATATCTTCTAATTTTATCATAAAATCATCTACATTTATATTTATTAAGGGTTAAATAAATGATTGTACCTTTAAACTCGAGTCAATTTAATTATTGAACTAATATTAGTTTTTTTTCAATATTAATATTAATTATTATAGTAGATAATTGTTTAGCATCAAAGTTTTAGCTCATTTAACAATCCCAACTTTTTCTCTCATTAGAATAACTGCCTAGTGCCAAGAATCCCACAAAATATATTACCAATTTGACCCACCTCCTAAAAGTTATTTATTTGATATTTTTTAAATATAATGAGCAAAAGTATAATAAATTATTTGATATTTCATTTTTTTTAATTTTTTTATTGAAAAGTATGTAAAGAGGCTTAATCAGCTATATTAAATCTTCTTCATGGCGATTTGAAGCAATTGATTAAATTGTAGGACTTGTTTATTGCTGGAACCGATACATCTGCGATAACAACGGAATGGGCAATGGCGGAGCTTCTTCGAAACCCAAATATTCTGGAAAGAGCAAGAAACGAGATCATCAGAACCATCGGAGCCGACCGGCAAATGCAAGAATCTGACATGGATCGTCTTCCATATCTCCGGGCTGTCGTGAAAGAGACGATGAGGCTCCACCCTCCCAGCCCCCTTCTCTTGCCCCACAAAGCAAGAAGCGATGTTGAATTGCTGAGCTTCATCGTGTCGAAGAACACTCGGGTAGTGGTGAACGCGTGGGCCATTGGAAGAGATCCCAAGCACTGGGAGGACCCTTCTTCGTTTTCGCCGCAAAGGTTCTTAAACTCTAGTTTGGACTATAAAGGCCGGGACTTTGAGTATATTCCTTTTGGAGCTGGCCGGAGGATATGCCCTGGCATGCCGCTGGCCATTCGGATGGTCCATTTGATGTTGGCTTCGATTCTTCAGTCCTTCAACTGGAAGCTACCTCCGGGAACTATGCCGGAGAAGATGGATATGGAGGAGCCGTTTGGAGTTACATTGAAGAAAGCTGTTCCCCTCCTTGCCATTCCCGTGATGGAAACAAAACTTTGATTATGATATGTATGGATAATTTTAGTTTTAGGGTTTGTTTTATTGCATTACTTAGAATTTAATTTATTCTTGGTAATGATTCCTTAGAAAATAAAAACCACACCACCCTCTTAAAAAATAAATTTTATAGAAAGAAGATTTAAATATTTGTACTATACATATTTTCTCATAGAAAAATTAAGAGTGTTTGATTGTTTCTATAAAAAATATGTATAATAATTACATATTTTTTTATAGTAAATGTGTAGAATCAAACACACTCTTAAATAAATATTCACAAATGCTCTCTTTAATCATTATATCGATGAGTTTTTTTTTACAATTTTAGTATATAATGATTTATTATTATTAGATAGTAGAATATATTTAAAATACAAATAAAAAATAAAATTAAAATTAATACCAATTAAAATTTCACGAAGAGTATATGAGGCTACAACTTTAATGGTTCTCAACATCTATTAACAACAATAAAAATTTAATGAATTGAGCATTGCCACCTCTTGTATACATCATACTTTAACTATTTCAAAATTTATCTAAATAAAGTACCAATGAGGTTGGGGTAAGGTGTGAGCCTTTAAGCCATAATTAAATAAGTATATTGCGTTAAATGCAGATGTCCCAACTAATGAATTTATGTAGGTTTGAACAAATAAGTACTTTAGGAGCTCCACGATTTTTGAATAGATTAAAATTATATTCATCTCCAATGCCACAACATAATTTTTAGAAAGATGTGTCATCATCAAATCCTATTATTAAAATGAAATAAATATAATTAGGTAGTCATCTTATGAGTATTCTCTAATTCACAATGTTAGTGAAGGGTTACTAACCAATACATGAGGCCTCCTTGAAAAGCCATTCAAAAGTATTATAGTAATCTCCATATATATATTGACAATATTAGAAAATTATTGTTTTAGCTTTTCAATGGTTTTCTTTAAGTGATGGTAGATTGACAAGCTATTTATTTGTTTCAAACAATAGTGCTCATCATAGGCTATCGTGTTATTTGTCTTAAAAACAGTAAGATAGACTAGAAAATAACCTATTGAAAAATTATTAAGAACCACCACTCAACCAACTTCATATTAAATGACGGTCTACACACACACACACACAAAAAAAAAAAAAAGACAATTATATTTGAAGAGATTAAGTAAAAAATCATTTGGATAACTTAAAAAGAAAAATAAAAAAGTAATAAGTTTTAGAAAAACTTCTTATCTTAATAGCGTCAATAATGAATTATACGATATCAGGTACAATATTCTTTATCTCTTATTTATAGTTTTACCTCATAATAAAGTATAATTATAATCATTATCTCCGATCTTTCTAACCATGAAAAGGGAATTCTTAAGTATTTCCAAATAATCAGTTAATCAAGACCACCAATGTATAAATAAAATTCTCTTGCTATCACTATAAGAAATAAGATTTTTAGTGGAGGCCAAAACCGTCACTAAAAGTATAAAAACTCGTCACTAAAAGTTTTAGTGGCCGTCGAATTGGTCGCCACAAACTGTCACTAAAAAGTCTGTCACAAATAGTATTAGTGACGATTATTGGCTGACTGTCACCAAAAATACTTTTTAGTGGCGATCGGATGTGACAGTCACAAAAAATTTTTTAGTGACAACCACAGTCCTCCGCCACTAAAGTCATATTTTGTGACGGTTATGGCTGTCACAAATAATGAGTCTTTAGTGACGGCCACCGCTGTCATAAGTAATGAATTTTTTTTTACGACTTTGCTGGTTGTCACAAATGATAAGATTTTAGTGATAGTGTTAGTCACCACAAAATGAACGTTTTTTAGTGACTAGATTATATTGGCCATCACAAAAGAAGACATTTTTAGTGACCACTTTTTGTTGGCCGTCACAAAAAATGATTTTTATAAAATTTTCCCACAACCACTACGTATTTTTCTATATTTTAAACCCTATTAATTTAATACATTGCATCCAAAATAAACACCATTCTAATCATCAAGAAACTTAACAAAACAATTTTAATCAATTAATAATTGACGAGCGCTTTACATTTACATTGTCATAAAAAAAATATGTCTAACAATTTACATTCACATTATCATAAAAAAAAGACATCTAGCACTTTACATAAAAAAGAAACATCAAACAATTAAGTCTACTCAATTATTATTTATAATCCTTCCTGCCCTAACATCTTCCATAAAAGCTTTAAAAATTGATTGTCTTTCTTTGACTTGGTCCAATTCTGTCAACAACGCTTCATTTTTCTCTTTCAAAAGTTACATTTCATTTTTCAAATCATTATTATGTTGTCACATTTGTTCTAGTTCTATAACAAACTCATGACGAGATGGAATCTTTCCAATGACAGAAGAAGGAGTTGGTTCGAATCTATACCCACGAACACGTCCATGTCTTTCTCGTTCCATTACTTCAGAAAAAATTTCATTTTCATCAATAGCTTGAGAAGGTACTTCCTCAACTCTTTGGGTTACTAAAGATTGAATTTTGTTCTGAAATTTGATAATAAATAAAATAGATATGTTATAACATAATACTAAAATATATATCACAATAACAACATAAACTGTTTAAAATAAAATTTACCACTATTTCTTTTGACGTGGAATCAACCATTGACCCGTCTTTTTTCTTGTGTGTCACCTTGAACATTTCCCATGCACACGGTTCGTGGCCTAATATTTCAGGCTGTATTAAATAGACAAGTTAATCAACAAAAAAAAAAAAAATTGTTAATGAGAAAGATGTATAAATAACTTAAATTATACCTGTTCAGCTCTAAGTCGAGCAAAACTTCTAGTGCCTGTGGTTTTAGTCATTGTTTGCTTTGACCGATTAGACTTATTACGAGCACAAGAAACCTATATGTAAGACCAAATAAAATAATCATGTTTTAAATAATTAAAATGACTTGTGCATAAAAAAAGTAAAGGGTATAGAATATCTGAAACTCACGTGAGCTCAATCAAGTGACAAATTATCTCCATTGTCCTTGGTTGACTGTTGTTGGAGTAAACTTAATTCGATCATCATCATTATCATATGCATCATAATAGTCAACCTTCAACTTATATATATGGTTTGTAAAAGCCCTTCTCATCTTTCTAAAGATCCAATTTTTTTTTTACTTCGTTTTCTTCAAATTCAAATTTTTCCTACACAAGTTAAAAGAAAAAGTTGTTTGAAACATTATAAGTCATGAAGAACGATTTAATACAATATCATATAAGTATAATATAGAATAATTATTAATCTTACCAGTACATAAGAATACATTTTATTCTTATTGTCTTGTGGAACATCTTCCCAACGCTTGCAAGAAATTGGTGCATTTTCACATATTTTAACAATCTTGCCAATATGACTTGCAAACACATTAGCATTTGATCCAATAGCTTGACCATAATTATTGAATTTCAATGGCAATTTTTGACCAGGAACCAAAGATGTTAGTATTTTATTCTTTGTTTTCCCTCGACCTCTTTTTTTGCATTAGATAATGATGATCCTATACAATAAATATATGATAAAAACTAATAATTATTTTATCATTTTATAGATGAGAAAACCAAACTATTAAAACATAGCTAATTATTTTTTACCAGTGCAACTTTGTCTTGTAGATGGATCAAAATTAGGTGGTGTAATGAGAGTTTGTTCGTTGGTTTCAGCTATATCCTCCATTGACTACAATATTATAAGAATTTGTTATTTTGAGTAAGGTGCTGCTTTCACTAATAGTCTCAGATTGTCCTCAATAGACTCTGGTAGAAATTCGCCTGGCCGCATATAAAGCATTATAATTAATTAATTAAGCATTATTCCTTATCCTCCCCACTCCCACAGTCCCACCAATACCAATATAGATTCATTTATCTTTTCCCCCATTTTTCATAAAGCCACTCATTCTCCCTTTTCAAGTGTATGAGGTTTTTTGCTTTCAAAAACAGACTAAAGAAAGATCATATTTATAAATAGTTGTTCCTTAGCTTCTTAAGATGTCTTAATGAACGGGAAGACAAGCATAAGACAATAACAACAACAGGCAGCATTATTGTACTAATTGTATTAACAAATATTCCATTAGATGCTATGAAGCTTAATTGAAAAAGAAACTAATCGAATATGAGAGCATGCAAGGGCAACAGTTTGAAGGAAAAAGACATGTTTCTTTATAGGAAATGCCATTGATGGTAATCACATGCACTTGTACCTTATAAAGAACAAATTTAAACAATATCATAGATTTTTTCTACAGAAAATACCATGAAATGCAAGTTCTAACCAAAGCTGGTAATTGTTGACATGCCTCAAATCTAAGAAAAAGATCTCTATAACAAAACATTGGGCCTTGCACCAAAAAATTCCAATAATAAGATGACTAATAGCTTCAAACTCAAAAGAGAAAGCATTCATATTAAACATCATCTCTAACTTGAGCATTCAGAATCATGACAAAATTTATTTAGATCCCTTTACACATTAACTTTCATTTTTTGAATAAGATTTATAGAACATAGCCAAATTATACACAGGATCTTCCTTGTTCTTAGATGCTCCCTCAAATTTGCTCCGAAAATATAGAAGCCTAGAACCAACTAAAAGAGGCAGAGGATTCATCCCCACATCATTCCAACATAGTGACACCACTTTCCAATGAATGATAAAGGTAGTCAAGCCAATTAGAAGGCACTTTTCAAATCTATGGTTATAAAAAGTATGAAAACTATGGCACCAAATTTTTACCAATCATGTCAACAAAATCGCTTCCCGTTGGTCAAATTAAACTAAATAAATTCTAATTCACAAATCATTTTCATATAACAAATAACTATTAGGTAAAATAATGCTGGACAAATAAAAAACAAAATTTGTTCAACTAACACACTGTAACAAAATATAAAATATGTTCTCTGCTGTAATAAAATCAGAGATAGACCTGCTGGAGCCAAAGGTCGCAATGGAGACGGTGACGGTGTTGAGGCAACGGATGTAACAACGACGTTGAGGTAACAGATGCGACAGTGACGTTGAGGTAGCGGATGCGGTGGAAGCAGTGACAGCGTTGAGGTAACAAGGAGGTTGAGACGAAGACAAAGCTGGAGCTGGAGACGGAGAAAGAGATGGAGGCAAGATGCTGCGGCGAAGGAGACGAAGGCGATGGGGAATGAATGAGGTGGGAGAGAAGGAGACAGAGAGGGAAATGGAGGTGGGAGAGATGATGGTAACAAAAAGATATTTTGTTTATTTTTAAAGTTTTATAAATAATTTTAAAATTTAAAAGTTATTTTTTAACTTTTTTTTATATTTTGAAAGAAAAAAATAAACAAAATATCTTTTTCTGTTTTTGTAAATTTTAGATATTTTTTAAACTTTTGTTTATATTTTAAAGAAAAAGAAAAATAAAAAAATATATTTTTATTTTTTTGTAAATTTTTTAGTAGTAAAAAATATACTTTTTAAGAATATTGAAAGAATAATGAAATAAAAACATACTTTGTTTTTAATTATTAATTATATTTTATATTTAAAGAATATAAAAATATATTTTTTTCAGAATAAGTATATTATTAATAATTAATTATAAAAGTCTATTAAAATAAAAATATACTTTTTAAGAATATGAAAAGAAGAATGTTATTAAAAAATTAAAACATAATAGAAGAATGTTATTAAAAGTGAAAATGTTTTTTTATTAATTATATTTTATATTATTGTACTTTTTTATATTAATAATTTACTTTTAATGACTGTCAAACCTAGTCGTCACAAATAAATATATTAAAGTTATGCCAAAAACTTTTAGCGGCCACCATGTTTGGTTGCCATAAATAATCCACTTTTAGTGCCTACCACATTATGTCGTCACAAATAGTCATATTTTAGTGGCCACAAGCCCCGTCCTTCACAAATAAGCATAATGACTCAAACCCCTTTCTGAAGCTTTTAGTGACGGCTACTTCTAGTGATCATAGATAATATACTTTTAGTGACCGCCAATTCTGGCTGTCACAAATAATGAATCTTTAGTCGCCATCTTTGGTGGCGGTCACAAATAAGCTTGTTGAGTGGGTTCTACATCCCTAAGCTTTTAGTGGCCGTCGTGTTCGACTCTCACAAATACTCCACCTTTAGTGGCCGCCCATTCTGACCCTCACAAATAATCTTGTTTTTGTTAAAAATAATCCACTTTTAGTGGCCGCCACACATGGCCGCCACAAATAAATAAACTTGCTAGAGTGGGTTCCATATCCCTAAACTTTTAGTAGCAGCCATGTTCAACTGTCACAAATACTCCACCTTTAGTGGCCGCCATCCATGGTCGTCACTAATAATATACTTTTGATGGCCACTCGACCCTCACAAATAATCTTGTTTTTGTTAGAAATAATATACTTTTAGTGACTACCAATTCTGGTCGTCACAAATAATGAACTTTTAATGGCCGCCTTTGGTGGCCGTCACAAATAAGCTTGTTAGAGTGGTCCCACATCACCAAACTTTTAGTGGCCACCATGTTCAGCTGTCACAAATACTTCACCTTTAGTGGCCATCACTAATAATGTACTTTTGGTGGCCGTCCATACCGACGCTCACAAATAATCTTGTTTTTGTTAGAAATAATCCACTTTTAGTGGTCGCCACACATAGCCATCACAAATAATCTTTTTTTAGTGACTATAAATTTCGCCCCTCACAAAATAAACATGATTGAACCCGAAACTCTTAGTGGCTGTCACAACCGGCTGTCACAATAGTGCACTTTTAGTAGCCACAAGTTGTGGCCATCACAAATAATGAGCTTTTTAGTGGCTAATTTTTTTGACCGCCACTAAATATGTCTATTTAGTGACAAACAGTTTATGACCGCCACTAATAGTTGTATTTGTGACAAATATATTTTGGCTGTCACTAAAAGTGGCCACTAAAAACTACTTTTCTTATAGTGTATAACATTTTAATAATTTTTATATTAATAATAAGGTATAATTTAGTGAAGTTATTAACCTCTTTTGTTATGACAAGTAGAGTTAAAAGGTGCAGACATCTAATCAAGTTATGCATCAAGTGAACTACGTGTAACCATTGTTGAAATATTTTTCGTGATGTATATATCAAGTTATATATGAATTATTTTTAGAATTGAAATAAATTTTAAAAATTTATATTTAAAAGATATAAATACAAGACATGTTTTAAATATTTACTTCTTGCAGCATTACTTCCAAGGGAGAGTCCTCCCGAAACAACCAGTAGGTCGACGATCCCGAAATGAGCTATCTTTTCGAGAAGGCTTTCTCAGGTTCGGAGCAATTCCCCCAGGAGGTTGCCATTTCTTTGGGACTAGCTTCCCGATCCTGCATGTCTAGGTCTTTGCTTGGTCGAGCCAAGCTCCTAGGAGGATTTTTTAGGGGGCACACGTCTCTAATTAGCACTACCTTGAGTTGTTCCGTAAAAACGCGTCTCACTTGTTTTAGGCCCTCTTCTTTTTGGAGGACCTTTTGATAGAATTGTTTAGTAATGACACCACACGCACAAGATAGGGGTGAATTAGGTGATTAAAAATTTTGGTTTAACTAGACAACTTTTTGTCTAAGGTGAGAATTTAATTAGGGCAAAAATGATGATTGATAAAAATGCTTGACAAGATAAATGTAATAAAAATAAATGCAAATAAGACGCAATCAATTTTTGAGATATCTTTTGCAATGAATCCTCACCTTAGGCATGGGTTCTAAGATGGGATGACTTGGGTTTGGAACTTGAAATGGAGAGGACCGCTAACAAAATGAGAATTGTAATTTTTTGATGAGCTTACCGAGCTAATTTTAAATGGGTGTATCAAGAAGGCAATCGTGGACATGATTATCTGGAAGTTTAACATTTTGAACATATATTCTGTTAATTTTTTATGTCTTCAAATGGAACTATTAGAAATTGGTGCTTGGAAGGTAACATGTCTCTTTTTAATTACAAGTGTTTAGCTACTCCTAAAGTTGAACTTTTTACAAAATTAATTGTGATGTCTCATAGAGAAAAGCCAATTAAAAAAAGAGAAAAAAGCCCAAATTCACTTTTTAATTAAAATAATAAACAAAATTGTATATGGGAGACATAATTTCCCAAACGTCTCAGGGAGACAGTCTCCTGGAACTTGCACGAAGCAAGCAAGGAGACGACAGCCGCAACAGTAGGCGGCAGTGAAGCAGGCGTGTGGCAACACTCAGTTCATGAAATCTTTCATTCTTCTTTTTTATTACTGTTTATAGATGTTGAGAACTGTCAAAATATTATAGAAACGAAAAAAATACTTCACTACCGAATATAATAATCAAAGTTTTGTTTCTATCACAGGGATGGCAAGGAGGGGAACGGCTTTCCTCAATGTAAATCCAAACTGCTCCTCCATATCCATCTTCTCCGGCGTAGTTCCTGGAGGTAGCTTCCAGTTGAAGGACTGAAGAATCGAAGCCAACATCAAATGGATCATCCGAATGGCCAGCGGCATGCCGGGGCACATTCTTCGACCAGATCCAAATGGAATATACTCAAAGTCCCGGCCCTTATAGTCCAAGCTAGAGTTTAAGAATCTCTCCGGCGAAAACGAAGAAGGGTCCTCCCAGTGCTTGGGATCTCTTCCGATGGCCCAAACGTTCACTAGCACCTGAGTGTTCTTCGGCACAACGAAGCCCTGCAATTCGACGTCGTTTCTTGCTTTGTGGGGCAAGAGAAGGGGGGCGGGTGGGTGGAGCCTCATCGTCTCTTTCACCACTGCCTGGAGATATGGAAGACGGTCCACGTCAGATTCCTGCATTTGTCGGTCGGCTCCGATGGTTCCGATGATCTCGTTTCTTGCTCTTTCCAGAACATCTGGCTTTCGGAGAAGCTCCGCCATTGCCCATTCCGTTGTTATAGAAGATGTATCGCTTGCAGCAATAAACAAATCCTGATATTTAATTGTGAAAAGAGTTAGTGGCACCCTTTGCTTATAATTGAAGAGTTGAGTATATGATTCCCTGACTTAGGTTAATTGTCAATGGAAGAATTATTAGTGTGTTATTTTTTAAGTTTTTAGGCCCTGTATTTGAACTCTATCCAGGAGATAGTTCAGTAAACAAGAAGTGACTATAAAAATAAAAAATACTCGTCACCCTCACATTTATAGTTGTGTTAGGAGTCGAAACTTATCTGTTGGGTTTCTTAATTTATCTCTCATGCTGAAATTGTAGGGTCAAACAGCGAGAGAAGTTTATAATAGTGCGTTAAAAAAAATAAAAAAGAGTTGAATATATGATAATTGATAACACCTAAATTTAGTGTCTATCCAATCATAAAACAAAATCAAGTGTCTATTACATTTTTTCTCTATCAATATATCTTTTAACTAAGATATTTGGCTTATGATCATTTCAATGACTTCATCTTTAATGTCGCTTGTACTACTATTTTAACGATAAGCCTTGATCCCATTTAATTGGTCATCCAAAATAAAATGAAATTCATAAATAATTATTATAAAAATTATTTAGAATGATAAATAATGACAATGATAATTTTTAGAGGATTGATCAGGACCGGGTGTCTGTCACTATATATTACTATTTATAGATCCACTTCTAATTCTCCTCCCAAGAAAAAGACAATCACCTTTTGACATGTGTTCCATTCCATCAATCAAAGAGTGTCTAATGTCTTAGTATTATGACTAATTATAATACTAAGATATTATAATTAAAATTAACTATAATATTTGAAAAAATATTATAATATTATAATATTTGATTGATATTATAACATCAATCAAAGTGTGTCACTAAAGAGTGTCCAAAGGTGGGGAAATAAACCCCACCTTTGGAAGAGTCTTACGCCTTGTGTACTTTGTGCTCCTTCTTAACAACATCATTTGTTGAAAATTCTATGTTTCTCACCTAGGTGATCATTGAGGCATAGGAAAATTTTAATTTAATATTTTTTTATTTAACGACAAATTTATTCCATCCTTAAATAATTTTAAATTAAGTTTTAATTTTATTTTTTTTGTCACTAAATTAAAAAATTAATAAAAAATTTAAATTAAAAATTATATTTTAAAATTAAAATCACAAAAAATTATTTAGTGACAGGCGTACACGTCGCTAAATTTTAAAAATATTAAAGATTATTTAGTGACGGATCTTTCTGTCGTTAATTAGTAACGAAAAATTTCATTGCTAAATTATGTGACTAAAAAGTATTTTTCTTATAGTGAAGAACGACAACTCCTTTTCATGAGAACTCTTTGACCATTCTTCTTTCTACCTTTTTCGTCGATCTTTACATCTTTTCTTCTCCATAAACGCATTATGTCATTTCTTAAAGTCTAATACTAGTTTTATATTTAATAGAAAAAAACATATTTTTTATTTTTTTTCTAATTTTATGTAGAAATAGAAAAATGGAAACAAAATTGAAAATTGGAGATAATAAACAAAAAAGCATTCTCCACAGATAAATAGGCTTTTAGCTTCCTCCGCGGTCTTTACCCAAGGCCCTGTCAAGGGTCTATAGGTTAAATTCTCAGTAGGTAGCTCTCTACACACACACATTCTCTAACCCACACAAGTATTTTAGTGCTCGCCATTTAACTCTTCTAAATACTAACTTGATCTTAGATGTTATTTGAGAGGACAAAAAACCAACCTTTACAAAAATTTGACACTTAGTATACTTGGTGCTCATCCAACAACACCAAGGATCTATATTAACTGGTCAATTATTTAATAGTATTATTATATGTAAAATTGAATTTGCTAATATCTATAAATTAACTAAAGAAATTAACGATAAGCACACAAAATAAATCATAAAATTAATTTTCCCGCGAAAAGTAGCATATCTTACCATTATCACGGGTTTGATAGTTATAGGGTTAAAATCTGAGCCATCTTCTTCACACTGATCCAGAAGAGCATCCAAGAAATCTCCTTTTCTGTCGTTCACCGAATCAGAACCTCTATCTCTCAAACGCTTCTCAATGACTTCGTCAAATATCTCATGAAGCCTCCTATACGCAGGCCTTACACGCCGCTTCAGTCCCTGCAAGTCAAGCCGCCGGAGCAATGGAAAATAGTCGGAGAGGTTGAGCTTCCCGGCGTACCGCGTGATCGTCCATACCAGGTCCTTGAACTCATTCGCCGAGTCAAAGTCCCGGTCGACTATGTCGATCGAGAAAATGGTGTTGGAGATCAAATTTAGAGTCATCCCAAAAGCCGCCCGGCCGATATCCACTGGATCCGCCGAAACGGCGTGGCGCTTTATGTGGGAGACGAGTTCCTGGGCCTTTCGTTGGCGGAGGTGCTGGAGCTGGCTGAGCTTCTGTGCGCTGAACATCTGGGTGGCGCAGATGCGGCGGCGGCTGCGCCAGGAGTTGTCGGGGGGGACCCAGGCTATGGTGGCGTCGGGGTTGGGCTGGCTGGCGACGGAGGCTGGGACTGGGCGGCTGGAGAAGCTGTGGTCGTGGGTTTGGAGGATGGCTTTGGCGGCTTCGGCGGAGGACGCGACGATCGTGGTGAAGGAGCCAAGTTTGAGGGTCATGATGGGGCCATAGATTTTGGAGAGGTCGGCCAGGGATTGGTTTGGGCGAGGGCCCAGGCGGTGGAGGGAGCCTATCAGGGGAACACCGGCGGGACCCGGCGGCAGCTTCTTGGAGGAGGAGCGGCGGAGCAATGGGTTGAAGAAGAAGAACCAGAGAATTGAGATGCAGATGAACAAAATGTACAGTTCCATCTCTCTCTCTCTCTCTCTCTGAGAATCTGAGATGACGCTACAATGTTGAGGAGTTTGCCATTGCAAGAGCAGTCTATAATCTATATATACATCTCCTCCTGTGAAGTTACCCACAGGCAAGAGACTGTGAGTCAAGCTCTCTCTTTTAAAAGTATAATAATAATTTTAGTTTAGTTCTTTATTTTATGTAAATTTAATTTGATTTATTTATATGAGACAATAAAAGGTAAAGCGAAATAGAATGAGAAGTCAGCGATAATATATGAAACAAGTCAATCAAGCCCAAATTTAAATTCTCCATGTTTGAAAATTGGACAACCAATCCAATTAAACCGCTAATAATAAACTAATCATCCTTCCTTTTAACATATTTTAAACTGTTAAAGAGTTCCTTTTACGTTGAAGTTTGAAAATTTGCAACAGATCAATTCAAATGGAGAATTAAACTGTTAAAGAGTCCTGTTACGATTACAGTTCCATCACGCCATTGACGACAAGAGCCCCCCAACTCCACAAGTCTATCAATTATTTTTTAATATTAAATAATAAATAATAATATATTATTTAAATAGAGAAATTTCTTAACTCTCTAAATTTATAAATTATTTTTTAATATTAAATAATAAATAATGAGAAGTCATTTAGATGAAGAGATTTCTTATTTCCTATATTCACGAATTATTTTTTAGTATTAAATAATAAATAATGAGATGTAAACTAATAAAGCAATAAAAGAAAAAAAAGACAAGAGATGATATTATTTTAATAGGACAATTTGATAAAACGATTTTCTTGGGAGAAATCCACGCTGATTTGAGCATTAAAAAAAATAAAAATAAATTAGTACCTTTTATTTTACAGACCTAATTGTTGACTTTATATTTTTTGTTTATTCAACTTTTACATATTTAGATATTTTTTTTTCTATATTATCAATTAAAAATATTTATTTTCTAAACTTGAAAACAAAATTTAATTAGCGATTTTGTAACTCTAAAAAAAAGTAAAGTAAATTTTAAATAACTTTTAATTTTTATTTATATTATTAAAATTTCGCCATATCACAACTCACGAGTTGGACCAGTTCTAACCTAATTCCACTGGTTGTTTGCACATATTTATTTATATTAATGCTCATACTTTTTGAGATAATTATTTGGTATAATTTTTAGTATTTGTGTTCTCAATTATGTTAGGAGAGATAAATCACAGATTAGGTATTGGACTCTTACGTATGACGAAGATCAAATTCATAACTCACTAATTAAATTGATACCAATATATTACTCATCCGATCAATCAATCTATGCCTTGAAGCTTAAACAAAACATTGACAGGTGAATTTAAAATGAAGGAATACTGCTCTCATGCAACCATCAATGGGTGGCTTGGATTACAATTCAGGACTATTCTTTAGGAGTAATTTTTTCAAGTTTTTTTTTTTATTAAATAGTAAAAATAGGCAATGAATTTGTATTAAAATATAAAAAAATTATTAAATTTTAATTTATAATTAAAAAATTATTAAATTTTAATTTAATATATAATTTTATAATTGACTTCTTCTTCAATTCAGGACTCTTTTTCGATTTTTTTTTTGGGCCTGTCTCCAAGACTTTAAAAGCAACAAATATTGTATTAAAATGTAGAATTAAGAAAGTTGTGTATGGCATGTGGCATTATTTAATTTATTTTGGAGTTCAATTCCTTTAGCGTGTGTGGCAGTCAGTTGAATTAAAATGTAAGAGGCTGACTGTCATTTGGTCTATGCGTGGCGATGCATGGTGCTTGTCACTAATTTATTAAAGTGGAATAATTTATGTAAATTGCGTAATGTTGCTTCCTCGCCAAAGGATTGACGAATGTGGGTGAGTTTGGTAATGTCGGAGCTGGTCTTGGTGATCAGAGTGGGGGTGATGGTACCTGCAAAGATTTTGATGATAAAGTGAGTAAAAAAAAAAATTTAGTTGGCAGGATGTTAATGGGTTAAAAAAATTATATATATCTCAAAAGGTAAAATTTCTTAGGCCCACAACTCAGCTTCAAAATTTTTACATGAAGAGTTAATAACGAAATTCAATAATCAGAATTGAATCAAAGACTTTTCACCGATTATATAATGGTTATAGTCCACACTCCTCATGTATGTGCTCATCCCCAACCGTTCACTTATACCCGTAAGGGCAAAAAATTATACCTTAACGTGTAAACAGGTTGAGAAAAAAAGAATTTTTTTCACATGCAAACAAGTCTCGGATGTTGTAGTGGGATGGGGTGGAAATATTCGAGGTCGACCAGAGACTCTAAAGAAAGTGATGTGTTAACGGGATTTTTATTAAATATTATATTAAATGTCAACAAAATCTGCAGTTGGCGTGAGAATATTATAGGTACAAAGATGACGGTGATTGGCAGGTACGTACGAAATTGGACTGGAAGGCTGATGGAAGTCTTGGACCTCCATCGCTTAGCGTGTGTGGCGGCCGGTTATTTGGTCTATGCGTGGCGATGCACGATCTTTGTTTGTTACTAATTTATTAAAGTGGAATAATTTATGTAAGTTGCCTAATAAATTGATTATTACACCTTTTTAGTATGGCGGGACCCGGCGGCAGCTTCTTGGCGGAGCAGCGGCGGAGCAATGGGTTGAACTTGAAGAAGAAGAAGAAGAAGAAGAAGAAGAAGAACCAGAAAATTGAGGTCCAGATGAGCAGAATGTACAGTTCCCTCTCTCTCTCTCTGTCTCTCTGAGAATCTGATATGACGCTGCAATGGAGGTTGCCATTGCAAGAGCAGTCAGGAAATTATATATATATATATATATATGTGTGTGTGTGTGTGTGTACGTATAAATTATCATTTTATGAACATACAGATAATTTTAGTTTAGTTTAGAGATTGTGAAGTTACTGTTAGAGTCTAGAGATTGTGAGTCAATCTTTTTTAAGTATAATTTTAGTTTAGTTTTTTATTTTATGTAAATTCAATTTTATTTAAATTATTAAATGCAATATATTTAATTAATTCTTAATTTTAAAATCTAACATTTATGTATCCCTTGCATAATAGAAATATATGTATATATTTTTTTCCTTAATTACATTAGAAAAAAATAGTATAAAAATAGTTGGAGAAGTGTCCAATTTGGCTGCTGAATTACTTTTAATAGTTCTCAAGGCCTATTAACAGTACTAATAAGAAGAATTACAAATTTAATGAATTAACCATTGCACCGTCTTATATCTGTCGTATTCTAACTAACTCAAAATTCTTTTAAATAAAATAGCAATGAAGTTGGGGTAACATGTCTTAGATGACACTTCCGATCACAATTTGATAAATATATTGCATTAAATGCACCTTGTCTCAATTAATGAATTCATATGAGTTTGAACAAATAGTATCTTAAGAGTTTTATAATTCTTTAGCAAATTAAAATTGTATTCGCCTCTAATACCATAATATATTTTCTGGAGAGATGAGTCGTTAAATCCTATTCTTAGAATGAAATAAATATAATTACCTACCCATCTTTTGAATAATCTCAAATTCGTAATATTATTGAAGGAGATACTAACTTATGGAGCCTTGTTGAAAAGCCATTCCAAAGAATTATACTAATCTTCATACACAATGATAGTATTAATTTTTTTTTTTTTGTTTTAACTCTCCAATCACTTTCTTCAAATGATCATTGAGGTAGATTGACAAGCCATTTAATTGTTAATTGTTTCAAACAATGATATCATAGACTATTGTCATTGGTCTCAAAAACAACAAGGTAGACAGGTATTAGGAACCACCACTCGAAAGAATTGTGGTACATTAAAGTCAAGGTGATAAATTTGATAATATTTAACAGTTTTGTTCTACTACCCAATCCAAAATTTTAATTTAATTATGCTCAGGTTTTTTATATAAAATATCTATAATTGTGATCGTTTTTTACACAAATATCTATAATTAAGATTTGTTTTCTATACTTGTTTAAATATATTAATATATATACTTAAATATGATTATAAACATTTAAATGTATAGATTAATATTTTGTAAAAAAAATCATTCAGCAAAAAAGAAAAAAATTAACCGAGTCCGGCCTAGTTTGAGTCCTTGGGCTTTGCTGGAATTATTCATTGAGAACACACCTTTGTGACTAATCTAACACATAAAATGTGAGGCTAGTTGTAATAACTCGAAAATTTGAAGATAAATAATAAATATTAATTTTAACGTTTTAGAGTAATTGGTAATTTATAGAATATTTGTGATTTAAAGAAATTTAAAAGAAGATATTAAATTTATTATATTTTTAAATGAGGAAGTGATCGAAAATTTGTAGAATTTCTAGAATTTAAATTATTAAGTGATTAAGATAAATCAAATACTATAAAAATTAATATGTATATATATAAAATAAAATAATTAAATAATTAACTAAAAGAAAATATTGCAAATGGGAGCAAGTTGCTGTGCGTGATTTGTTCCCAATATAGATAAGTACACCATATACATATATATAATATTATCACATATTATATCAATGGCATAATATATATATATATATATACTAATGTAATATAGTGTGTGTGTGTGGGACGTGTGGCGCGCTGGTAGCATGCGCTGCCTTCATTTCTTTTCTCAGCTTTTGTTTTCCTTATTTTTATATAAAATGGTCAATCAAAATGGGATAAATCCGTGTGTATTGGGAGCTTAAATGTGGCTGAAATTGGTTTAAAAGTCAAGATGTTGTAAGATAATTAAATGGGATTTGATAGCTTAAATGATGGCCATTAGGATTGGGGAAAAGCTTAGTGGCCAAGACGCTCAAAGGAGTATAAATAGGGATGAAAATTTACAAAGAAAGAGATTGGAGAATGGGGAGGTTGCGAGCAGCAAAGGGAGAGGAAGGAAAGAAGAATTGGGGAGGCGCACCGTAGCTGGGAAATAGAATAAAAGTGAGAAAATTAAGGAATTTTTGAGATTATTTAGTTTTTAAAATATTTTGGTAAGTGGGTTAAATTATTAAAAGTATTATATTTTTAAATTACGAATTTTTCACGACTAAATTATGTGGATTACGCGGTTAGATTTAATTAATTTAAGTCATAACTCTATTAATTACAGTAAAACGTTTTACTTCGCATCGGGAGCGTAGAAAAGTCAAGAATCAACCTTTTGCAGGCAAGCTCCTAACCTTCTCCTCTCCTCATGATCTTTATTTTCTGCGAGAGTTTTCGTTATTTCTGATATTTTAAACCCTCTCTCCCCTTGACTCAGTTCCACACTTTAATAATAATAATCCGCATGGTAACTACCATATGACTTATATTTTATTAATGGGTTTATTGTTAATGGATTGAGTTAAACAGTGATGTCATGGTGTCGTTCATTTAGACCGTCACGGAGCCTCGTATCGCTCCACTTCTTTTGGGAATGATGCCAAACCCATTGAGGCTAGGTTCTTAGAAGAGTTGATTATAGTTTAATTTGATTATGTTAATAATTTGTTATGAATGTGGAGATGATTTTCTGTGTATGAGAAGAGACGAGAACATGAATGACATAATGGTGTTTATGTTGTTATAGATAAAGTGAGCAAAATGATGAGTTTAAGTGACTAAGTTTAATGTTGTCTACTGTGTGTATTAAAGGTATGGGGTACAAAGCCATTGACTGTTGACCGTGGGTCATGGCAATTGATGGCTAGATATATGGGCGTCAGTCATTGGTTGTTACGATAAACGCTAGACGGGCTAATAGAGCTAGTACTACCAGATTCTCGCATTGACTTGAGCATATCATGATATGTGTGCTGCATAGGGCTTGGGTTGTATTCACTATTGGGACATGCTTTGTGTGTGATGAGATGCTTGAGCAATTGCATGACTCAGTTGGTCCAAGAGTCGATTTGGGTTCTTTAGGTGAGCTGGTGCATTTAGAGTATATCATATGTGTGAATTCCTATGTGGGCGTAACTTGGCCTGATGCTTGGTTTATGGGGGTCTTGATATCATGTTTATGCTACTTAAGCCATTGCATTTCTTATTTGTTGCATTGCATGGTAAGGGTGTGAGTCCGAGGGAAAACCTTAGAGATTAGCTCGGGAGAAGCCTGAGGGAGCTTCGACACGGCTATGATATGGATGGATTGTCAGGCACAGACCCAGTACAGTAGCTGGGGAGTTCGAGTTCTGAACTTAAGGTTGAATGGTTTCATACTATGCACATGTTATGAATGTCAGGAAAAGTCGACCGAGGTCAAGAAAAGGCGGGTCTTTATGGATTATGATATGGTAGCCTATGTTAGGCTACAACAGGTTTGTATGTGGGACTTAGGCCCGAATGTGTGTCTTATGTGGGCCTCGAGGACCGTTATGTGCAAGTTCTTTATGTTATGCATTCAGGGTAGAAGCTCGTATAGTTCATGGCATGGTGTGTTGTTGCATTGGTATGATTTGCATGGGGTGTCATGGGAAGAGTCTTATCTTCAACCGACCGCCTTTCTTTCATGAGCTTGCTGAGTCTTGTGACTCAGGTTTGATTTCCATCATTCCAGGTAAGAGAATTGTCCGATGTATCAAGTTCGCTAGACGGAGTTGGGTCTAACTCACCGAGTCATGATAACAAGTGCAGAGCTCTCCCGAAACTAGGTCCTGGATGTCATTGTGCAATGTTTATAATTTTGAATTAGGTATATGTTTATGTAAGAACGACTATGAGATGCTACGTGAATAAAAAAAAAAAAAAAGGGCGTGATTTAAATAAAGGTGGTGTTTGAGTTGTAGTTGCGTTATTGTTCGATATCATTTAAGTAGTGACCCTCTCCAAGAAGCAGGTCGTTACTCTAGTTTTTCATTTGATAACTTTTGTTTAGAGAATTAAATAAACTCATATTAAGTAAAATTTTATAGATATTTACCATGAAATTCATAAAAAGTATTACAAATATGTATTGTTTAAGCGTGTGTATATATATATATTTATTATTCTTTTTAAACTTGAAGCTTCTCCAAATCCAAATACAATTAGGAAAACAAGCTCCATATTAACCCATGCCTACTTGGATTATAATTTAAAATAACTAAAATTAAAAATATAAATAATTCTAGTGAAATTTGGATTATAATTTAAAATAATCAAATTTAAGAAAATATATAACTATACTAAAATTTGGATTTCAACTAATCCTCTATAAATAAATCCTATGGTGGAGTCTTTAACCACATTATTCCAACAACAAAAATTTCTCAATTCTCCTTTTCTCTTGAGCTATGGCATTCAGTTTTTAATTATTCGTTTTCTCTTTCTTGTTACTAGTATTCAAGTTTTTCACGTTTCTTCCTTTTTACCCAGCTCATGCTAATCCATTGTCAATGTGTCGCTTTGATCAAATATACGGTATATACCAATTGGGAGATTCAGTATCTGATATGGGTAAATCTAATTCATGAGTACAATTAGGAGATTCAGTATCTTATACGGTATATACCAATTAAGAGATGTAACTGGACGTTGTTCAAATGGATTGTTGATGATTGACTATTTGGGCATGCATTTTTTTTTTTTTGGTGTACTTTGTTTTTACCTTGCTTAATTCATTACTCAAATCATATATTCTAAAATTTTTGCAGCAATGGCGATGGACTTACCTCTCTTAGACCCCTAGACTCGTACATGAATACAGGTAAAGATTTTGGACATTGAGTAAATTTTGTAGTTGCTGGCTCTATAGCATTACCCATGGAGTTTCTAGCCAAAAAAAATATTTGAACTATGGTTACGTGAGTTCACTTGATGTACAACTTTCTATATATTATTAATGGGGGTATCAATTTTCTATCTTACTCCATTTTCTCTTAAATTATTGTTTTGCCCAATTTCTACCTTGTCTAGCGGTAAATTCTTTTTAAATTTATGCAAATATCTCCTTTTTGAATTAAGACAAAAAAAGGAAGAATTTTGGGTATTTCATAGTACTTTTTTTATAATAAAAAAAGGGGAGATTGTTGTTTTGCTCTTCGATTTTGTTTTGATAATGAAAAATTTCATTTGATTAATCCATTGTTAATTTTTTAATTTTTGTTCGTCAAATTTTTTTAATTTTTTTTAAAATTTAGCAATAGAATATTCTATCACTAAATGATTTTTAATATTTTTATTAAATTTTTGATTACTTAGCGACATAATATTCCGTTGCTAAATGATAAAAAAATTTAAATTATTTTTTATTTTTTTGGCTAAATTTTAATTTTTCATTTAATTTATTTTTATTTTTTAGTGACAGGTCTTGCATTTTTTATTTATTTATACTTTTTTTTTAGCAATGGGTGTGACTCTGTTGCTAAATTTTGCATCTTTTATTTATTTATTTTTATCTTTTAACGACGGGGTTATCCCATCGCTAAAGTTTATATTTTTATTTATTTTATTTTTATGTTTTAGCGACGGGTGACACCTCGTCGCTAAATTTTAACTTTTTATCTAATTTGTTTTTATTTTTTAGCGACAAGTTATCCTGTAGCTAAATTTTGTATTTTTTAATTATTTTATTTTATTTTTTAGTGACGTGTGTGACCTCGTCGCTAAATTTTAATTTTTTTAATTTTTTTAACAACAGGGGTTATCTAATCACTCAATTTTAATTTTTTATTTAATTAAATTAAAATTATTTAATGATGGAATATTCCATCACTAAATAATAAAAAAATTAAATATATAATTAAAAAATTAGATTAATAATTAGAAACTTTAGAAACGATACTAATCAGTCACCAAAAAAAGTAAATTAAAAAAATAAAATTTATTAATTATGTATTAAATAAAGATTAAAATTTATTCACGACAAGAGGTACTCTGTTGCTAAATAATTAAAAAAATTAAATAAAAATTAAATTTTTTTTAGTATTAAATGCATATTTTATGTATTTTATTAACAAATCAAAATATATAAATTGATATGATATTGTAAAATTTATAATAACAAATACGTCTTAAACCTATTTTTAATAAAATAAAACTTAAATATTTAAGAGATTAATTAATTACAACGTTTAAGTAGTACATTAGTTGAGTTAAAATTTACAACATTTATTTTTTTAAGTATTAATTTATAAATTTAAAAAATTTAATGTGACGATTCGGGAACTTTTCTCAATTTTTAATTTCAATTCAACCAAAATCATACATCACACCACAACGATTGAAGCTAGATAAATACGAAATAAATCACTCAGGGGCTTAATCATACATGATAATATCACACTATTCAAATCAGACGAACTACAATATCTGAGCCCCTGATCACATCTCGCATCTCACAGATCTTTTAGTCGAAATTGCCTTGTACATATAGCTATCTACAACTGACACGCTAAATAGACTAGCCACGACGTCAGCTTCCACACCTGAAATGATGGAAAAACAAGATGAGCCACAAAGGCTCAGCAAGCATAATAAAAGAATGGAGGTAAGGCTAGGCACAAATCCCTCACACTGGAACACATCCCACTATCAACAGGTAAGACAGACCAAAACCATAAATAACCATACTCGACAAAGGCCTTACTAGACAAAGTCAATCCATAAATAAACCACAATTGTGTACCCCTCGCTACATAACAATAATAAAGTTGGGAATACATGCCTCACCTAGAACACTCTCGCACAAAGTGCCATGCTGCATATAAAAATGCCATGCCATACTGTGCAACATAGAATAACCAGTGCTCAACATAAATATAACAATACACATAACGGTCCTTAGGGCCCACATAGTAAATGCACATCCTGGTACCCAAGTCCCATCATACAAACCTGCCACAGCCATAAATTGGCTGGCATAAAACCCGTGAGCCCGAGGCTCTCACAACACGATCAACACGAGCTCAAAGCTCTTATCACAGTCACATACCGGAGTCCTCGTGTCGTAGCTATCTAGAGCCCATCTCACACTCATAGCTATTGAGGGTCAACTCCATACCACAATCCACAATCACATACTATATCAAACGGTAACCATGCAATGCAACAGGTAATAAATGCAATGGCTCTTGCAAAATTAACGTAATGGCAAAACCCTCATAAGCCAAGCATCAGACCATGCTACGCCCACATAGAAACCCACATAGGCAAAATGCTCTAAATGCACATGCTCGCCTATCATACCCAAATTAGCACCCAACAGACCAATCGGGTTATGCCAATCAGCACACTTCCCCGTACATAGAAAGCATGACTCCCAATGAATGTAAGCTCAATGCCATGCACTGTAATGTCATGCAACATGCCACATAGTGACAGAGCCCGTCGACAATCCGTGATTAGGAACAACTGGTCAACAGCCGCCCTTGGCCTGATGATGGTTCTCTCCAGTGTCACAAACAGTTAACACGTTACCTCATAGGCTGATAGCTCACGCCGCCTATTATTATCACTCACGCCTACAGAAAACCATAACCACATCATGATAGGCACAACACCAAGGGTGGGTGTTCGACGGTACCAGCTTGCCTGACCCGTCTATAGTCTATAGTAACAATTGATAACCAACGCCCATACATCCAGCCATCAATTGCCACGACCTAACGATCGACGGTTAGTAGCTGTATATCCCACACCCTACAACTCACACAAGTAAATCCCAAAACTCCCGGTTACAACAACTCACCCCGAAGGGTAACCACAACCACCACTGACTCACTAAGAACCTAACCCCAACCAAGGTCGGCATCATTCCCAAGGAAGTAGGGGCGATACAATACCTCATAAACATTTACAGAATTAAACCCCGGAAGTCTCTTATTTAATTTAACAAAATTTGGATATTAATTAACTATAACGTACACAATTAAGTTCTATAACCAAATCAGGTTGAGGAAGGATATAGAGTTTATAAATAGAATGAGAATCAAGAAGGGAGTAAAGAGCTTGTTGATGATGCGGTGGCCGATCACACTCTTCTGCCTCTGCCACTACAAAAAATTGATTTTTAGCGGCGATTTTTTTGTGGCAGTTTCTAAAATCACCTCAAAAAATGGAATTTTGCAGCGGTTTGTAAACCGCCACAAAATACTATTTTAGCTGCGGTTTTTTTAACATTTTGCGGCGGTTTTCAAAAACCGTCGCAAAATTCATTAAAACATTCAATTTTACAACAATTCTCAAAAAACCATCGCTAACTTTAGAAAATAATTAAATAATTAAAAATAAAATTTAATTTAGTGGCAATTTTTAAAAACCGTCGCTAAATTAAAAAAAATTAAATAATTTATAATTAAAATTAAATTAACATTTGCGGCAATTTTTAAAAATCGTTGCAAAATTCATTAAAAAATTTAATTTAGCAGCGGTTTTGAAAACAGCCGAGAAATTAAAAAAATAATTAAATAATTTATAATTAAAATTAAATTATAATTTCATTAAATAATTTAATTTAGCGGCGGTTTTCAAAATCGCCGCTAAATTTAAAAAAAATTAAATAATTTATAATTAAAATTAAATTATAAATTCATTAAAAAATTTAATTTAGCGACGGTTTCTAAAAACTGCCGCTAAATTAAAAAAATTAAATAATTTATAATTAAAATTAAATTAATATTTGCGACGATTTTTAAAAACTACCGCAAAATTTATTAAAAAATTTAATTTAGCGGCGATTTTCAAAACTGCTGCTAAATTAAAAAAATAATTAAAAAATTTATAATTAAAATTAAATTATAAATTCATTAAATAATTTAATTTAGCGGCAGTTTTTAAAAATCACCGTAAAATTCATTAAAAATTTTAATTTAGCGGCTATTTTTAATCGCCGCTAAATTGAAAAATAATTAAATAATTCAAAATTAAAATTAAATTGAATTAAATTAAAAAAAAGAAATATAAAATTAAAAGGAAATTAAAATTTTAATTTAAATTAATTGCAAAATCTTTGTATATATAAAAGTAGGATAGTCTTGAAAAAAGTAATTTCCTCCTAAAACTTGCATTGATTTACAATTAATACTTATTGTATTAATAATTTACATTTTGTAATTTGCATTAATAATTTAAAATTTTCAATTGCTTTGAAGTAATAAGTAGTAATAAAATTTTCTCCCAAAACTTGCATTAATGATTTGCATTTAGTACTTGTTGCATTAATAATTTACATTTTGTAATTTACATCTTTATATATATAAAAATAGGATAGTCTTGAAAAAAGAAATTTCCTCCCAAAACTTGCATTAATCAATGATTTGCAATTAATACTGATTGTGTTAATAATTTACATTTTGTAATTCGCAGTAATAATTTAAAATTTTCAATTGCTTTGAAATAATAAGTAGTAATAAAATTTTTCCCCAAAACTTGCATTAATGATTTGCATTTAGTACTTGTTGCATTAATAATTTATATTTTATAATTTGCATCTTTATATATATATATATATAAAAATAGGATAGTCTTGAAAAAAGAAATTTCCTCGCAAAACTTGCATTAATCAATGATTTGCAATTAATACTTATTGTGTTAATAATTTACATTTTGTAATTCGCATTAATAATTTAAAATTTTCAATTGCTTTGAAATAATAAGTAGTAATAAAAATTTTCCCCAAAACTTGCATTAATGACTTGCATTTAGTACTTGTTGCATTAATAATTTAGATTTTATAATTTGCATCTTTATATATATAAAAGTAGGATAGTCTTGAAAAAAGAAATTTCCTCCCAAAACTTGCATTAATCAATGATTTGCAATTAATACTTATTGTATTAATAATTTACATTTTGTAATTTGCATTAATAATTTAAAATTTTCAATTGCTTTGAAATAATAAGTAGTAATAAAATTTTCCTCCAAAACTTGCATTAATGATTTGCATTGAGTACTTATTGCATTAATAATTTACATTTTGTAATTTGCATCTTTATATATAAAAAGTAGGATAGTCTTGGAAAAGGAAATTTTCTCTTAAAACTTGCATTAATCAATGATTTGCAATTAATAATTATTGTGTTAATAATTTACATTTTGTAATTTGCATTAATAATTTAAAATTTTCAATTGTTTTGAAATAATAAGTAGTAATAAAATTTTCCACCAAAACTTGTATTAATGATTTGCATTTAGTACTTATTGCATTAATAATTTACATTTTGTAATTTGCATCTTTATATATATAAAAGTAGGATAGTTTTGAAAAAAGAAATTTCCTCCCAAAACTTGCATTAATCAATGATTTGCAATTAATACTTATTGTGTTAATAATTTAAATTTTGTAATTTGCATTAATAATTTAAAATTTTCAATTACTTTGAAATAATTAGTAATAAAATTTTTCCCCAAAACTTGCATTAATGATTTACATTTAGTACTTATTGCATTAATAATTTACATTTTGTAATTTGCATCTTTATGTATATAAAAGTAGGATAGTCTTGAAAAAAGAAATTTTCCTCCAAAACTTGCATTAATGATTTACAATTAATAATTATTGCATTAATAATTTGTATTTTGTAATTTGCATTAATAATTTAATTCTTTCAATTGCTTTGAAATAATAAGTAGTAATAAAACTTTCCCCAAAACTTGCATTAATTATTTGCGTTTACTACTTATTGCATTAATAATTTACATTTTGTAATTTGCATTAATAATTTAAATCTTTCAATTGTTTTGAAATAATATGTACTAATTATTGTAAAATTAATAATAAATTTTAAATATACGACTTTTTCAATGCTAATTGTTTTGTATTAAATTTGCATGAGTTTTATGAGAAATATTAATAGACAACTTAAACTATTAATTAAGTCATAGGAAATTATCCATTTATTTAAATTATTATTTTTATATCTTTATTTTATGTATATTTATATAATATTAAAATATGATAGTCAAATAAAGTGTTTTTCCAAGTATCAATCAATGGTGAATTTTTTCCCTCAAAAACTTGCATTAAATCAAAGGTAGTGATTAATTAATTATTAATTAGTTTAATAATTATAGTCTTGAAAATGTGATGTCTTAACAAATTCATAAAAAATTATTTAAGGTTGTCAAATGCTACGGTTTTTCAATGCTAATTAATGTTTAAGGTATCACGTTTTTAAGACTATGAAAGAAATCAAAATTAATTTTTTTAAAATTTTGTTATTATTGAAAAAACTTATTCTTACTCATATTTAAGAGTTTTAATTTATATTTATAATTATCATATAATAAATAAAAAATAACGAACGTTTTTAAGTGAAAATATTATAGATTTTATAATATTTTTTATAAATAAATATAATATAATAAAAAAATTATAAGTATTTTCTCAAGTGACTTATTTAATATGTTAATTATTCTTTAATACATTGAATGATAGTATATTGAATTAAAAGTGTTCTCCATTAGCATATTGAATAGTGAATAATTAAGTAAACTCAAATTTTTTCAACATGATTAAAGGTTAAAAAAATTATAATTATTAATTCTGTTAAAATTATTTAAAATAATAAATTTATTTTTTTATTTTTAAATTAAACTCTCCCATATATCACACGGGTTCAGCACTAGTTAGTTAAAAATTTAATTTAAAAAATTAAAATAAAAATAAATTTAACAAAATATTAATAATTTTAAAAAATATATAATTTTTTATTTTTAATCAATTAATTTAGTTAATTTAATTCAATTAATTTATTTTTAATTTATTCCTTTACTCTTTTAAAAAATAATAATTTAATTAATGTTTTTTTAATTTATATTAAAAATATAAAATATAATTATGAAAAGTAGTGGTTGTTTTGGTGTATAATTTATATATGCAATTTTATAACAAGGGAGTATGGCAGATTAGGTGGTCTCGCACACGCACATGCACAGTGGAGGTCGCGGGTTCAAAACTCGGGAAAATGAGCCTTACCACGTGGCTGCGGGCGCTGGCTAGGGAGGCTGGTCGGGTGCAAGCGGGTGCGGACGCGGGCAGGTGGGAGAAATTAAAATTTTTAATTTTATTTTAATTTTAATTTTTAATTTTAGCAGCGGTCTTAGAAATCGCCGCTAAAATTAAAACAAAATTAAAAATTTAATTTTTTTTTAATTTTTGCGACGGTTGAAAAACCGCTGCTAAAATTAAAAATTTTAATATTTTTTATAATTTTAACGGCGGTTGAAAAACCGTCGCTATATATTTTATAAACTGCTGCTAAATCACTAATTTTGCGATAATTTTAAAACCATCGCAAAAATATGATTTAGTGGCAGTTATTCCAGCGGTTGGTCAAAATTGCCGCTAAATGCTCCGTGACGGCTGATTTAGCGGCGGTTTTCAAAACCGCGCTAAATACAAAAAAAATCGCCGCTAAATACTAGTTTTTTTGTAGTGTGCCAGAGCACCTACAATGGAGATGGGGACTCACTCCCCCAGTTTATCTCCGAAGATCAAGTCAGATTACCAGAACAAGAACTTCAGAATTATTCCCTTTGCTTGAGAAATCAGAAGTTCGACCCCTTACCTCCTCACCCTCCTTTTCTTTTATCCTCATGCTGAGGTAAGGATCCTGAAGAGATCTTCGAGATCTCTCTCCCACTCTTCTCTAAATCTTATTGATGAGGATTCCATAATCGTAACCGCCTCTGAAGAGTTTGGGATAACTCCTATCTCCATTATCCTCGGCGGGATGGCTGATCCCGAGGAACTCGAAGAATTCCTTACCGAGCATCAGGCCAAAGAGCACCCTGAACTCGAATTATAAAGGAGGGTTGTCTCTATCTCACCTAGAATTATAAAAGAAGGTCGTCTCATTGTTTCCAAAGAGTGCCTTGAACTCGAAATCAAAGCCTCGACACTCATGCAATCCGGAGGATCGAAAGACTCAGACGACTGGAAAGAGCGTTTCATCTTCGTCCGTCCTAAATCGTCTGGCTCTTCTCAATAAATTTGGTTCGTGTGTAATGGGTGGACTTTAGACACTAAGCACAGACGTCCGAACCTCGAGGACATCAAAGAACCAGTTGGTAGGCTCATGAAGATCAGCCGGAATTGGGAAGAGGGATGGCTTTCTACCCCAACCCTTACTAAGGCGAGCCTAGACGGTGAAAACTGTAAGCTCTTGCCCTTCACTTTCTTTCTCATTTTTTTGTTCCCATCAGGTGTTGATCTTCATCGTTATTTCTTTCACAGTTGAAAATCTTTGGGAGATAACTTACTTTCCCATTACTAAGAGGGTGGTCTTGGACTTCCCTCATAGTAAAGGCCCCTCGGCTCCTTCCAAAAGCAAGAAAAATTACGAGAAGGCTCCTAAACCCCCTCAAGGCCGTGGACCCTCAGCGTTGCCTGAGCAGGCCTCGATCCCTCAATCCCTCGGTAGTGCACTATGTAACCCAAGAACTTTCCTGTAGAGACGCCAAAAGCACATTTGATAGGATTAAGTTTTACATGGAACTTACGAAGGGTTTTGAAGCACTTTTCCAAATCTTCTGGATGATGCTCCGCAACCAGGCTTTTCACCAGCATGTCATCTATGTAAGCTTCCATATTCCGCCCGAGCTGGTGTTGAAAAAGCTTATTCACCAAGCGCTGGTAAGTGGCTCATGCGTTCTTCAAACCAAAGGGCATCACTGTGTAACAGTAGGTTGCCTTATTGGTAATGAATGTTGTCTTCTCCTGATCTTTCAAGTGTAATGGAATCTGGTGATACCCCTAGAAAGCATCCAGAAAACTCATAAGCAAACAACCAGCAGTCCCATCAATCAGGGCATCAATCCTCGGAAGAGGGTAGCTATCATTCAAGCAGGCTTTGTTAAGATTAGTGAAATCAATGCAAAGCCTCCACTTGCTCTCCCCTTTAGGCACTAACACGACATTCGCCATCCATTCCGGATAATTAACTTCCCAAATATATTGTGCCTCCGTTAACTTTGTGACTTCCGCCTCAATTACTTGAGCTCTATTAGGAGCGAAGCTCCGCTTATTCTGTTTAACAAGTTGGAAGCCCGGTCGTATTCCCAATTTGTGAGTCATAACTTCTGGATCTATTCTCGGCATGTCTCGAGAAGTCCATGCAAAAATGTTCGCATACTGCCGAAGGAGTGCCAATATTTGACCCCTTTATGGGTCTTTTAACTCTGCACTCATCTTTATACAACAATCTGGGCAATCTTCCTTCAAGGTTACTTCTTCCAATTTGTCCACCGACTCTGCTGTTTTTGGATCCTCCGACCCTTCCAGCAGAAACTAACCTCCTTCGGGGGATTCTCTCCCTTCTTTCCTTGGGAGTCCATTCGGGGACCCAGAGCTTCTTCTTGCGACACTAGTTCTCTTGCCCCTGTATCCCTTACTATGCCTATGGAGGCCATATAACATTCGCGAGCTGAGAGCAAATCTCCTCGCACCTCACCTATTCCGTTGACTGTAGGAAACTTCATCATCATATGATATGTGCTAGGAATAGTCCGAAGGACGTTGAGGCCCGATCTTCTGATAATCGTGTTATAGGCTGTAGGCACATCTGCTATCAGGATATCTAGCATGATTGGGGAGGTTTGGGAGCCTTTCCCCATAGTTAGCGGAAGTTGGATGATCCATTCTGAATATACAGCCTCCCTGTCAAATCCCACCAAAGGGACCTTCGCTGGCCTCAGCTGCTCTATTTCATACCCCATGCCCAGGAAGGCTTGTCGATACAAAATTTTCGAAGAACTTTCTGGATCCACGAGGATCCGTCGAAACTCCCACCTTCCGATCCCGACTGTTATTACAAGTGGGTTATTTCGATTCGGGTACCTTAGGAGGTCGCTATTTGAAAAAGAGGTCAGCTCAACACACCTCGACCTTTTCTGCCCCCTGGCTCAACTACTAGCACCTTCTTCACCCTTTGCTATTGGGACTTCCCTTACTATAAGCGTATGGAATACTGGAGGCTAGGGATGATCACCTTCCACCCGTTGCGATCTCTCTCTCCATGGCGAACGTCGAGTATGATCTCGATCATCTGCCCGGTCCCTCCCAAGGGGACTCCGTGACTACGACCGTCGATCTTTCCTTCTTCAGGAATCAACTTCCTTGGCTACATAATTCCTCAGGAAGCCTCGGTTGATTAGCTCTTAGATCTCCTCTTTTAATTGGTGACATTCCTCCGTATCATGGCCATGATCCCAATGGAAATGGTAGTACTTATTCTGGTTCCTTTTATCAGACCGTGCTTTCATCGGCTGAGGCTTCTTCAAATAGTCCTTTCCCTTAATAATGGCAAGGATCTCCGCTCTTGGGGCATTTAGATGGGTAAAACCACTCGAGTCCCAGCGAGTACGATGTTTTTCCTTATGGTCCTCATTCTTCCTCTCTTCGTGGTGTTTCTTTTTTTCCTTCTTCTCTGCATGCTCTGTCCTCTTAGCTTGCATAACTTCTTCAGCATTTATGTACTTCGTAGCACGGCCCAAGATGTCTGTGAATGTGATCGAGGGTATTTTGGCTAGTGACTGGGCAAAAGGACCAGGCCTTAGGGCAATCTTGAATGCCGCCATAGCTACACTGTGATTAAAGTTCTCAATGCTCAAAGATTCCATATTAAAGCGCGAAACTAAGTCTTTCAAAGGTTCTCCCTGGTTCTACTTCAGACTAACGAGGGCCATAGTGGACCTTCGATACCTCCGAAAAGGTGTGAAATGCGCTAGAAAACTACCTCGAAGTTGCGCAAAACTTGCTATGGAGTGGTGGGCCAGGTTTGAATACCAGGCCCGCGCGTGCCCTTCCAAGGTTGCCAAGAAAACTCTACACCACATTACGTCAGAGGAATCCTGCACCATCATATGAGAGGTAAAAAGATCGAGGTGATCCATCGGGTCAGTGGTCCCCGTGTAAGGCTTAATAGCCAGAATGCGAAGATGCTCTGGCGGTATGGCAACCATGATTTCCGGACTGAGGAGCTGATTCACCATTGTCCCCTGAGTCTCACCCAACTTCGGCTTCAGGGATGCAATCTCCTCTTCCAATTGTCGTAGTCTCCTCTCTTATCGCTACTACGCATACGACATGTCAGAAGATTCGACTGCCTCACTGCACCCGTCATTTTGTCCAAGCCTCTGAGGATCTGCCTCTCGCGGGTAGGACTCTTCCTCCCTCAAGGGTTCTTTCCTTTCCTCCACCCGAGAATACTGAGCTTGTTGGTGCTGGCGATCCAAGAAGCCTGTGAGCAACTTCGTCAATCGCTGAACTTGATTTTTCAAGAGCACGATCTGATCAAGTAGGGGAGAAGGGCCCTTCGGACTACGATCTCTCCCTGGCGGACTTCTTGGAGGGTTTTGTAGACTTGGCTTTAGGGCGGGGTTACCCTCGACGGCTCGAGACTGCTACCTCCTCGTTGCCGTCGAAACAAAGAAGATTGCTAAAAACCGTCACAACCAGTGTTGCTAGAGAGACAGAAAAGAAAATGCCTCGGCCCCACGGTGGGTACCAATTGATGATGCGGTGGCCGATCACCCTGTTCTGCCTCTGCCAGAGCACATGTAATGGAGACGGGGACTCACTCCCCCGGTTTATCTCTGACGATCAAGTCAGATTACTAGAACAAGAACCTCAGAATTATTCCCTATGCTTGAGAAATCAGAAGTTCGATCCCTTACCTCATCGCCCTCATTTTCTTTTATCCTCATGCTAAGGTAAGGATCTTGAAGAGATCTTCGGGATCTCTTTCCCACTCTTCTCGGAATAGCTCCTATCTCCATAATCCTCGGCGAGATGGCTGATCCTGAGGAACTCAGAGAATTCTTTACAGAGCATCAGGCCAATCAGTGCGGTGATACATATCTGTCACGTGTCCCCCCTAAATCCAAGCAAGAAAACGTCGGTGAAGTACCTCTTTAGCGAACACGTGGCACTGCTGTCAATGGTTGCATGCTGGAGGTATTTGGAGTAATTATGGACCCGAGGGTATTCCCCTCATCACTTGCCTTAAATTAACTGATTTCGATGTTTTATTCTGCCCACACACCGCTAAATTAATACACGCTGCAAAATAGTTTAATTCAACAAAAATTAATAAAATTAATTTACCACCCTAAATTAAATTCTAACCTTACTATATTTTAACACAATCTCCCTCACATACCTAAATATTTAAATTTCAATTTACCTGAATTTTCCTCACAATTCCTCTTGAATTTCCTCAATTTTCTTCACCTCTACGCCCTTCTTCTTCTCCCTTTAATCCCTTCACTACTCATTGTTTAATCCCATGAATTTTACCCCATTCTCGGCCTTTAAAAAGCAAAAGAGGGAGCCCTCAGCGGGTGCCTCGTGGCAGCCAAACCGCCTTGCCCAAAACAAAATCGTTTTGGGTAAGGAATGACTGAATTAATTCAGCCAAAATTCCTCTCTCTCACGCGCGCACCTTCGGCTCGATCCCGCATCCCTTACCTGGCCACGCCCGCGCCACCTACACATTCAACCATATATACACACACCATTATATTTAAAATGATTCCCTACTACTTCCAGAATTTACATTTAAACCCCTCCTTACTTCTAAAAATTACCACCAACACCACCACTTATTAATACTCTTATACCCCAAATTTCCAGTAATTAATTGTCCATCACTCTAACACAAAATAAATAAATATTTCCTTTAAACCCATAATTATTTGATAATCATCACAAATACCTTAATTAATAATTATTAACCGTTTCTAATTAAATTAATAGTTATTAATTATTCCAGAATTACCGAGATGTTACATTTAAAATTTAAAATCTTAATTTAAAATAAAATTAAAATGGCTAACAGCTAAATGTAATATATAATTAATATGTGCAATATATGTATTCAGGAGACTAGTAGCTCGGACGGTCACGCGCGTGCGCGCAGGGGACCTGGTATCGAAATTGAGGAGATGAAGAAAGGTGTGCATTGGGAAATTAATCCAGCGCTACACGTGGCAGTTTAATGGGGAGCCACTTGGCACGTAGTGGTCGCAAGGCAGAGGCGCGCACGCGTCCACCCAGTGCGTGCTGTAATTATTTTATTTTTTTTAAAAGCGATCGAACTGTTGCTGTCACTAATTCTAATTTATTTTAATTTTTTTAATAACCTATTTTTTATTGTATATTAGCGGTGAAATTTTTCGTCACTAAAATAATCTTTAATTTTTAATTCTTTTTTATTTTTTAATCAGTGATGGAAATAATATTTAATTTTTGTCGCTAATTTGTGCCATTGCTAAATTCCATCGCTAAAATTTAGCGATGCCATTTTTAGCGACGGGAAGTTACCCGTCGCTAAATCCATCACTAAATACCATTTTTCTTATAGTGGATAAAAATGCTTGACAAGATAAATGCAATAAAAATAAATGCAAATGAGACGCGATTAATTTTTGAGATATCTTTTGCAATGAATCCTCACCTTAGGCATGGGTTCTAAGATGGAATAACTTGGGTTTGGAACTTGAAATATAGAAGATTATTGACAAAATGAGAATTGTAGTCTTTGGATGAGTTCAGAGAGTTAATTTTAAATACGTGTATCAAGAAAAAACAATCCTAATCATGATTATTTAGAAGTTTAACTTTTTGCGTATATATTCTGTTAATTTTATGTCTTCAAATGAAACTATTACAAGTTGATGCTTGGAAGGTAATACGTCTCTTTTTAATT